>OY728128.1:1316706345-1317330469 GCA_963277665.1 Viscum album | reverse complement strand
GTCCAGGTGGTGTCCAGGGGTAGGGGGACTAGCAGGGGACTGGAAGGGTGCAGGGGGGGGGGGGGGGCTGGCAGGGGGACTGGTAGGGGGAAGGGGGCTGGAGGGGCGGGGGGCTGGGGGGGTAGGGGGCCGGGGTTAGGGGCAGGGGGCTTGGGGGGGGGGGGGGGGGGGCGACGGGCAGGGGGCTGGTGCAGCTGGGGGCTGGTGGGGGGGGGGGGGGCTAATGGGGGCTGGGGTTGGGGGGGCTGGGGTTGGGGGCTGGTGGGGGGGGGGGCTGGTGGGGGGCAGGGGGCTGGGGTTGGGGATGGTGGGGGGGAGGGATGTCCAGCAGGGGGGAGGGCTGTCCAGCAGGGGGGATGTCCAATAGGGGGGAGGGGTGTCCAGGCAGGGGCGGGGATATCCAGTAGGGGGGCGGGCTGTCCGGCAGGGGGTGGGCTGTCCGGCACGGGGGCGGGCTGTCAGGAAGGGGGGCGGGCTGTCATGGCCTATCCGGCAGGGGGAGGGGTGTCCGGCAGGGGGAGGGCTGTCCAGCAGGGGGAGGGGATGTCCCGCAGGGGGGAGGGGTTGTCCCGCAGGGGGGGGAGGGGTGTCCAGTATGGGGGGAGGGGCTGTCCAGCAGGGGGGAGGGGTGTCCAGCAGGGGGGAGGGGTGTCCAAGCAGTGGGAGGGGGCTGTCCAGCAGGGGGGGCTGTCCAGCAGGGGGTGTTCAAGGGGGCTGTCCAGGGGGTTGCAAGGGGGTGCAAGAGGGCTGTCCAGAAACCTAAGCCCATGCAGGTTATGAATGTCTCTATAGAGAAAATGCAGTGCTGTACAGATCAGGAAAATATCATAAAACATCCCACAGATACTTCACAGGCACCATGTATAACTATTTCACCACCTATAGATAGTGATCACGGTGCTATAAAATCTGGTAACTCTATTTCAAATCATAATTCCAATGTTTTGTTTAATGCAGTACTACATGAAATGCAAGCAGATTTTATCTGAGGATGAGCATGTGTGGCCATGATTTCACCAAGATGTTTGTTTAGTTGATAAATAGTTTTTCTGGTAATGTTTTCCAATTTCAAATATGTTTTATTTTATTTCTATAAACATTTCATAGTTTATTCTGTTTTATTTTCCAGACTGATTATATGTATGTTTTCCTAGATTACTCATATATAGCTACTTCTGAATTTTGTTTCAAGTGTTTCCCAAGTCATACTAAGAACCTATAGTATGGGGTGGTCCTACTAAGAACCTATAGTATGGGGCCAGTGTCCAGCAGGGGTCCAGTGTCAAGTAGGGGTAAATATGCAGGTGGAGTCCCATTTCCAGGGGGAGTCCAGTGTCAAATAGGGGTAAATATGATTTGGACATCCCAAGAACTAGTTTCCAGGGGGGAGTCCAGTGTCCAGCAGGGGGTACAAGGGGGCTGGTAGGGGTGGGGGGAGTAGGGGTCCAGTGTCCAGCAGGGGTCCAGTGTCCAGCAGGGGTAAATATGTAGGGGGGAGTCCAGTGTCCAGGGGGGAGGGAGGGGGTGCTGTCAAGGGAGGGGGGTGCTGTCCAGGAAGGGGGGGTGTCCAACAGGGGGAGGGGTGCTAAACATGGTCTGTAAATCTGATGTAGTTCAGTATGTTCCTGTCTTATCTCATGCTGCTAAACATGTCAGAATTGGTGAATTGGTACCTGTTAAACCTGAATCTGGCAGTGCTGAAGATGTTGTGGTTACCAGATCAGATAAACTTGGCTATCAGATCAGGGGGCAGGGGGACTAGCAGGGGACTGACTGGGGGCCTAGCAGGGGGCCTAGCAGGTGGAAAGGGGCCTAGTAGGGGGCAGGGGGACTAGTAGGGGGCAGGGGGCTGGTAGGGGGTAGGCGGGCTAGCGGGGGGACAAGCAGGGGGCTGGGGGGGGGGGGGGGGGCTGGCAGGGGGACAAGCAGGGGGCAGGGGGGGATGACAGGGGGAAGGGGGGCTGTCAGTGGGACAAGCAGGGGGCAGGGGGGCTAGCAGGGGGCTGGGGGGGGGGGGGGGGCTGGCAGGGGGGACAAGTAGGGGGTGCTGGCAGGGGGACAAGCAGAGGGTAGGGGGGCTGGCGGGGGGGGGGGGGGGGGTGACTTGTAGGGGGGATGGCAGGGGGACAAGCAGGGGGACAAGCAGGGGGCAGGGGAGGCTGGCAGGGGGACAAGCAGGGGGGGCTGGCAGGGGGACAAGATGGAGGCATGGGGGCTGGCAGGGGGACAAGTAGGGGTAGGGGGGCTGGCATGGGGACAAGCAGGGGGCATGGGGGGTGGCAAGGGGTAGGGTGGGGGGGGTGCTGGAAGGGGGACAAGCAGGGGGTGGCAGGGGGGGACTAGCAGGGGGAGGGGTGGACTAGCAGGGGCAGGGGGGACTAGCAGGGGGTGGAAGGGGGTAGGGGGGACTGGAAGGGGGTGGCAAGGGGGGGGAAAGCAGGGGGAGGGGTGTCCAGGAAGGGGGAGGGGTGTCCAGGAAGGGGGGGGGGTTGGCAGGGGGCAGGGGGGCTGGTGGGGGGGGGGTGGGGTGACTAGCAGGGGGAAGGGGGACAAGCAGGGGGCAGGGGGGGGCTGGCAGGGGGACAAGCAGGGGGCTGGGGGGGGGGCTGGCAGGGGGACAAGTAGTGGAGCTGGCAGGGGGACAAGCAGGGGGCAGGGGGGGGGGGGTGGCAGGGGGACAAGCAGGGGGTGGGAGGGGGGGACTAGCAGGGGCAGGGGGGACTAATAGGGGGTGGCAGAGGGAAGGGTGTGGCAAGGGGGGACTGAGAGGGGGTGGTAGGGGGTGGCAGGGGGTGTCCAAGGGGGTGTCCAGGGGATGTCGAGGGGGTGTTCGGGGGGTGTCGAGGGGGTTGGGGGGTATTTTTTTAATGGATTTGGACACACTATAGCCACAGTTTAAACCGTGGCTATTGGTTTATTACCATGGTTATTAACCGTGGCTATAGACATAATGTCACGGCTATAAACCGTGGCAATTAAGTCTGTCCGGCCATTAGTATAGCCACGGTTGAAACCGTGGCTATTGTGTTAAAGCCACGTTTTGTAACCGTGGCTGTTGGTCTAGGCCTATATCCACACTAAACATAGCCACGGTTTTAGGAACCGTGGCTATTACCTATAGCCACGGTTTGAGGGAGTATTGCCACGGTTTAGAACCGTGGCTATAGCCAGAATTTCTAGTAGTAAACCCACAGAGGATTTCAGTGTCGTCGTCATCGTTGCCGAACCCACAGAGGATTTCAGTGCAGTTGTAAATATCGTCGCAGTCGCAACCAGCTCTAGGGTTCCCCCACACAACATGATCGATTCCGGGAGGGTCCGCTCCACGGGCCAAGGGGGCAGATACATCAACTGACACGTAGTCTAAAGCTGATGGATTTCAATGTTTTGTCTCGACAAAAGGAACTCCATGGGACAGACGGCGTGTCAATCAGACGTCCGGTCTGAGAGTTATTGGCTTTTTCATTCCAGTGGCCTGGTTGTTTTTTAAGTCAAAACAAACCCGACCGCACTCCAACTACGTCCAAATATCGATCTGAGTAAGCCAAAATGTCCATCTCACTAAGAGATATCCAACAAGGTCGATGGCACGTCAATCGGACGTTCAGAGCTCAAGTTATAGGCATTTCCACTCTGAGGGCCCAGTTTGTTTCATTTTCGAACCAACCCGACCATACCCAAAGTTCTCTAAAACCTTGAGTTTAATATACCAAAACGACCATCTCGATCCAAGGATCGTATTGCAACTGACGGTGCATCGATCGGAGATCCGTAGCCCAGGATACATGCATTTAAATTAACCTATCCGGTTTTAGGGGGTTTTGGGCTCGGACCGACCCGGCCCAAGACGCCCTGGGTCGGCCCGAACCGGGTCGACCTGACCCGGGTCCGAGTTCGGCCCCTTAGGTCGCGGCTCGGCCCGACGCCGGCCCAGTGGGGAAGATCAGCGCTGGCCGAGCGGACACGCAAAAGGGGGGGGGGGGGGAGGGGGCGCTGCCCCACTTGATTGAAGAATGGCCCCCATGAGGGGGGCTTACCTATTAGCCAGCTGGGGGTTATAGCCGGCCCGTCTGGCAGGCCGGTACTACCGCCACGGGACCCTGAGGTTCTGTCCCTCTGAAGTGTCGGTGACCTGCTGTTCCGGCCACCCCTCCTTGCACCGCCGCGGCTTTGTGCCGCGTCCTTGTCTGACCGGCTTGGTGCGACGGCGCCGCGCCCCTCTACCTCGGCCCCAATCTGGCCATGGCATCTTTGTGGTTCTCCGGTGAGGCGAGACGGTGCCATGCCCCTTTTCCGTGGCCCGACTCCGGCCGCAGCTTCATTCGGTCTCAACGGTGCGGCGCGACGGCGCCCCGATTCTTCGCCATGTTCCTCCTTGAATTCGCGCGGTGCCGTTGCACCGCACCGCCTTCATTCAAGCCGCAACGAATTCAACAAAAAAGGGGGAGGAGGGTCAGCCATGTTCATTCGGTCCAACCTCCTCCCGTTATAACGATAAAAGGTGGCCCAAAATAAAAATATCTTTGTCAAAGCGAGCACAAATATAATCCACTAAATTGAACTCAAACCCCTACCTTGATGAAGTCGTCGAACGAGGATCGTCGTGGGGAAAGGACGTCGCGGAAGACGGTGTCGTGGATCGAGGCTCTGTAAGTGTCGTCGGTGTTCGCCTGATGAAGGATGTGACACATCATTGTTCTTCCAAGAAAGCATCTCTCACCGGTTGCGGAGAGGGAAGAAGACGATACGTCGATCTCCCCTTGCGGTGACAGTGTTCATCGTCGTAGACTCGATGTTCTTCGCATTCTTCGATGAGGAAGAAGATGTTTTTCAGAGCGCAAGTGTTTTCTCCTCCTCCTTCTCCCACAACAAAATCAACCCGCAATAAAATAATACATTGTCTTATTTTATTCAGACAGACACACGCCAACATTAACTTGAAATTCAAAAGATCTCATTCAATTAATTAAATTAATTGAAGAGCCTTTAATAGTCCATTTAATATCGAGAGTTGACATGTCATTTAAAAGGGGGTGTGGTTGTGTTACACAATTAAATTCATGGGTGAGATTTTAAGGGATTTGAAGGGGTGGGGCTCGTGTGGGCCCCACCTCACTATTATCCTACCAAATAAAGGTAGGATGTAGTGGGTCACACCTCATCTTCCATGCATAGGTTATAACTTCTTAGAATAGAAATAAAAATTGTAGCACAATGTTTTATTTCACTCCTCAGTTAACCCATTTATTTAATAACCTCACCCGAGAAAACGCAACTCTAGAAAAGGTGTTTCTATGAATTTATCAGTGCTGCGATTCCATCGGTGCCCTCAGATTTCGATTCCGTGCACAGATTCAAAAGATAGGAAAACCCACTCATTCGTTCATTGAACATTCCCAAGCTAAACTTCAGAAAATTGATTCTGGGCACACCGAGCCTCAGAATCAGGTGCCGTCAGAAACTGCATACTTGTAAAATCGCAAAAAAAAATTAAGAAAGAAAAAAAAATTCACTCCAAATTTACGGGTCTATACATTACTCCCACCTCAGGGCTTTACATCCCCGTAAAGATACATCCAAACTAGGGGAACAAATGAGGTTACTGAGCATGAATCTGGGCCTCACGTTCCAAAGAGCTATCCTGGATGTTCCTGTGCTGCCATATGATGCACACTAGAGAAATCGACCGCCCATGTAGGACCCGCTCCGGTCGACCCTCGATATCCACTGCGACCTCCGCAAAAGTAACTCAATCGTCAATATCCAACTCCCCATGGTCGATGATATGCATTGGGTCATGCACGTACCTCCTCATCTGAGATACGTAGAAGACGTCATGCACCTGGTGCAACTGAGGTGGTAGAGCCAGGCGATAAGCCACCTCACCTATCCTATTGAGAACTTGGAATGGTCCAATGAATCACAGAGATAACTTGTCGCCCCGGACAAGTCTCTGTAATCCACGTCGAGGTGAGACCCGCAAGAAGACATGGTCTCCATCCTCGAACTCTAGTGTTCTCCGCCTCCTATCAGCATAAGACTTCTGCTGGCTCTGAGCTATCCTCATCCACTACTGGATGACCTAGACATTCTCTATCGTGTCATGGACCATCCCTGGTCCCACTAGTGCTGACTCCCCAGGGTCTGTCCCACATAGAGGTGATCTACAAGGTCAGCCGTACAATGCCTCATATGGTGCCATCCCGATGGTGGAGTGGTAGCTGTTGTTGTACGCAAACTCCACCAATGGTAGGTGATCCTCCCAGCTGCGACCAAAGTCGAGGACACGGTCACAAAGCATGTCCTCGAGAGTCTGAATGGTCCTCTCTGTTTGACCATCCGTCTGTGGGTGAAAGGCAGTGCTTAGACATAGCTGCGTCTCGAAAGCCTCTTGAAACCCCTTCCAAAGACATGAAGTAAAGTGAGAATCTCGATCGGAGACGATAGATAATGGCACACCATGAAGCCGTACAATCTTTTGAACGTAGAGACGTCCCATGATCTTTACTGAGCCCTGCTCTCTTATGGGTAAGAAGTTGGCCGACTTGGTGAGTCGGTCGATAATCACCCAAATGGTGTCATGACCTCTAGTAGTGTGTGGAAGTCTAGTCACGAAATCCATAGATATCTCGTACCACTTCCACTCCCAGACCTCCAAGGGCTGTACCAAGCCTACTGGTACCTGGTGCTCTTCCTTCACCTGCTGGCAGGTGAGGCATTGTGAAACAATATCTGCTACATCCTTCTTCATACCCGGTCACCAATGTTGTCTCCTGAGATCCTGGTAAATCTTCGCAACCCCTGGATGTACCGCTAAAAGGGAAGTGTGAAACTCTCTCAGCACCTATTCCTATAAAGCAGCTGGTACCATGGTACATCATCTGAAAAGGACGACCTACTCTCCTCCCATAGAGAATCAATTAGGTGATTGTCCTAAGGATATCTGTGCATGCCGCGTCTCACCGTCAAAGTCCCCACGTTGGGCCTCTCTGACCCACTGAAGAAGTGGATGAGTGATTGTGAGTGACTGAAGAAAGGATGCTCCATCTCTATCAACAAAGGATATCTGCAAAGCGGCTATATGCTCCGTCGCCTCCCCATTTAGCTGAATTCCCATCCTCATGCTGAGAGCATCGGCTACTACATTCCCCTTCCCAGGAGTAATGAATATCTCAATTTTATAGTCCTGGAGGAACTTGAGCCATCGTCGCTGTCTCAGATTTATATGTACCTGAGTCTCTGGTGGTTAGAGTAGACTGTAAAGCACTCGCCCATCAGATAGTGTCACCACATCTTCAGAGCGAAGACCACTACTGCTAACTTCAGGTCATTGGTAGCGTAGTTCTGCTCATGCTACCTCAGCTGTCCTCATCCATAGGCGATCACTGCCTGCTCCTACATCAGGACACATCCGAGTCCATTCCCTAATACATTGCAGTAGACTACGTATCCTACTCCCTCCTCCGGTAGCCTCAAGATAGGTGCCCTGGTCATCCTCTATCTCAGCTCCGGGAAGCTCTGCTGACATCATTCTGATCACATGAAGGGATTAAACTTCTTCTTCAAAGCTGAGAGTGGTGTCGTAACTCTGGATAAGTCTGGCACGAACCTCCGGTAGTACCCAGCTAGACCCAAGAAACTGCACACCTCCGTCACGCTCCTGGGTGGCTCCCAAGCTAGTACTGCCTCGATCTTCGCAGGATCCACCCCAACACCCACCTCAAAGATAACGTGTCCCAAGAAGTAGACCTCAAGTAACAAGAACTGAAACTTCTAGAGCTTACCATAAATCTTGTTCTCTCAGAGTGTGTCCAGCACAATCCGCATGTGGTAGTCGTGCTCCTCCTCAGTGGTCGACTAAATCAAAATGCCGTCAATGAAGACCACGACAAATCGATCGAGGTATGGCTGAAAGATCCTATTCATGAGACTCGTGAACATGGCTAGAGCGTTGGTTATGCCGAAAGGCATAACCAAGAACTCATTGTGTCCATACCGACATCTGAAGGTCGTCTTCTTTACATCCTCGTCCCGAACTCTGAGCTGATGATAGCCTGACCTGAGGTCTATCTTCAAGAACCACCGTTCTCCCTTGAGATGATCGAAGTGGTCGTCAATCCTTGGTAGTGGATACTTGTTCCTCATGATTATCTAGTTTAGGAAATGATAGTCGACACATAGTCGCAAGCTCCTGTCCGCCTTCTTGGCGAACAAAATCGGGGAAGCCCAGGGTGAAACACTGGGTCAGATGAATCCTTTGCCATGCAAGTCCTCCAGCTGTACCCGTAGCTCTCGAAGCTCAGCGGGAGCCATCCAATATGCTTGTGTGGATATCGGGCATGTCCTGGGGTAAAAGTCAATATAGAAGTCTACCTCTCTAGGAGAAGGTAGTCCTGGAACGTCGTTAGAAAAAACATCCTCATACTGATCGACCACAACAGGAAAACTCAGACTTTGCATGTCAACTGCTCCTAGTATGAGGCTAGCCAACTGATGAGTGATCGGCTATCCCCTCCTCTTTGTGAGTCCATCCTGCATTGCAAAGGCTCCCTTCTCGCCGGTGTAGGTGAACTGGCTGCCATCGGTGCGAACACACCGCACCTTGCGCCTAATACAGTCGATCTGAGCATGGACTGTAGATAACCAATCCATTCCCAAGATGACTTCGTAAGGCCTCGACGCCGCTACAAGAAGATCCCAGCCGAAGCTCTCACCTCCTAGAGTAAGCTCACACTGCCGGTGCCCGTGCGTAATCATCGAGTCTACTCCCACAGGTGTCTCTAGCCATATGGATAGAGCCAACAACTCTGTCAGAATCTCCGAGCTCCGAACAAGGGTAGCAGCAATGAGATAATGACTCGCTCCTGTGTCTATAAGAACTGTAGAAAGGGTGGAGAAGACACAGATAGTACCTCGAATCATCTCTAGCGCGCCGTGGTCATAGGCCTCTGCTGCCTGAAGTTGAGCCTACCTCTATCTGCCAGGTCCTTATGGTTGGGGTGGAACTCCTGGTGGTGGTGGTGGTAAATCCTCAAAGCGTCACCCACCAACTTCTGCTCAGCCAGCTCCCCTACCTCGTATTCCTGCTCCCTGAGGACCGCCACAGTCAACCCTCTGCCTCTGCATGAGTGGCCCCTCAACAGTCTGCTGCTCCTCTGCACGGTGGGACAGGCAGTCACGAGCCATGTGGCCCTGCCCGCCGCATGCGTAGCACTGTCTGCTCCTCGTAAGACTGGCTTTGTGCCGTGTGCCCCGCACCTCTGAGCCAGTGTCCTGAGGTCGTCCACCTGATGTTCTGGTCTGCCTGGACCCCTGTGACGTCCGTCGACTGCCAGCTGCAGATGACTCTGCTATGTGCCACCCTGCGGTAGGTCTCGCTGCTGGTGTATTCTCAACAAGAAATATCTCTATGAGAAGGGCTCACTCCAGTACTCCTTCCTGTGTCGGAATGCTGAGGGAGATCATCGATGCCATGATCTCATGCCTAAGTCCCTGCTCAATGGTCCGGGCCCGGAAGAATGGGTCCCGTACCATGTCCATCATATAAAGTGAGAGATCGATAAATCTCACCGAGTATTGGGCGACCTTCATACACCCCTACCGCAGCTGTAGTAGCTGCTGGATGCGCACCGCACAGAGGGTGGTTGGGACGAACTCCGAGGGGAAGATGCTCTCAAAGTCCGTCCAGAGGAGAGATGCCTCATCATGCACCTAGAGAATCATGCTCCACCATCTACCTACTACCATGTGTAGGAGGCTCGCTGCAAGGATCACCATGAGGTCAGCTAGTGTCCCCACTAACCTGAAAACTCGAACTAGAGCCTTTATCCAATCCTAGGATGCCTGAGGGTCCATCTCCCTATGGAACCTGGGCGGTCTCTGACGATGTATCTTGTGCATTGCACTAAAGAGATGTGCACTCTCAGCGGGTGGGGCTGGTGGCATCAGTGGCTCGGCAGGTAGAGGTACCGCCGGTGCCACCGCTGTAATAGGGCCCTGCACCAAGGCCTCGTCACCTGATGGGATGTCGTCTCGCAAAAAACTCTGAACCCTACCTGGCTGCCGTCGTGGGGCCATCCTAAAAAGAAACAGGTTCTCCATGGTCAAAAAAGTATACCTGGTGAGCTGACACAAAGTAATCACAATGAAAACTTTTGAAACACACATATAATCAATGTTTTATTGTATTGAGTCGGAAATCAGATATCAGGGTCCTAGTGTACGGATACGTCGACCGCCACACCAACACTGGACTCCCTGAACTGATAACCACACTCAATACCCATAACATTATTGCTTCACATAGAAGAAAGGTCAGAGTCCTGAGTTCTGCAATAGAACCGAACTCCTCTTATACCAATTTTTCATGACCCGTCCTCAGGACCCGTGCCGTGACTACCCCATTCTCGCCTCCCATAGGCCAAGGGATGGAGACTAGAACCAAGGTGTAAATTCCCACAAAAGGGGGAAGGAATTGCCTTTATAAAGTAAGAAAACACCATAGAGTAAGCAAGCAGAAGTAAACACTAAGTAAAACTGGGTACAGTAGTAAGTGCGGAAAAGTAAGTGGGCCAGAATACAAACCCAAATAGAATGTAATGTACAACTGGAATTAAAGTATAGAAAATGAAAAGTAAAGGAGAAATGTCGAGCTGTCCACTGGAAATACCACCTGAAGGGTGGGTACAGATAGCCTCGTCAGCTCCTCAGGTCCAGCCGTCCGCTCTGTATACGTCCCGCCCAATGGTCCACCTCCAGGTACCGACTTGCTCCACAAGCCTCAACAACGATCAGCGGTGTCCGTCGTCTGTATCCAACACAACGTAGTGCGGGCATAGCCCATGCAGGGGTGAGTATACGCTACTCTGTAGGGACCGAGAGACCCCCGAAGGTCTCCCAGAATCCACAAAGGATAATCCACAAAGGAAAGATACAATCACGAAGTAACAACCAACTCAACTTAGGTATATTCCCATACATATACCTAAGTCATCAATTCCAGTTCAGCTCCAACATCCGAGCCCAAGTTCAATCACGTCCACACAGGATAACACAATCCAATCCACACAAGATAACACAACCCAATCCACATAAGAATGCATGTCAATCATATCGAAGATAATTATTGGAAGTCAAGACATAGCTCACACAGATATACTTTTCGTAAGGTGATCGAGATGATCAGATGTAGCCACTGATTCATCTACATTGGGACCCACGTGGGATACAATTCGATCTAAGCTATCAGACCCACATAGGATACAAGACCAACTACTCTGCCGGACCCAAGTAAGATACAAGTACAGAGTCAAACAGTGCCGGACCCATGTAGGATACAAGAACAATAGTACTGCCGGACCAACGTAGGATATAAGAATAGTAGTCATCGCCGTCGAAACCCTGGAGGATTTCGGAACGGCCTTCATCTCTTCCAAACCCACAGAGGATTTCAGTGTAGTCGTAGTCGCTGTCGAACCCACTGAGGATTTCGGTGCAGTCGTCATTGTCGTCGCAGTCGCAGCCAGCTCTAGGGTTCCCACACATAGCATGCTCGATTTCGGGAGGGTCCGCTCCACGAGCCAAGGGGGTCGATACATAAACTGACATGTAATCCAGAGTTGATGTATCCCAAAGTTCCATATCCACAAAAGGAACTAAACGCGATAGGCGGCGCGTCATTCAGACGTCCGTTCTGAGAGTTATTGGCCTTTTCTTTCCAGGGGTCTGGTTGTTTTTTTAACTAAAAACCAACTCGACCACACTCCAAATGTGTCCAAATCACGAGCGGAGTAAGCCAAAAGGTCTGTCTCACTAATAAGAATCCAACAAAGTTGATGTCACATCAATCGGACGTCCGAAGCACAAGTTATAGGCATTTCCGCTCCGAGGGCCCGGTTGGTTTCGTGTTCGAACCAACCCGGTTGTACCCAATGTTCATTGAAACCTTGAGTGTAATATATCGAAACTACCATCTTGATCCAAGGATCGTATCGATATTGACGGTGCGTCGATCGGAGGTCCGTAGCCCAAGATACAAACATTTAAATGAATCTGTCCGGTTTTAGGGGATTTTGGGCCTGGACCGACCCGGCCCAAGACCCCCTGGGTCGGCCCGAACCGGGCGACCCGAACCGGGTCTGAGTATAGCCCATTATTGCGTGCCCCAGACCGGTGGGAATGGCCCGGCCCAGCCGGCGCGGCGCGTACCGGCATGGGCGGCCCGACGCTGGCCGAGCGGGGCGGCTCGGTGCTGGCCGAGCAAACGCGCACAAAGGGGTGGGGGGCACGACCCCCCTTGATTGAAGAATGGCCCCAATGAGGGGGGACCGCCTCATGGCCAGCCGGGGGTTATGACCCCCGATCCTTCCGAAATGGTTGGCCCGGGTGGCCGTCCGGTGCTGCCGCCGCTGGACCCCGCGGTCCCATCCCTCCGAAGTGCCGGCGGCTGGCGGTTCCGACCGACCCTCCAAGCATCGCTACGACATTGTGCGACGGCCTTTTCTGAGCGGCGCGGCATGACAGTGTCGCGCCCCTCCGCCGAAGCCCCGCTCTGGCTGCGGCCTCTCTGTGGATCTCCTGCGCAGCGCGACGGCGCCGTGCCCCTTTGCCGCGGCCCGACTCCGGTCGTGGTTTCATTCGGCCTCAACGGCACGGCGCTACAGCGCCCCGCTTCTTCGTCGTGTTCCTCCTTGATTCTGCACGGTGCTATTGCACCGCGCCGCCTTTGTCCGAGATGCAACGAATTCAACAACAAAAGGGAGAGGAGGGTCGGCCGTGTTCGTGCGGTCCGACCTCCTCACGTTATAATGATAACAGGTGGCCCAAAATAAAAATATCTTCTCCAAAGAGAGCACAAATTTAATACACTAAATTGAACTCAAAACCCTACCTCGATGAAGTCGTCAAACGAGGATCATCGCGGGGAAAGGATGTCATGGAAGACGGTGTCGCGGATCGAGGCTCTGTAAGTGTCATCAGCGTTCGCCCGATGAAGGATGTGGCACGTCTTAATTCTTCAAAGAAGGCGTCTCTCACCGGCTACAGAGAGGGAAGAAGACGGTACGATGATCTACCCTTGTGGTGACGGAGTTCTGCTTCGTAGACTCGACATTCTTCGCATTCTTCGACAAGGAAGATGATGTTCTTCAGAGCGCAAGAGTTCTCTCCTCCTCCTTCTCACACAACAAAACCAACCCCCAATAAAATAAGACACTGTCTTATTTTATTCACACACACACACACACCAACATTAACTTGAAATTCAAAAGATCTCATTCAATTAATTAAATTAATTGAAGAGCCTTTAATAGTCCAATTAATACCGAGAGTTGACATGTCATTTAAAAGGGGGTGTGGGTGTGTTACACAATTAAATGAACGAGGGAGATTTTAAGGGATTTGAAGGGGTGGGTCTCGTGTGGGACCCACCTCACTATTATCCTACCAAAAGTAGTTAGGATGTAGTGGGTCACACATCATCTTCCATGCATAGGTTATAACAGCTTAGAATAGAAATAAAAATTGTAGCACAAATTCTTATTTGACGCCTCACTTAACCCATTTATTTAACAATGTCTCCCGAGCAAACGCAACTCTAGAAAAGGTGTTTCTAAAAATTTACCAGCGCTGCGATTCCATCGGTGCCCTCAGATTTCCATTCTGAGCACTGATTCAAATGTTAGGAAAACTTGCTCGTTAGTTCACTGAATGTACCCCAGCTAAACGTCCGAAAATTGATTCCGGGCACACCGAGCCTCGGAATCAGGTGCCGTCAGAAACTGCTTACTCTTAAAATCTCAATGAAAATTAAGAAAGAAAAAAAATTCCCTTGAAATTTACGGGTCCATACAATATATGTCAATGTTACAATATACCATCTTTATCTAGAAATGATTAAAAGAAGAGGAATAATAAAAATATACTCCACAAGAAATTAAGGAAGGAGAATGAAACACTATTGATGAGATTAGACTGGTTAATTTGCCTATGGAGGATGATTTGTGACCAATATTTCCAAGAATATGAATAAAAATATCTTTAACAAATCAACACTAATATATATTTTCATAGAATCATACAAAAATCCCCAGGTTGTATCCCCTAGTAGCTACTAAATATTTGGTCCAGTAAGACAACTACTATGATTGTAAATAAGTAGAAAGGAGAATGAATTAGACCCAAACTACCAAGGTATAATCAATGTTGATAACCCAATCAAATAAAACATCATCTAAGAAGTTAAATTCCAGAAATTTTTCTCTAATATCATATCCAAAATGAAAATGAATATAAAAATATAAGTATCCAATAATTTTAGGGATTTCAGAAATTAATAGCGAAATTATGATTTTCTAGTCTTGATCATATAATTTTTGACATATATAATATATAGTTTTTATGAGTTCTTATTTATAGAATGGTATTATTTTAATATATAAATATGAATGGACCTATAATATGATGAGGAAACAACCATTAGGGAAACCCAACTGGTATATTGATACAATGTAATTTCAATGATATTGAAGAATATTATTTCAACACTCCAATGATCCATGAACTATATTTTCAAGTCAATTTTAGGGATTAATATAGATTAATATGTGGATAATATGGTGGTAAAATATCAACAAATTTTTGATCAAAATATTTATATTCATAAAGAATTCAGTAAACAATTTTAACATATCTTGATGTTGAAACCAGTAAACTTTTATTTTGGTGTGACCGTCGTAAAATTATTTTTTCTTCATAGCACACTATGAGGGAATTGATGTTCAACCTGAGAAGGATAAATTAATGATCTATGTTAATCCACGTAGAAACCTTATAGATGTTATAGGATTCCATGGAAATAAAACTTATATCATCTTCTTAATAAACAATCTCACCGATAGGTTTTTTAACATTACGATGTTGATGAAGAATAATGTCACCTATAACTAGGGTAAATATTCATTTAGACCCTATAACGATATCCTAAAATACCATTTACACCCACTAGTCTTTATGTAATATATAGATGTAAATCTCTTCATCTCTTATGTGGAATCCCTGAAGTAATAACTTAGTGACCTACTTTCTCAAAATAATGATATAGAGAAAGAAAATGTTCCATGTTGGGAATTTATATTACAATATCAATAAAATATTCCTTGTATTGGTTTTTAGAGTGTATAAGAGAAAACTATATGTTCAGTTTCATATGATCCACTTGGTCTCTCATGTAAGTATAATCAAATTTATCCTTAATCTTATAATGATACATAGTCACTTAGTGTGATGGGAAATCATTTTAATGTAGTTTTACATTCATTTATTGAATTAAATATAAATAATGGGGATAGAGTTAGAATATTTCCTTGAGAAAAACCTTATCACAGAGAAGTCATTACTGTACCTAGAGGTCCTAGATACTGAATTTTTCTCCATCCATGAAACATATCAAATATTGAATGTTTATTTTGATAGTTCATTTAGTATACGATCTAAAAAGTGGATGGGAAAATTGAATCTCAACATATGTTGATTGAGGATTGTGTTCATATCTCTCAGAAAATTAATTATGGCGTACTATTTCTAGTTATTAGATGGATGTACCAATAATAATGTCGTAACATGCCTCATTATAGACATGGATTTATCCATGAAAATACTAGCTACCCATTTAATCATTAATGTTGAATCAGTTATTAAAAAAATAATTTTGATTTTAATATAAATAAAGATGTTTTGATTCTATTTATTGATTATATACCAGGTTTGAGGGAAAAAATCCCCTCACATCAAACACTTTACCACATTCCACATTTAGTGAATGATTAAATGAATGTGTTGGTAAATGTAGCAATATCCTTGAAATATCTTGATTAAGATTAGATGATCATTATTACCACACATTTCTAGGTAGTGTTTTTATTTATCAGTGATGATAAAGATCAATTAAATTTAAGCAAACCCTGATTAATTAAATTCATTACCCACTCAGATTATTATAATTTTTTATCCAAACATATAATAATATAATTTTATTGTTATTTCGATGTTATAGATTTAGTAAAAAGAATATGATTCGGTTTGTTTGATTTTCTCCTAGAGCATAAGTTTTATTCAAGAAAAATAAGATGAAGTTATATAATGTTTTATTAGTGTATATTTATTTTGAATAATGTTAAAAATGAATTTTGTATTGGGGGAGTAGTGTAGAATCATGAATTTGAATGATTCAGTGGACAGTACCACAATTTAAGGACCATGGTATATTATTAATGACCTTGGTTCCATAAATTTTGTACACAACATAATGTTTGTTCTATATGCCATAGTGAAGGACCAAGTTGCAAAGGAGACAAGGTCATTTTTTTGTTACTAGGAAATATGGGACCTCTATTCCTCGGGATGGAGTCCACACCCCATGTCACATGATGGAATTTATTATTTATAGTGTTTTTGGATCCTCCAAATTGCATCCCATTTCAAATGATTCAGTTCGTAGATCATGTGGAACTCTACACCATAGTGGGTAATAGAGACTGTTGATATATGTTTGATGGATTTTTTTGGATGTGGATATTTTTTGGAAATTCCATATCACACCCTCTTTGTCCATACTATAGTCTAAGTATTATCTAATATACTATGACCTAGAACTTATTTCTACACCACACCATATGTACGTGTTATATAAGCACTAATGAAAACCAAAAGGCCTCGAAGTAATCTCTTATACCATGAAACAGAAGTGAAATCTAGGAAGATTCTAAAGTTTATACTAACATGGATTATTCTAGATACATTATTGGGTATTTTAGTCAAAAATAATTACCAATTCCAATATTTTAATCATGATATTTTGGAATAAATTTCCAGATAATAGATTTGAATAAGTTAATGGTTTGAATTTTAATTTCATATTCAAATTAAATAAATAGAAAATATACATATTTTTTAATTTTTTTCAATGAGAATAAAAATAGAGTATAGGTTTGGGATGTATAGTTGAGAAAAAGAAGAATAATAAGAATATGTGTGTATATTCACACAAAGTGAAGAGATCATGCATGTGGTACTAAAGGTAGATGAATTAGAATAGGAGAAATACTTCCACAATTGAAGGTGATTATTTTTTTATCTTTATTGTTTTTGATATAAAATTTATATAATTATTATTTCAGTACAAAATCACTATCATTGTTGGGAGACATGAGGAAATATATTTTCAAGGATAAACCCTGATAATTTTACCTACATTTTGAAACTAGTGAGTCATATAATCTTATTGGAATCTAGACAACGATATAGACATGAGATCTCATTTTTAGAGGGGGATATTTTAAATCTATTTTCTCCTATTAATGATTCTGTGTTGAATAATGATCCAGATTCACTTTAACCGGTGATGAGAATTATTTTACATGTAAAATTTAAATAATTTACAGTTACATTTCCATCCCCAATGATTATTAATTGACCTATGTGGTTTCTTTTTAAGTTGTATAATTGACGGGTTCCTTGTTTCAATTATTTTATATTTGTATATTGAGAATAATTTTATCTCTTTCTAAAGTGGAAGGTTTTAAATTTATAGGGTGTTTCATATAAAATCATAATTTACTTAACAAAAAATTGATTCCCACTTTCAATGGAAAAAATTATTATATCTCGATGGAATGGATGTTTCTTTATCTCTTTTCAATATGTTTTTATGTTATTGGGGCTAAAACTAATGGGTTTCACCTTGTACTAATAATTATTTTTTGACAGAAATGGATAAAAATAATATTGATAATGATGGTCAATCTTGCAATTTTTTTCTATCATCATTATCTAAGAATGAATTTCTAAATTTGAATGTTATAAATGAATCCAAATTCATTTTGTACAACTTGTTAAAATCAATGATGGAAATAAAATAGTGAAGCAATATAATATACATATTTGGATATTGAAATATGAAGATATGAAAATTCAAGAAGATGAACTATAATTGATTCATTAAGCTTGATTTTATGATATTTGTATGTATAATCATAATTTATGGTGATAAATTGGATGATACTATGGTTGTTGAGATGACACTTCATATCTTCCTAGATTGGTTTGATGTTAATTTTCTTTCTATAAAAGATAGGGATCTACAATAACTTCCCCTATATGATTTTCAAAGTATTATCATTGAATATATATTATCGAAATTGTGTGTTATTAAGAATAAGTGTATAAATGAAAATGAAATATTTTTTAAGGAGTCCAAGATAAATAAGTATGATAATAAGGATGATGATAAAGTGGTTGACTCACATAAGTCTGATTTTCATTAGAGTTTGATGTTTGATAGGATTATATCTCAATTCTATAAAAATGTGATAAGATCCATAATATGGTTTAATGAAAAAAATCTAAATAATTTTTTTTTGGTATAGAGTATTTAGAGATTTTTTTGAAAAATTCCCTATGTTAAGATAAGATAAATTTAGTGTTTAGGTAGAATATGTACTATGTAGAGTCTTTAAAATGAGATCCCCAATGAGTAAAAAACCATAGGTCTCTTCTAATGGAATGAAGAAAATTTTATAAAGCTTGAAAATGGGAATTTTTTTATCTAAATATGAAGCAATTTTAAGTTATATGAAATGGAGAATTTAAGAGATGTGGGTGAATAAATACACATTGAAAAGGTGAATAAATGATAATTCACTAGTAAAATTTGTAGTGTATTTAAATTAAATTATGAAACTGAAATGGAATTCATGTTGGAAATATAACTTAATAAGAGTCTCCTAAAGATGTATAAGTTAGAAAACATGATAATATATTTGAAAAATTAACATAAATATTATAGAAGAAATGTGTCAATTATTATTGAAAAAATATTAATTTTTTAGAAAGTATTTTAGGGAATGAACAAGATTTTCATGTGATAAATAATTCAAGAATTATTATGAAAGAAAATTAAAATAAGAAGAAAATTAGTTAAATATTTTTAAACAAAAAATTGGGAGTATGAGAAAGGATCTTGGGAAACAAAAGATAAATTTCCAAAAGTCTATTCATGCTGTTTTGGAATGATCATGTATGTTCAAGCCTCATGAAAATTAGTGTGGATTAGTCTCAAATGAATATAAAAATTATAATATATGTTCTGATATTTTAGATTAGAATAATTAAATCAAATGACAATGATTGTATCAAAACCATGTGATATTCTCTATTCTAGAAATTATAGGTGTGACCACTTGAATAAAAAAGCCAAAAAATCGTGAACAATAAAGGTATAAGAACAAGTTGGTTATGAATAAGTAAGTGTTATGTGTACTCCTAAATATTAGTATTCCTAGGGGATCCAAAGTTAATAGTGGGAATATGGTTGAAAGTAATGTTAATCGTCCTTCATCCCAAGATATATATAAAAGAAAATATTATTATTATATATTTTGATAATTATAATAGATTAAGGAAAATTGTGAGGATGTATTTGTTACATTTCTAATAAAATTATAAGTTTAGGTGTATTGAAAGACAAAAACAATTGGGGGTTATATAACTCAAAATATAGAAATTTAGAGATAGCCTATGAAATCTTAATTAAAAACTAGAAATAGATTTCAACCATTAGAATAATTTTTTTAATGATGTGAGAAACCAAGAAATCATGGAAAAGATGTATTTTCCTGTTACCTTCTAAAATTTTCTTAGGATAGTACTGATAAGTATCAAAATATGAATGAGTGGAGAAGTAAAATATTTGGATTTTGTTATTGATTACAAGTAATCCCATGAATAATTTCAATGAATTTTTTATAACGGTTGTTCTTATAATATAAAAGGATGTCTAAATATTGTCATGTATGTTGAAATATGTTAATAAGGATCAGTAACATTTGAAAATGATGGATCACTCAAATTCAATGATGTTTTATCAGTATTTATTAATAAACATCAATCTAAATTAGAAAAAAAATTGTATGATGAAAGAATAAAACATATTTTTCTTAGTGTATCTCTGTTATATAATAAAGGAAATGTATTGGACTCTTAGAAATATGGGTTTGGTATGAATATATATAAATATGATTATATCATGAAAATATGATAGTGAACAGGAAGAAATTTTTTTCCAATTACTAATGCTTGGAATTTTTTTTATTTTGAAATGAAATAACAAGATCAATTGTGGCATTGAAGACATTGTCATCATGGATAAAAGGTTATATGTAAGTCAATTTATGAAGAAAAGTTTCATGACGTTGCTAATTTTAAATGAAATTTAATTGGTTTTCTTCTACTTTTAAAATGTGAAACATTGTGATAACTCTACAAAATAAGGTTGAAATAAAAACTTCTTATCCTTCATAGATTATTTACTCCAACATTTGAGGGCCCATGATGTAACAATAAGCTAATGGAGATAATTATATCATTTCATTTATGGATGATTTTAATAATATTATATAAATTATATTTAGGAATCATAAATCATTTTAATTAAAGTTGTTTAAAATTTTTAAAAGAAGTATACTAAATGATTGTTGTCACTCATTGAAATATATTTAAATTGGTAATGGTATTGAGTAAAAAAATTGATGGTTTGGAGAATATATTAAAAACTAATGAATTAATTAGGAATTTAGTGTCCCATAAATAGCATAAAAAAGGTATGGATGAATGAAAGAATATAATTCTTGTGGAGAAGGATTGAAACATTTTATTAGATCACAACACATCCAATTTGTTCTGGAGACATGTAGTATGAGCAGGGGTTTGTATAAAAAATCATTTTCATTATAGAAAAAATTATGATATTTTTATATGTGATATGTATTATAAGAAATCCCTATGATTAATGTATTTGATAGTGTTTCGAATCCCTAGACTTTTCAAAGTGAAATGTAAAAATCATGGAAATTTTGAAGAAGAGGTGTTGATTGTATATTGCTTGGTTATCCACCAAGTTCAAGATGATATAATTATTATAATAAAGTGACATGGATAATTTTTGATGAGGTTGACGTGAATGTGATGGAACATATAAATGATGTAAGACCCCATGAATGAAAAAAATTTAAAAGTGATGATGGTGAATATTTTCTTATCATGAAGAAATATGAAGATTCAAAAAATTTGGAGAATAATATAGGGGTTCAAAATAAAGTTGATTCAAAAAAATAAATTGATAAAGATCATTATTTTTCATATAATCCAAGGTTTATATTGAATGTATAGGTCCAAAATATCATTTCAAATCCTATTAAATATATTAAAACTATAATAAATTTAAGGAAAAATAGTCATCCCTAATTTATCTATCATGTTTTTGAAAAATGTGTTTAATAATCCAAGAATCATAAAGGGTGGGTTTATGAAATTAATAAGGACATAGATATTACTAAAAATAGTGAGACTTTTTAGTTGGTACCCAATCCCAATGAAAAGAAAATTATTGTAACAAAGTTGGAGTTTTGAAAAAAGATGAATGAAAAGGATAAGTTGTGAGAAATAATGAAATATTTGGGAGTAAAGAATATTCGTATTTTAAAGGTTTTGATATCAATGAATCAATTACACAAGTTTAAATACTTGAAACCATAAATTTCTTTCTTGGTACTAGAGTAAAATGGAAATAAATAATCTTTTAAATGGGTTTTAAGTAATCCTTCATCAACAATGAATTTTAAGAGAAATTATATAATTAATGAAATTGTGGTTTATTTATTTTTGAATATGAGAATTGTGTTTGTTTGTTAAATAAGGCTTTATATGGTCTAAAACAATCCCCAATAGCTTTGTATTATAATCATGAAACCAACCTGATAATGTTGGATTTTAGAAAATAGATTGTTAATAACAATCTATAAAAAATATTACAATTTGGTATTGATGATTTTTATTTTTTATGCAGATGATATAATTATTATACAAAATGATGAAAGAGTTCATGAATAAATTTTTTAGAAATGGAGATTATTTTGAAATGATCATGCTTGGTGATGTGAAATATTCTCTTTTCTTAAAAATTTATAAAAAACATTCTTTTTCTATCTCAATAGAAATATTCTAATGAAATGATGAAAAAATTAAGAATGGATGTTTTTAATACTATTTATACACCAATTTGAATTGGAAAAAATTTGAAAAAAAATATAAATAGGGGAAGGAAGTTAATATAAGGGAATTATAGAAGTTGGTGGGAAGTTTACTTTACTTGATAGATTCATAACCAAATATTGTGTTTGTTGATACAATTTATTCAAGATATCAGAGTTCTCCCAATTTGTGTCATTTTATGGATAGAGATATAACACGTTTATACATCAAAGTCACATCAAATTTTGGCTTGAAATATGATAGAAAATAGAGTCCTGATTTATTTGGTTATTCAGATTTTGATTTAGTAGGATATGTGGATGATAATAGGACTAAATTATGTGAATATTTATTTCCTAGAGAAATATGTGTTTATTGATACTCAAGGATGAAAATTTAAGATAACAAAAGAAATTATAATCCTCAATATGTTTTTTTGACTCATTCCTCATCACATATTAGGGAGAGGAAGACTCAACAAGAATACATGTAGGTTGAAGTGAAGTTTCTATTACTTTTGGGATGTGATATTAAAAGTGAAATTAATTATTCTCATTACTCAAGGTATGATAAAATTTCTATAAAATGTGAAGTCTTGAAAATTATATTGGGAAAGAATGAGTTATTGTATAATTATATTCCTAAAAAGGATCAAGTTTCATATATTTTTTCCATACCACTAGGAAAAGAAGAATTTCATAGGAGTTAAACCTCATTCTCTTTAGATATAAGGTATGGTTATATGTGTACCTATTATAATCTTGTATTATGAAATTTTTTTCAAATTGAGAGAATAATTGACAACACAAATCATTCCATTTATTTTTGTCTTCTTATTTTTTTTGTCAAGGAGTGAGTATATAATGAAGTGGCGTATCCATTAATATGTATTACCTTTTTCATGAATAATATATTTAATAGAAGTTATCAAAATGGGGTAAAAAATAATATTAAAATGGTTTATGTACTTTAAAATTTTATAGTATATATTTGTAGGAATCATATATGTTTAAAGGTTTTATAGAAATGTTGACGTGATAATGATGTTTGTGTGTGAATGAATCTTCTTATAGATCATTATTTATGGAAAAAATACTATTTATTATTAAATTTTCTTATTTACCACCCCATTTTCCATGACATATGCTTAGAATAATTTTTTGTGATACATTACTATGGTATAATATTTTCATAGTGATTTATGTTACATGGTCGAGAACACTGTCCAAAGGGGAGATGGTTGAGTCCCAAATGTGCTAAGATTGTGTTTGTGTTTTTGTTAGGTTAGATATTTTGTTAAAAGGATAAGATTGGGTGTGTTCGATTTAGTTTGTACTACATATTTAATAATAAATGGAATTCATATGTTTGATATGATGGGTTCTTAGTGCTCATTTATCATTAATAAAGATCATGGTGCAATATATATATGAGGAGAAGTGTAGATGTAGGTATTTGGATGATGTGGTGGACCACACCACAGTGAAATAAACAATTCTCAATATCAGTTATCATGGATTAGTATATTTTTCTGTGAATTAGAAAATATTTTTTCTATTCCATATTGAAGTAACATACTGCAGTGGAGGTAGGGTATCTTTTTAATGGTACTAAAACATTCAGGACCATAATGCCACAGTGTGGAGTCCATGTCACAAGACACTTCTTGATGTAATTCAGTGTCTCTATTGTTTTCAAAACCTACATTTCGCAGACCATTTTTCATTATTCACTCATAAATTAATCTGTAATCCCATTTCATAGTGGTAATTCCATTATGTAAATGTAATTTAGCTGAATTTTTGTTTCTCTATAATTTCATTCACCTCTATGTCACAACCCCTTATCCAAATCAAAGACCAAATATTATTAGAAGGACTATGTCGCAAGACCTATGACCACACCACATCCTATGAAGAATTTATATAAAAAATTAAAACAACCAAAAGTATACACTATAATAAACAATGTTTTCATGAATTAATTTTTCAAATAAAATAAATTTTATTAATACATTACGTTACACAAAAAACCTTTTTAGTTATTGTTACACGAAACACTGGGATTTAACAAACCGTGATATATTAATAATCTTTTTATTTAAAAATGAACATTATAAACTATCTATTTATAAAGAAAATATGAATTTTACTATCTCATTTTATATATTAACTATAATGGTTTAGTATTAATGAAAAAAATTAATAAAAAGAACTTAAATTTCGATAGTGTCTTTATATGTTTCGAAAAACTCTTTTCACAAATTATTTTCCAAGTGTACCATAATTAAATTAACTTTTAAAACATTTATAAAATTAATTTGACAAAATAAAATTTATTTTTGAAATCATCATTAATTTTTTTCTTAGTCTAGGTATTTGGGAGTTTTCTACAAAGATTAGTTTTTTGATGAATGGTGAAAAATAATTTCTTCTAAATTATATTTTCATTTAAAGAGTTTATAAGGTTAGTTATTTTTTAGAAATGTGTTGAAAAGTAAAATTAGTTCAATTATATAACAACTAATCCAATTTATGTCATTTTAATAAATTTTATATTGTATTTTGATTTAAAAACCTTTTAAACATTATAGTTTTCCCTAAATTAAAACAAAATTTTTTGTCGCATCCATGGGATTATGTTTAAATTAAAATATGAAAATTATATGAGTTGAATTAAAAATAATGGAGTTCATATTTGTAATAATAAATGTTTATATTATATAATAAGTTCAAAATATTTTTTACAACAATGACTATTAAAAAAATAAAAAATTAATTAAAACGGTTAAGGAGAAAATGCATTTAATAAGGGTTATAATTAAAGGATAAGGTTTAAAAATGAACCAAACCATTTACAATACCCATTTCTTTCAAAATATGTTTTCTATATATATTATATTATATATAATGGTATTTTTAATATTATTTTTTCTGGATATAAATGTCATTACACCTTTTTATTTTCAAACATTATTTGTGACTTACTCATCACACATTTAAACGACCAATTCATCTCCTCTCTTATTCACACTTCAAAAACACATTAATTCAGACATCAACATCCTAAATAAATTATTTTATTCTCTAATGTCATCCAACCTGTCACACATAGATTTAATTATTGATTTATTATTTATATATGAATTTTTTTATATTATTATAATTTTATAATTACTATATCACATATAACATCTCACATTCCATTCCGTGGGAATATGATAACGTCGTATATGTCTACTGGGGACTACAACCTCGTGAAAAGATATGATCATTCATGCTTTACATAGAAGGTAATAATGCTGGTTTAGATGACAATATATGATATATATGTAATAAAAATTATTTTTATAGTGGAAATCAATTATTTACCTTTCTTTATTTCAATACATCGTTAAAATGGAAAAAGGTTCATGGGTCTGTATGACATACCATCTCCATGAACATTGTATTTCACTTTTTATATCTATATTTTATGGATCAATTTAAATATATATATAATGAATATATATAAAAAGTTTAACATATTTTGCATTATTTATATAATGTATCAATGATAAATTTAATATTATAAGAAATAAAAACTCAAAACGTACATGAAAAGAAAAGCAGTTATTGCCTGAAATGTGTCTTTAACAAGGAATTGTTATTAAAAATATAATAAATGGTCATAAGAAAATAATATATGGTAGGATGTATATAATTATTTTTTCTTGAAAATATTTATAAT
Source organism: Viscum album (assembly GCA_963277665.1). Classification (NCBI taxonomy): domain Eukaryota; kingdom Viridiplantae; phylum Streptophyta; class Magnoliopsida; order Santalales; family Viscaceae; genus Viscum; species Viscum album. Next base: position 1,317,304,657 of record OY728128.1, on the reverse strand, counting down.
TAACTTATATTTTCTACATATTCCCTTTGAACATGTTCAATGAAACTGGAGACATATAGTAAGGGATTTTTTGTCTCAAATTTTATTCTCTTATACACGTTATATTTTATACCCCTATCTACCTATAAGATTTGTATATAAATCCCCTTTGAGATATAATATATATAATTTATTTACTCTCATAATATCTTAAGTATCATTTAATTTTATCCTTTCAATGGGATTTCGATTCAATGTTACAAAGGTGGTAACTGTTTTATGATAGAATCTCATCATTTATCAGGATTCATTTTTTATATATGATTCCAATGAATAAATATTATTATCCACCTCTGAAGAAGCTCTTGAATTTTATTTTAATCTAGTTAAATCATGAGAATACATTTTATCCCATAATTTTCAACGCTATATACACCCATGATTTAAAAATAAAGTTTTTAAAGAAAAATTCATTTATTTCACTCTTCAGTCGCAAACCCTCCGTCTTTTGTGTCTATGTTTTCTAAAAATTATTTCAAAATTTTTTTATGATACTATAACTATTTTTAAATTCTCTCGTAACATTATATGGAGACTTAAATTTTCTTAATATTAAAATTTATTTGATTATCCAAATATTTCCTTTTAAACTTTTATAGTATATGTGATAGGAATCAATGTTTTAATGTGTATCCATTGAACATAAATTTCATCATATTATGACCATTATTTTATTTAATGATTTATTTATATGTTTTGAAGATTATATTAAATGAAATGGTTTAATAAAATATTTTATGAATTTTGAATATTAAAAAATTGATTTTCATGAAAATGATAGTTTCTTCCAGAAATGTTCCATGTGTTTTTTGTTTAAAATAATATTTCATCTAATATGATATCCTTTAATGTTAAAAATGATTTGTTAGGGATATGAACGAAAGAAACCATTATTATTATTATTTTTTCGAATAATTTTAATACCAAACAATATAAGATTTATTAGGAATTAATTTAAAATTAAATAAATGATGTTAAGATATGTATGTATCATATTTAAAATATATAATTATTTTAAAATTATATTTCCTACTCTTTTGAAAATTTACCATCATTCGTATGTTGACCACATACGAATACATTTCGATGTTTATACCTATAACCACATTCATTGTTGAATTGTATGAATTATATATACCATTAAAATATGTAATTATATGTATTATGTGATTTTTGAGTTAATTATACTTATGTATAAATGAATTTAAATGAAAATAGAGAAATCAAAAGAAAAAGGGGAAATTTAATGAAAAAGTGATGTCAAGATAATTCATTTTTAACAATGATTTTTAGAAAATTGAATCTAATAATTATAATTTCTAAATATTAGATAGAAAGAAAAAATTTAGTTCTATAACTATTTTCTAATAATCAAGTATTTATTATTCAGGAGGTAGAAAAATGAATAAATAAAGTGGAATTTAATGAAATTGGATTATCATGTCACATTTTATTCTTTTCATGATCATCCCTTCTTTATTGTGAATTTTCATATTAATGCTTTCAAATATAGATTCCCTTTTCTTTTAGGGATATAAAGTTTTCTACCATGTAAAAATGTTTTCTAAGAAAATTCTTTTTCAATGTGACTTCAATTTCCAAAACAACATATTTTACTCATATTGAAATGATTCTTTTCCACTAAAGAATAATGATGTTTTATTTCAATGTCTTATTTCCCTTATTCTATTGGAAGATAGAAGTGTTATTAATGAATGTATGATTTATTTTATTTTTATGAAACTCATTCTATTACATTGATTTATCTAATAACTGTGACAGTTCTATCATTAATGATTATGAGCATTTATGGTGTGATGGGTGGGTCCAAAATTATATACCCCTCTAATGCATCGGGTAATATGATTTATCAAATGATATTATGTGAAATATTCATAAACATGGTGCTAGATTTGTTCGTACTGATGGTTTAATGAATTATTCACACTTGTTTTGTGTGAACATGATTCTTGTTTTTTTCACAAATATGAGTGGTATTTTACCACTAAGACATGATGTTTCATTTGACCTATATGCCAAATTCCATGACATGGTTAAATAGTTCCCTCATTATTATGATTATTATTTTATTCTTATGGTATGATTAATCTAACACATGTAATTTTGATTCATGTTCATCATTCGCCATGTGAAGACCCAAATACCTTATACATTATTATTACAACTTACTATAGAAATATTCATTACAATAACATACTTATAAAAGTAAGAATCTTTTAGTTATAGTTCCATTACAATCATTGACACGTAGAAAAATGATTCATAGGTAAGCAACATCAACACCCACTATGTACATAACATATTTCACTATTCACAGAATGATCATACATAATACATATCTTCCCTGAATGACCCAAAGGCCTTTTTTTTTATTTTTAATATGGATAATCCCCCTTTTAAGGTTTTAAGGGGAACCTGTACATTAAATGTAGGCCCAAGGCACAAGGCATGACAAACTCGCAATACATGACCCAAAGCCCAGCCTGCTTGAACTACCCCTCCCTAGCTTTCTACATCATTGATCACCTAGCTCCCCATATTGCATTGCTGATCAGCTATCATTTCCTTATACAAAGCTGCACGGTGCCTTGTCCCGATGGCGGCTATCATACCCTCTCATTCTTCTAATCCGGTTAGCTCTGCATTTGGGGGATGCTACTCCTGTTGCTCTGATCCTCTTCTAGGCCATTTTTTGTGTGAATTGGGAAACTCCATGGTCTACGTGACCCGAAGGCCCTAAGGACCGAAGACCATTGATGAACTGAGGGCCCTAGAGACCTATAGGCCCAAACCGGTGGCCCGAAGGCCCAAATCGGGTGAATAGTTCCGACTGCTACAGTACAGCTACAATACTCGGAAAGTCACCTCCACCCAGTTTTGAACTCGGTTCTCTTGGATGCCAATCAAGAGCCCTTAACACTGGGGTACGGGCTCGTGGGCCATATCTTCAGAACCAAGGGAAATGAGATTTATGTAAGGGTGACATCATGTTGTTAGTAGGGATAAAAAAGGGAGATATATAACCATGGAATGGACATAAGGGTATGGGAAAAAACAATTCATATGAAAAAATACCATACATATTAAATATAATTACCTTTACTCAGGGAATAAAGAATGGATGTTCCTAAGACAATAATCTTACAGAAATTAAAGAACATGATCCATGATAACATAACATTGGAATAACCAATAGATTTATGGAATATACATAAATAAAGAAATACTATGGTAAAGATACACACCATAAAATTCATAACATTTTAGGCTTGGGATAAGCATCCATGTACTAACTTGAGGCCTCGAATGATCTCCAATGTACACTCACTTGGTTTTGAGATAAAATTCGGTGTACCCTTAGAGCTCTTATATCATTAATTATTACCTATGGTATTGGACGGAGATATGGGTTCCTCCAATCACATAATAAAATCATTTATATTTGTTCTAAAAGATAATAAAAAATTATATCATAACACATGAAATGAATTGGGTTTGAAAAATATTTCATCTTATCATAGATTATGAAAAATAGACAGGTTTCGTAACTATTTCATCATAGGATAATCTGTGAAAATAAGTGGGCTTCATAAGAATTTTATCATGGAAAACCTATGGAAGATAAATGCGTTTCTTAAATAGATTTTACAAAAAAACATAAACTATTTATATAATGAATAATAATTTTAACATTATTTAATATCTCCATTAAATCTTCGGTAAAATGAATTAATTTCATCTTAAGGAGGAAAAATTTGGAAATATATTTTAAAAAATTTATTGAAAAAAATATCCTATCGAAATTTAAAATCACTTTTAAAAAATAAAAATCCATTTGAAAATATTTTTATTTTAAAATAAAATTTCAAAATTATAAATTAGGATTCGACATAATGATTGGTTGTGATGCCAGATGAATTTTTCATTCTATAAAAGTTAAAATGAAGATTCCTTTCACATTTTTTAGTAAAAGTGAGATGGGAAATGTTTGGAAAATGATAATAATAGTATTATAAAAAAAATCAATAATAAAAAACATTGGTAAGTATTTATTTTGAAAACAATAATATAGTATTAAAACATTTTTGAAAACATTTTTATAAATTATTGTTTCAGAATAAAGACCCATTTCTAAATTAAGAATGAAATAATGCCAAAGTTTCATAAAAATAATTTTCATAAAAGTTTTATGTACCAAATAGTTCAAAAATTATTCCATTACATAAATATATAATGAATAAATCGAGTATAATAATATTCCGGAAAATTATTTACTTTTATATCATGATATTTCAACATTTTAGACTTAATCATAAATAATATCAATAAATAATGAGATTTAATCATAAAAACATTACAAATTTGGTAACATTAAATCATAATCCCTAAAAATTAATCCTATAAAATGGAATGTAAAATAAAATAATGATGAATTAATTCATTATATTACTTGTAAAAGGGGTTTTATATACACCTCATTGATGAATATAGGTGCATAATATAATGTGTGTCTCAAAGAAGGAAAAATACTAAAAAGTTCCAATACAATTTCGGTGTCATTCTATATGTAAATCCCATGAATGATATATACTAAAATGGATGTGTAATTCCAAAAAAAAATTTATTAGAATAATCACAAGATACACTAATAGAAAATATTCACTCCACAGAAATAAAATTTGTGGTGAATATGGCATGTGTCAAAAAAATGTTGAAACAAAAATCCCTTACATTAAGAATTGTCTTCTATCATACTCATTAAAACCTATTTTAAAATAATAATAAGACTATTATACATATATTAGACAAAAATATTGACATATATCATACCATATAATAATTTTTTATTACCTCAAATTTCATTTTAATTAAAAATTCCATGTTAAGGTTTCGTTTCAGGTAATAACAGCTTTGTTTTTCATATTTGTTTTGATTTGTTATATTTAAAGACCTATTAATTTTTTTTTTGGTTACATCATCTCCAATATGATAAACATGATATTAATATAATATATATATATATATATTATATTTATTTATTATAATCAGTAATTGTTTTATAGGAAATTAAATACAACATTCCTAGAGACGGTAGGCCATACGTAAACATGAACACTATTTCCATTTTATTTTGAAAGTGAAAGAATGAGATGTAAATTTATAAAAATATATCAATAGAATAATAATGGTTATTTTATATATATCACATATATTTATTAAACTCGTAATTAATACATTTCATGTAAAGCGTGAATTATTCGCATCTCTTCATGAGGCGGTAGCCTACCCTACACATGAATGACATTATCATGTTCCCAAAAAAAGGAATGAATAAAGGTATATGTGATATAAAAATTCTAGAATATTTATAATATTATATATATATATATATATAATATACAATAAATCCATAATTATTACCATCCTTTAAAGGTGTTAATGGAAAAATGAATAACATCAATTTGCGATGCGGTAGTCCGCCATACACAAGAATGAAGGTTTCCTAACTGATTTGATGAAATTGGAGATGTTTTTAATCAATTACTATAACATAACAACATATTAGTATATTTAAGATAATTATATTATTGTATAATCATGATATAAAAATAATTTAAGGGAGAGGAGGAAATAAAAGAAAAGAGACTTTTGACGAATGTTACCTCTTCTTTAGATATCTTCTATAGGATTACACTAAAATCATTCATAGGATGGAATTATACCCAAAATAAGGATTCTAGGATTATAGGGGTAATTTGGGAAGTTATTTGGGTAGGTATTTCTCTAACAAATGAGTCTTAAATGTGTGAATATTGGGGGAGAGCCAGTGGCCTTTTATAAGTGGGGGAGAAGACACACTTAGTATTTTTGAAAAGAAAGAAGTGATCCCATAATTTTTATAGGTAAAAATGGTCCAAATTAAGACATTATCTAAAATTTTAAATATAATTTTTTAATTATATAATTTTAATAGTTTTCATACAATTGGCCATGTAAATTTATCTATTATCTTTTTAATTTAACCCCCTTTAGACCCATTATTACCTTAAACACTGTAATTAATTATTACTGCATTCACTATTTAGTTTCATAAAAAATTAAGTAGGACTTATTAGAAATTATGAATTATTATGATTCCTGTTATGGAATACATTTTTATAAATTACTTTGACAGAAGTGGAAATAATTTATATAAAATTAAACATGCTGATCTCATGAAAAAGTGGGGTTTTTAAAGAGAAAATGATCAAAAGTTTACAATTTTTTATATCAATTTTCAATATGAAATTGATTCAAAAAACCTAAATTAGATTAATGTGTTTATAAATGAAATAATAATTCATTCAAAAAAATTAATATATTTCTTAACTTTATAATTAATTTAATTAAAAAAGGAGTTTTCAATCAAATTTTAGTATTTTTAACAATTTATAAAAATTGAAACATTCATAAAATTTTAAATTTATTACCCAAAGATAATTTTAGATAATTAATTCAAAAATGGATTTTATTTTCTCAAATTTAATTTATAAAAGTTTCAAAATTATAATTTTATTATATTTCACAAAATGATATAAAAACAGTTTATCGTGAAAATATTATTTATAAAACATATAATGACTTTCCATATAATTATATATTTTTATAAATATACATTATATATATAACCGTTATAAATAATATTTTAAATGTAGTTATTACTATTCATATAACTAATTATAACATGTTGGTTATAATTATGGATTATAAAAAAATAAATTAATAATATATCAATTTTTTTTAAAACTCATTATTTTCTGTAACACAAGCTAAGCTAGTGTATCATATAGCACAAGATCAACATGTTCTTTCCTATAACACAATCCATCAATGAAATTTAATTTATACTAAAAAACTAAACTCAAAAAAAATTATGGTGTAACATTTTAACCTCTATAAAATTAATTTATTCCTAAAAATCTGTCGCTATAATACAATCAAATGAGGATACTGCATCCTCATCATATCCTGAAGTTCACACTTAGCTTGCTAAAACTTTTGGGTTTCCTTAAAACTTTCACTATGTATGTTTGTTTATTTTTTTAAACATTAACTATATGATTCTGAATCACAACTAGTTCTTCCTAAAAAGAAATTTATTTCTCATGAAGTATGACCTATTACTTCAGTACATGTGAATGGTTAGGTATAAAAATTTTTAAGAGAGATATATGGAACACATCATGGACTTGATAGTGGTCTGGTGGAAGTTATAACTAATAGCCTACCTTCCTTATATTTTCAATAATTTCAAAGGGGTCGTTATACCTAGGGCTCAATCTCCTTTTCTTAGTTAATCTCATAACCTACATCAAAGGAAAAATTCATAGAAAAAACTTATCACTAACATAAATTTCTAGATCACATCATTAATTTTTTGGGTAACTTTTCTATTTCATCTCATATTCCTTGATGTGTTTCTTAATGGATTTAAACATATATTCCAATAAATTTAACATCTCAGGTACCAAGATATTTTATTCTCCAACTTCATTCCAACAAATTTGAGATCTTCACTTCTTTCCATAAAAGGATTTTTGTGGGTCCTTCTCCATGGTAGTGTCAAAGTTATTATTGTAGGAAAACTCAACTAGAAGAAATTGTTAATCTCAATCACTGTTGATATCTAGAGAACAATTTCTCAACATATCTTCTAGGGGTGAAATTATTATTTCAGATAGACCATATATTTGGGGATGATATGTTGTGATGAAACTCAACAATGTATTAAGAACTTGATAAATTCTTTTCCAAACATTGAGCTAAACCTGAGATCTCGATTATACATAATGGAATGTGGTACTCCATGAATCCTTAACACTTTCTTAATTTATATCCTATATAGATGATCCAGATAGAATTATTCTATGATACCTATAATGTGTGCTAAATTGGAAAGGTGATTGACTATATCCCATATAACATTTTTTTTCTATGTTTTGGAGATTTAAATAACAAAATCAATGCTTATGTTCTCCCATTTCAAATCTTTTATGGGTAAGGAATGTTTCATACCCATAGAATTTTTTATTTTAACTACAACTTGTGGACATACCATGCACCGAGATACAAAATCATTGATATCTCTCTTCATTCCATCCAAAAATAAGTAATCTTTTAAATCATTATAAATTTTCTTAACTATAGAATATATAGAGAAGGAAGAACTATGAGATTCGTCTAAAAAATTATTTTTAAATTATGGTATGGTCATAAAACATACATAGTATTTCAACCTTATCATTCCACAATGATAAAGGATAATATGAAGAATATTTACAACCTTATTTTGTTTCTCTACATCTTCCATAGGTTCTCCTTAATATTAACTTGGATGGATAGTTGAACATTCAATATTGCAAGATATGATTTTCCCTTCATTTAGGATTTATAGATATGTCCACTAAATATCAAAAAATATTGTATCTTTTTTTATCTTTATCATTGATATAATAGCATGATCCTTTCGTCTCAAAGCATCATCCACCTTATTCCATTTCCCACATTAGTAATATATTGAGTATTGATAATATCTAATCAAATCTAACCAACTTCATTGGGTCGTATTAAACTTTGTAAGTGTGAATATATACATTAATATTTCAGGATTATTATATATATAAAAAAAATTCATTAATGATATTAAATCTATCTATTTTATGAGAAAATTACCACAACTAAATCTGAATCATGAGTTGAGTAATTTTTCTCATGAACCTTCAATTACCATGATGAATAACCAATAGCAATGTCATTATATAATAAAAAATTACATTCCATTATTTGTTGAATCACAATATATTACAAACCCTTCTCTACTATAGGGTAATGTATGAATAGGTGAACTAACTAATCTTCTCTTCATCTCCTGGAAATTTTCCACACATTTATTAGTATATAGGAAAATGAATCCCTTTCTAGTAATGTTAATTAATGTATTAGATAGTCTTGAGAAATTCTCCAAAAATCATCAATAATATCTAGCTGAACCAAGAAAACTACGGATTTCAGTCACCGTGGTTGGTCTAGTCAAACATTAAATAGACTGTGTCTCTGATGGATCTTTTGGTACACCCTCTCTTGAGATTATATTACCCAAATAAGAAACATATTATCGTTACATTTCCCATGTTTGAAAATTTTAATACATTTTCTCTATCCTTTGAGTCATTAGTATAATTCTAAAATGTTCATCATTCACTTATTTTCTCAATAGAATGATAATAATATCATCTATATGGACAACCACGAACTGGTCAATGTAATATATAAATACTCTATCCATTAAATCGATGATGATATAATTGATTTAGTAAAACCTATTTTAATTACAATATATTAATTTTGTCTATACATTATACAAAATGTCTTCTTAGATATATCATCATTTTGATTCTAAATTAATGATATCTATATTGAAGGTGAATCTTGGAAAATTATCAAGCTCTGCATAGTTAATCAAACAAGTCATCTATATGTGTAAGAGGATACACATTATTAAATATGAGATACATAATCTCCCCCTATATTATTTATATCTAGCACCCTTAATTGAAAAATCATACATAATAAATATCATTACAACTTTGGAAAGGAAAAACTGGAAAAGTGTGAGCTCAGATTCTCTATAGGGAGGATAAAAGAGATATGTAAGAACAATATGGACATAAGGGTTTGGGAACATGATCATACATATTAAAACCCTACCCTATATATAAAATATTAGAATCTGGAGTCATGGAATTAATAATGGACGTTCAAAATACATGAATCATTAGGAAATAAAATAACATGATCCATGAGAGCATAAAATTAGTATACTAAATAGATTTATGGATTGAGAATTAACCTAAACAATCCAATGTCAAGGATACCCACCATGATATTTATAACATGTTAGGATTAGAATATCCACCCATGAACCCACTTTGGACCTGTTATTACATCTCATGTACCCTATTTTGGGTGGGGGATAACCTCTTGTTCACCCATTGATGTCATATAACATTAATTGATACCCAATTCATTGGAGGTAGATATAGGTCTCACCCATCACATAATGAAATCACACTTACGTGTTCTAAAATAGGGTCAAATTTCATGCTATCATAACCCATGAAATGTAATTTGTATCATAAAAATTTCACAATATCAAAATTTATGAACAAGTGATAGGTTATGTATGAATTTCATTATAGAATACCCCATTAAAATAAGTGGGTTTCATAAGAATTTTATCACGGTATAACCTCTTGAAGGGAAACAGGTTTTATAATTAAATTTTCACCATATAGTAAATCATTCCAAGAAATATTAATAATTGAATACAAGGATCATATCCCTAGTAAGGCATATGTAATGTCAATGAATTTTATCATATATAGAAAATAATTTTGAAGTGTCATTTAAAACACTACATGAGGCAAATTTTCTTTTCCACATTGAATACTCATTTTAAAACATAAATCATTTTGAAAACCATGTTCATTTAAAATAAAATTAAAAAATTATAATGTTATATTTTAATCTATAATTGATTATGATTTTGGACAATTTTGTTCACACCGTACATATTCAAATGAATACTCATTTCACATTTTTAGTAAAATCTAGATGGGAATTGTCTGCGAAATGACATGAATATTATTTTTGACAAAAAAATTTAAAATGTTCATACATGGGTAAAAATTTATTTTGACTACTAAAATATATTCATAAAATAATTTATTAAATTTATTAAATATTGTTTTGGAAGAAAAAGGATTTCTGACCAAAAAAGTAATTTTTTTATATTTTTATAAAACAACTTAATTAATAATTCTATGCATTAGAGAGTGGAAAAGTGGTAACATTAATTGAATATATTATTAATATCCATAGGATAATTAAAATCATGAGAATTATTGAGAGGTAAATAATTATATTTCAGCATTGAAGACATAAACATAAAAATTCCCACCAAATGATGATATTGTAACATAAAATCATTACCACTTTGGTAACATTGAATCATAAGACCCATGAAGTAATAACATAAAACCATGCATAAAATACCATGAGGATTAATAATTTCATGATATTACATGTTAAATGGGATTTATATACACCTCATAAAATAATATCTGTGCATAACATAATGTGTTTCTCAAAGAAGGAAAATTTAGAGAAAAATATCTTATCGATTTGGTAACATTTTAACTATAAACCACATGAAGGACATGTAGTCAAATTGATATAAAAATAAAAATAATTATTATTATAATATTCATATAATAAATTCATGGGAAAAATATACACCACATAAAATAAATAAGTAGCGAATATGATAAATGTTATGATTTGATATGACCTTTTACTACTTATTTATTAACAATTCAATGTTAATGTAGTGTTTCTAGAAATAACCGCTTTGTTTTTCATATATATTATGATTTGATATATTTTTTTATCCGCTTACATTGATCATGGTTCCATAATCTAAATAGTAATAAAAAAGATAGAAATATTTTATATATATTCATTATATATGAATTTATATTAATTAGTAATTTTTTTTATAGGAAATGAAATACATAGTTCATGGAGATAGTTGGTCACACGTACACATGTATGTTATTTCAATTTTCTTTTTAGAATGAATGAAATGAAATTAAATGAAAAATATCTTTTCATTATTGAGTAATCTTTATGTAATATATATAATTTTTTTAATTAAACCCATTATTAAGACATTCTATGTAAATCATGAACAAATTACATCGCTTCACGAGGTAATAGTCCACCATACACACAAACGATGTTATCCTATTCCAAAAAGAAGTAATCATGATGTTATGAGTGGTAAAAAATTAAAAAATTAAAAAATCATAAATATAAGTAATAAAAATTATAAACAATAAATCCATCATTATTACCAGCATTGTAAGGTAGTAATGAAAAAACTAATGACATCGGTTCATGGGGCGGAGTCCATCGTACACACAAAATATGATTTTGTAACCCATTTGATGGAAGTTTATATGGTTTACATCATTTACCCAATATTAAAACATATGATTATATATAAGATACATATATTATTATATATTAATTATATAAAAATATTTAAATGGGTTGGAGGAGGAAATAAAACAAACATGCATGTTAAGGAACATTATATCTTCTTTGTGAATCATTATTTGGTTTGCAATAAAGCCATCATAAGAAGGAATTCAGCTCAATATAATGATTTTAAGATGATGGTATATAAAATTTTAAATTATGTGGGAAATTCTTATCCAAATAAAAGATGTTTGATTGTGTGAATAAGCCAGGAAATGTGGTGGCCTCTTATAAGTGTGGGGGAGGACACAATTGGTATTTTTGGAAAAGAAATAAGTGATCCAACAGTTTTCATATGTCAATATGGAAAAAATTAGGATATTATATAACCATGGAGGTGTAATGGTCTCAATATTTCCTTTAAAAAAATTTATATACATTTTTTTGGAAATTTTAACACTTATCTTATTAGTTTAACCACCAAGTAAAACTATTTTTACCTTAACCATGGTAATTAATTCTTACCCTTTTCACCATTCCTTTTAGTAAAATATATAATTGAAATTACAAGAAATTTTAATATTTTCTAATTCCAAATATGTAATTCATTTCTTTGAATGTAATTAGGATAAGTGGAAAAAAATCAGTTAATATTAATCTCAAAGACATGATAAGAAAGTGGGGTTTTAATGTGAGAAGGATTAAAAGGATACAATGTTTTTATATACAATTATGAAAATGAAATTGATTCAAATGGGAGAAATAAGATTAATGGATGTATAATTGCGCTAATTATTCATTAAAAAAATTTAAAGATATTTTAACTTTATATAAAATTTAAACAAAAAGCTAGTTTTCATTTAAAATTCTGTATTTTTCATTATTCATTAAAAAATAACTCTTCAAAAAAAATCCCAAAAATTATCATTTAGATAATTTTAGCATTAAGAATTAAAAATGAATTTTAGTTTTTAAAATTCACTTTTTAAAAAAATCAAAAAATTAATATTATTATTGTTCACAAAATTATATTAAATTTTTTTTTGAAAATATTATTTTCATAACATAAAATGTTTTTAAAGAAAATTATATATTTTATTAAAAATCTATTTATTTTATATAAATTATTATAATTTGTATTTAAAAATTTGTTATTAGAATTAATATTAGTATGTTTAATGATATGGTTACAATGGTAGTGTATAAATAATTAAATTAATATTATATCATTGGTTTGTAAAAAAAAACATTGTATTGCATATAATCCAAGATAATGATGTGATAAATTCAGTGAATGATCAACTTGGTGTGGCATATAATATAATCCATCAATGAAATATTAATTATTCAACAAAATAAATTCATCCAAACTCATGTTTTTACACACCCCATGATATTCATCACCTTACCGGGCATTTAGCTCAAACCTTTTATCAATGTATATCCTCATATAATTAGTTATAATTAGGTGAATAGGAAGAAAACTAATAGGATAGAGAATAAGGAACTAAATAATGTTTCATTTTTATTATGTAAAATTTATGTTTGAGCCAAATTTACCTGTGATACAAAATATTTGGATCCTGGATTGCATTGCTATTATTTATAACATAAAAATGATTAAGTAGTTATGTAATGAAAAAGATAACATTTAGTAGATCTTATGATCCAATTAATGTTTAATAGTAAGTTAACTGAATAGAGAAAATATTTTATATTATTCATGGTTCTCAGAAGGATAAGGCCACTCTGTCCATCTATCATTTAGATAAAGAGGCCAATCAATTGTGGGAACTGATAAATAATACTAAGATGAAATATAAAATGCATAAAATTGAGTGGGGTGACTTTAAGAATTTATTTATTAATATGTATTTCTGTCGATCTCTTGGAAAAAATATAAAGACATATTTCCTAGGGATTCTGAAAATTGATGGATAATCTGTAATTTCTTATGAGGAATACATTACTACTATTTCAAGATATGTCTCAGGTTTTTTAATCTATAATAATTGAAAAAATTGATTGATTCTTCAGTTTCATAAAACCATCACTCCAAAAGGATATTGCTATCTGAGAAATTGGGAATTATAAATAGTTTTTTTGATGTTCACTCAATGTAGTGATCAGTTTCATAGAATAGACACATGTCTATTGAGGATAGAAATAAACGATGTATTTTCATGTTCGAGGATCTAATAACAATGATGGAATGGAGTATCAACCACCCAAATGTCACAAATGTGGGAAGAATCTTCCTGGAAACTACCTCAAAGGGACTAGAAAATTATAATAGTTTGGGATATAAGGCCACTAAGCTTATGAATATCGAAGTGAAATGAATAAGTCAGACAATGTGATAAAGGAATGGAAAGAACCACCCATGGTTCAATGATTAAACTATGGGGATAATGGGAACAATGCAAGTTGGTTCACTAAACAATATGTCCTTGAGGGTAATAACCATTAGCACCCAACAATTCCTAATGATTAATGGAATTCTAATTCCATCACCATTTATATGGTGGAAAATGAAAATTTTGCCTTTTTGGGTACACGTTTTACTCACGCAAGAATAGAAATTTTTTTATTTGATTCTAGTTCAATAAATTCCATTATATCAAATATGTTTTCCAGAACTATTGGATCACAACCTTCATACATTGAGGTATATATTTCCATAAAAACCTGGTGTGATTAATTAAACCCAGGTTTTGAACAATTCTCTTATAATATTACATGGAAATATTATTCTATTGAATATAAAAATCCATCCCGTGGTGGAATTTCATGCTATACTAGGCATTTATTGGCTCTGGTTATATGGAGGGCACATCAACTATTGAGAAAAAGAAATATAATTCTTTATTTTAAAAAATATCATACTTGTTTACATATTAAAGGAAGTTCACTAATATTATTTACATAATCCCTTAATGTGCTGGGTGGTGATACCCTATTAAGAAGAAGGCCATGTCCACAGAGTTGAGTTTAATCACAATAAGAAGTGTTAGGAAATTCCAATTGTGAAGAAATATAGTGATCTATATCTCAAGGAGTTTCCAATAACTCCCCAAGATCAGGAAGTATAATTCTCAGTATAGATTATAATATATTCCACTCCTATATCCAAATTCTAATATATCGTGTCCCTAATAGAATTGGAGAAGTTAATGATGCTGATGCAAGTGTATTTGGACAAAGGGTTCATGTGAACTAGTTCAACAACGCAGGGTGTAAAAATTTTATTTTTCATGATTAATAATGAATCAATGTGTATATGTTTTGATTATCAGTAGCCTAATAGGATCAACATAATAGAAAAGTATCTTCTATCAAGTTTTGATGTCTTTTCTGATCAACTTTGAAGAACTAAATTTTTATTAAAGGTGGATGTTCATTATGGATATCACCAACTGAAGCTGAATGGGGATGTTATTTGAAAAATAACCTTTTATACAAGGTATTGACACTATAAGTTCTTATTTATTCTCTCGGGAATTACTAATTATTATGAAATATTCATGGATTTGATGAACATAGTATTTTGAGACTATCTCAATAATAATTGGGGTATTATTTATCAATGATATTATAATATAAGACAAGAGTAAATGGGAACATGAAGAGAATATAAGGATTGTGTTAGTGAAATTAAGGAATGATTAATTGTTCAATATGATCAGAATTTGTGACTTTTATAAGCTTTTAGTTACTCTATTGCGGAACATCATCCCAATTGAGGAAATTTCTATGGAGGTTTCAAAAACAAAGGCAATTAAAGAATAGACTACACCCACTTGGGTCATAGAAATTCATTGTTTTATTATATTAGTTGGGTATTACCAATGTTTTTTTGGGGATTTCTCATGATTTTGTATACATGTAAGTATGTTACCATAAAAGGGGTTTGGATGCAGGAAGGTGAGGAATGATTTAAGGATATCAAGAATAGGATAATCACTATGACTGTACACAAACTACCAACATGCGTAGAAGGATTTGTAATAT
Organism: Viscum album; assembly: GCA_963277665.1. Lineage (NCBI taxonomy): Eukaryota > Viridiplantae > Streptophyta > Magnoliopsida > Santalales > Viscaceae > Viscum > Viscum album. The sequence continues at coordinate 1,317,288,505 of OY728128.1, read as the reverse complement.
ATATTGATTATTTAAAAAAATATTTTGATTGAATGATCTTGTAGAATGATAAAGTGATAGACTATACCACTTGATATTTGATGACCAATGAGTAAAACTACTTAACATGGGATCTAGAATTAACATATGTGATCTTCACTGTAAATATTTTCTTGAACTACCACTATAGTGAAAAGAGTTTTCAATATACAGATCATCACAATCATATGTGTATATTCACATAGAAAGACCTAAACATGCATTAGTGAATATGGTTGGATCTGATAATAGACTATAATTTTGTAGTTCCTTACCATCCTAGAAATAAGAATAAGGTAGCTGATTCTATTAGTCGAAATGAACTTGCAACATTATCCTTGTTGTGGATAGAGAAAGACATTATCTTCTTATATATGTAATGGATGGATTTGGAAATATTAACGGTAGGGAATATATCCTACCTTGAAAAAATTATTTCATGAATATCAATCGAAGAGAAGATAATGGAGCCACAGAGGGAAGACATGGAGCCTGAAAATAATTTGAAAGATATAAATTAAGGAAAGCATCATTAGTTCCACATTGATGAGGACGGTGTCATTCGATTTGAAACTAGACATTTAAGTGCCCATATTACCGAAGATAAAAAAATATTTTAGAAAATGAAAAAAGCTAATCTTTGTCCATCCATCCTAGAATCACCAATACGGACCATGATATTTCAGAAGGTTTTTGGTGGGATAACATGTAGAATGAGATCTTTGAGAACACCATAAAGTGCATTGTAAGTCAGAAAGTAAAAGAGGAGCAACGGAAATCCAAGGGGATGATCCAACCATTTCCCAAAACCACATTGAAATGAGAGATCATAAACATATAAATTATTACTACTCTCAAATATATCAAATATAAATACTGTTATATTGGATGAGGTTTATCAACTCACCAAGACTTCCAAATTTATCACCATTCAGATTGATTTCTCATTGGAACAACTTGATAAAAAATATGCAGAGGATGTGGTGGGGTTTAATTGGGTTTCAATTTTGATCATTTCTATACATGATCAAAGTTTAACATATTTTTTTTACAATTCGTTAAAATTATTTGAATAATAAATTGAATTTTAATATGGTATATCACCCCAAACTAATGGAAAATTAGAAAGGACTATTCATATTCTCAGGGACATGCTAATAACCTTCTAAATGGAATTTTAAATAGGATGAGATAAAAATCTCCCATTAGTTGTGATATTCTATAAAAAACATCTAATCATGTATTCAATGGATCTATGTATTGATATATATGGGAATAAATTTATACCTCCTACTTATTGGTATAAAGATGGCGAATGAAATATTCTTGTACTTGAACATGTGCCTGAAATGACAGAGAAGGTTCAAGCCATAAAATATATATATAAGCTACTTAGAGTCAGAAAAGGAGTTATGCTGAGAACATCTGAAGGGGCTTGGAGTTTAGTTTGGGAGAAACGTTTTCCTTCATATATCACCATGGAAGAGAGTCCAGAAGTTAGGAAAGAAGGGAAAGGTCATCCCAAGGTACATTATCCCCTTTGAGATACTATATCACATAAGTGAATTAGCCTATAAACTAGAACTTCCACCAAATATGGCTCATTTTCAGGAAGTATTCCATGTATATCTTTTGATGAAGAACATACATAGTTCCTAACATCATTTTAATTCATAGGTTGTACAATTAGAGAAATACCTCTCATATGAAGAGTATTTGATGAAGATCATGATCCAAATAGAAAAATTTCAATGAGACAATATAGTTCACATTATCAAAGTGTTGTGGCAGAACCACAAGTATGAAAAGGATATGTGGTAAGAAAAGGAAAAAATGAAATTGAAGTACCCTCAACTATTCTCAATAGAGAATATGAGTTGAAATTCAATGAATGAAATTTCAAAATTGGGGAAGAATATAATGACCTGGTGTTTAACTGTAATATTTTTTTACCGAAAAAATGTCTATTGTATTATATAATATAATATTATACATTGGATATATAAAGAGAAAAAAAATTATCTAATTAATTTGGATCATTACATTATTTAGCTACAAACCCAATTAAAATTCTAAGAAAAATATTTTAAACCAAATATAAAATCAAAAATACAAAATGGGAAAACATGGATGGCCCATATCTATAAGGATCATCACCCCCATGTATAACACTATATAAATGATGCAAAATATTAGTAATAAATTAACATCTTATAAAATTAAAATATATAACATTAGGAGGTATTTTAGAGAATATCATGTGAACGAATGAATTGGTATATATAGGAGGTAATGTAATCATTGGAATAGTATTGTAATTGTTGTAATAGTAACATGACCATTACAAATAGTAACCTGACCATTGGGAATATTAACCATACCATTTGAATAATAAATTTTACCTCCAAATAATAAATGGTGATGTAAATAATATTTATCATGATTAATTTATGCAAATATAAATATTTTAATTAAAAAAAGATCATGATTAAAAAATTCTGTAAAAATATACGCAGATTTTAAAAAAAACTATATTTTAATGTATTTTATAAAATTAAATAATTATATTAAAAATTAAAATTACATATGTCAGAAATTTTAATTTTATAAAATGAATACACATTTTAAAATCAACAATCGAAGTTTCTTTAGGGTTATATTTTGGTAATTTTATGAAATCCATCAACTTTTATTTGAATAGTGAAAATACATTTTTTACACAACCAATGTATCTTAAATAGCATCATTAATTATTGGATAATTAACAACTAATTAACAAACCTTGAGGTTATACATGATATATTTAATTTCATAAATGAGTCCTTAAAATAAAATAAACACAGATTTCAAACCTAAAATTCATTTTCAAAAACATAAATTAAAAAATGAATACCTAAAATATATTTTCTCTATTTCCCCATTCCAATTTAATAATCTAATGAATTTGAATTATAAATATGTTTAAATCAAAAAATTATTACAACCCTACTCTTTATTTCACAATAATAAATGATTTTTTATATATAACTACACTTCATACAAACTGAATGATCGACTAGTCTAGTTTATTTTGGAATTAAGTATATATAATAACTTCTAGAAAATGGGATAAAACAAAATTATTTAAAACATTCATATCATGATTCTAAAATTAACTAGATTTTAAAACTTCATAAAATAAGCTGGGGGGAAAAGGGGTTAGCTAGAAATCCCACTAAAAGAATAAACCTGGCATAACATGAAGAGAATAATAAATTTTAGACAATAGTAATATCATTAAGTCATAAAAATAGTAGGAATCATAAACATGCACTACGATAAATGATATAGAATGATAATCATAACATGGTAAATGTGGAAACAACACAAAACATTTAATCATAAACATTGGTCAAGGATAAAACATCAATAATATCAGAGTAAAAAAGTCTCATAAAAAATGAGGTTCAATACCTATACGAAAATGGAGTATCATGACACTTAAAATTACCAAATATATTGGAGTACTATAAAATTTTGAGTGCACCCATCACTTTCATTACATTATTATGATTAAGTGTGCCAAAGAGATCATATAATATGGATTCCTTCATCATAATATTTTTTTACATAATCAAGGAGTGTAGAATAAATACATGGAATTCCCATGTCAAAGAGGATTAAATGTATAATAGTTAATTCCCTTTATAGGAAATGGGTATTTTATTCACTACATAATTGTTTTTTCATGGAAATTCACAGTGAAATTTCAGCAGCATAATGACATCAATTAAATATTCATAAAATTGGTTGATGATAAAGAAAGGGTTCTCTCATCACTGGGAAATGAAATGGGAAGTTGTAGGTAAATGGAAATATATATCCATACAATAGGAATGAAAAAAGAATGAATAATAAAATATAAATCCTGAATAAAGCGGAGAAGTTGAGGATACATTACTTGAGTGTGTGACATCAAAATATTGGGATGTGATTCTTGATATTTTGGGGGAGAGTTTAGAGGACTCTAGAGATTTTAGGGAAGATTATAGTCATACTCCAAGGGGTTTTTATGTTGATAAATGTGATTCTAGGTGAGGTTATATAGGAAATGAGGGGGATTTAATTTTTATTTATGTTTTGGACACTAGATATTAAACTAACAAAAACCAAAAACCATCCCATGTTTTTCTCATGGTTTTTGATAAATGGTATTTTTTATCTCATTATTTTATAAGTCTAAGGGCCAAACATAATAAAATAACAACCTTTCATATGTGGAGGTGACTCATATATTTAAAAAATTGTTATAAAACATTACAGTTTATTAATGGTATTTTGGATTAATCGAGTATTTATAAAATTAATAATTTATTTATAAAATCACATTGTATTCAGGGATAAACTCATATTTTGTTGTTTATACCTTTTATATTATTTATCACATCACTTTTCTGTCATTATTATGTTGTAATACACAAATTATATTTATATAGTATTTAAATTTTACCCAAATATTTGTAAATCTCAAACAATTATGTAAATTTCACCACTAGATAATTTTGATATTATGATTCAAAAAATAATTTTCATTTTGTCTACATAATTTTATAAATATATGAATTTTTAAATTTAAAATAAAATCAATATTTATCAAGAAATTTTGGGTTTTTTGACAGTAATAGTTTTCGGTCCCTTATAAAAATTATATATGACTTCATAAAATTTTTATGATCATATATAATTAATAAACCATATTAAATGATAATATTTTATTAAAATATTACTTATTTAAAAAAAATCCATTAATTAATTAAAATATGTTCTTTAATTGAATTTTAGAATTACCCAAAAATACTATTTCTATTTTTTCTTTTGAAAAGAACAATTATTTAAAAAAGTAAGAATAATTGGATGAGAATATATTCATTATTCCCTAAAAACTAATGTAAATACTCATTTAAATAGTTTGTTGATCTATATCCTTTTAATATACTCAAATTCACCCTACGATTAAGGTGTGTGATGATGAGATGTTTAGTGGGTGGTTATGTGATCATGATTTGGTTCATGATCTCGATGAGTTTGAAATTATCCTTTAAATGGTTTCACTCATGTTAAAGTTGTTGGATATCAGATTGGGAATGGTAAAGGAAAAATCCTAGTGGTATTATATACCATGTAAGATCTGATAAATGGGATTTATAGGGTATGATTCAACTAGTTGAGTCCACTGCATCTTTTTTCTTTGTCAATCAGATTTATTAAAACCTTATATTTAATCTAATTATGTGATCACTGTTCAATGGCTATATTATCAACAATAGTGATACATAACATTATTTTACATCCAATTGGATAAAATAAAACAAAATAAGTGCATGTGTTTTATATAATGATATTATATAGTAAGACATTTGATTAAACCATAGTTGTTATTTTATTTATAATGGTTTGGTCATTACAATCTCCATCCCCCCCCTTAAAAAACTTTTCTTCACAATTTAAATTTGAAATACGTTCTCCTTATTTTTATAAATTTATTTTAATAGAAGAAAAAAAATTTATGATTATTTTTAAACTATTAAATACACATATGGTAATCCAATGACACTGTTGGAGTTCTTACCCCTAGGTACATATGTTCCAGAACCATGTAAACTTTTAGTTTATAGATTGGGATGTATTTTATTGGTAAAACACTTACTATATAAATAATTATATTTAGGGATATACTATTATACATAATATTATCCCAAAGTCATTCACAAAATTTTTCTAATCCTAATCCCAAAAATAACTACACATTTATTTTGAATCCAAATATATCAAACTGGCTCTTTATTTCACATTAATAAATGATTTATTATGTTAAATTATAATTAATATGGTCTACAAGATTTTTAATTATAGTTTATTTTGGTATTATGTAAATATATGAACATGTTGAACATGGGATGAAACAACATTATAGAAAACATCCTTAACATGCTTCTAAAATTAAATAGGTTTTAAAACTGCATTGGATAGCCCAGGTACAAACACAAGAAAGGGGTGAGTTAAAAAGATCAGTATGGGAATAAAAATGAAATAAAATTAAAAGAATAATACATATTATTATATAGTAATATTAATGGGGAATTAAAATATTATTAATCATTAACATTATCAATGAGGCATGATATATCATGATAATCATCATATTTGAGATGTGCCAACAACTTAAAACACTACATCCTAAACATAGGTCAAGGCACAAATGCCAAGACATATTGGTGGAAAAACTCCTATAGTGTAATCTGATTTACTCCCTAACCTAAAAATGATGTATTATGATACTAATCTTGTTCCAATGCATTTGGGAGCTATATAATATTTGGGAACCCATCACATTCATTTCATTCTAATACTTAAGTGTGCCAGATAGATCATACAATATGGATTCATTCGTTATCATATTTTATCCACAATCAATCAGTGTGGAATAAATAAATTTATTTACAAATTTTAATAGGAATACATTAATAAAGTTGAATACCCTTGATGTCAAATGGGTGTGGAATTATCTACATGTTAGTTTTCAAATGGAAAATCACAGTGAAATTTTAGGAGCATCACAAAATCACTTAAAAATTCATAAAATGGTTTGATGATATCGAAAGGGGTATCTAATAACTTGTATATAGTATAGAATGTATTTGGGACATGGAAATACATATCCAAAAAATAGAAATTAGAAACAGTAGGCATAAAAAAAGAAACATAAATAAAGAAGAGATGGTGAGGATCACTTACTTGAGTGTGTGAATCCAAATGCCTGGGATGGGCTTTTTCAGAACATTATGGCACCTTCATAATAATATAGAGTTTGTAGGGTAGATTATATATGTCATTCAAGGAGTTCTATTTATGATAAATGAGTCCTTGGGTGGGTTTATATAGGAAATTGGGGGAGTTTGTTTTTTTATTTTGGGTTTGAAATTTACAAAATAAAATAAACATAACCACAAACCATCCCATGGTTTTTTTACCATGGTTTTATAAGAATGTGAGTGGTTATAATTATTTGATAATTAGAAGGTCATAACTCAGTAAAATAATACAATTTGTTTGGTGAATGTGAGTCATAGTCATAATGAAATGGTTTTGAATCCATAAAAATATATTAATGGTTTTTGGAGGATTCATAAGGGTTTTATAAAAATAATAAAATAAACCTAAAATCACAATTTTTTGAGGTAAAACATATATTTTTCCTTGGATACCTTTTATATTATTTATTACATAACTTTTGGGTCATTATAATGTAATAATTCACGAAGTATATTTATTCAGTATTTAATTGTTACCTAAAAAATAGACCATCTCAGAAAGTTATGAAAATTTTTATTTTGGATAATTTTTAAATTCTGATTCTAAAAATAATATTAATTTTATTTATATAATTTTTTAAATATTTGAATATTCACTTTTAAATAAAATCCACATTTATCATGAAATGTTGCGGTTTTAACAATAATTTTTTTGACCACTTAAAAAAATTAAATTTTACTTTATAACAATTAAATGGTCATTTATTTTTGATAAAAAATATTCAATAATAATATTTTATTAAAATATTTTTTATTTTAAAATCCATTAATTCATCAAAATAAGTTCTTTAATTGAAATTTATGTCACCCAAAAATATTATATATGTTTTCTCATATAAAAATAAAAAATATTTAAAATATTCCAAGAATAGGATGAAAATATATTAATTATTATCTAGAAAATATTGTACATATTCATATTTATAGGGTCATGATAAATATCCCTTCTATACACATGAAACAAGCCTAATATCAAAGTGCATGACAAGGATGATTTCTTTGGGTGGTTCGACGAACAAGGTTTGGGTCATGATCTTGATGAACTTGAACTTCTCCTATCAATGCTTTCACTCATTATTATGGTATTGGATCGTAGGTTTGGAATGGTAAAGGAAAACTCCTAGTGATTATATCTTCCTTGGAATCTCAGATAAATGGGCTTCATTGGGTATGATTCTACTAATTGAAGCCACCACTTCCTCTGACTATGTCAAATAGATATGTTAGAACCTTATATTTATACAAATTATGTTATCACTATTAATAAACTATATTATCAAAAGTAATTATAATTAAGGTTATTTTAAATAAAATTGGATATAACAAAAAAAAGAGGTGCATGTTTTTTCTATAACCATTTTACATAAGAAGATATTTTATTAATTCACAAGGGAAATTTTGATTATAATATTTCAGTTTGTTACACAAATAACATTATATTATGTTTATATATGAATTATATTTTCAAAAAATTACTATTACATTTTTTTTCTTTGATATATTATATTATATAATTTTTATTCTAAAAATACCTCTCTCCTAATGTATAAATAACCCCACTCCCTCTACTTGGGAAAACACTCATTCTTCACTTACAGAAACATATCCAATTAAAAAATCCTTCCTATAAATATAATTGAATTCCATAGCGATGTTATAGTGTAATCTGTCTCCACACATCAAGATATTTTTAGTGTCACACATGAGAAACTACATGGAGGATTAAGTGAATTTTGATCAACTCATCTCTTTTTTTCTTAATATTTTTTTCACTACCCATTAAATTAAAAAAACATTCAAAGATTAATTATGTAGTAAGTTAACATTATATCAATGATGTTAACCAATAATAAGGTTCATATTAACAATATATATAAATTTCATTATTATTTTTCCCACTCTTTCAAAAAATTTATGTCAAAGGTCGGTTAACCACTAATGGAAACATTTCCTAGTCATATATTATAACCACATTCATGTATGGACAAGTATAAACTAAATTAAATATATAAATATTTAATTACATGTATTCTATTCTTATGGAGTTAATTATACTTATGTATAAATGAATTTGAATGAAAATAGTGAAGTTATAACAAAATGGGAAAATTTAATGAAAACATGATATCAAAACAATTCATGTTTACCAATAATGATATAAAATAGAGTACAATAATGTAATGCATAAATAGTGTAACAAACTAAAATAATTCCCTTTTGGAACTATGTTTCAATAATGATATGTTTATTATTAGGAGGTAGAAAAGAGATGAAAAAGTGGGATTTAAGGTAAGGGTATTCGCAACCCCAATTCCATTCCTTGGGTTATCCTCACTTCTAAAGTATTAATTTTCATATTATTTCTTTAAAATTTAATTTATGTTTTATTTTAGGGATATACACTTTCTAAATATGTTAACATGTCTTCTACGAAAATTCATTGTTCAATGTGACTTCAATTTCGAAAACATCATATTTTACTCTCTTGAAATGATTCTTATCCACTCATGAATAATGATGTTTAATATATGTTTATTATTTACAATAATAATTTTTTAAAAAATGTATAATTCATGAAAGTTTTATTAATGAAATATTAATGTAATCCATTCTCTACAATAGATTTAATTCATGATAATTATTATCACAGATTCTACGGGGAATACATAATTATGAGAATTTATGGGGCGACAGATGGGATTGGAATTTTATATCCCTCCAATGCAATGGGAAGTGTGATGTACCTCATGATATTATGTGAAATATTAATGACGATGTTAATTTTTTTCACAATTATGATGTTACGATTTGTTTACAAATTTTTTGTTTGAACATGATGCTTTTTTTGTTCACAATTATCTGTGGTATTTGAAAACAAAGTCATGATATTTAATTTTATGAATATGAAAAATTCCATGACTTTGTCGAGTGATTCCCTCGTGATTATAGTGATGATTATGCTCCTCTTATGACAATATTATAGACACCCATGTACTTTTGAATCATGTCATTTATTTATGTAATGTTATACATCCCCTTACTAGTATTTTAGGTCACCCTTTTCAATGATGTATATAATCATGTGAGTATGGGTAATAAATATAATTTGTGATACAATAAGAGGATATAAGAGAATTAATTAAATAATTTTTCTGTTATATTATGTAAAATTGATATTTGAGACTAATTTTCCGGATATAATCAACCATTGGATCCGGGATTTTATCACTATAATTTTTTTTATCTTAAAAATGATGGAATATTTATGTATTGAAAAATTCATTTCTCTATAAATATATCTCAGAATAATGACTTGGGAAATTATCAATGTTATATAAGATCAAAGGGAACATTATTGGTTCTATCATGCCTAATAGAGGGTATGTGGGATGTTATCCCAGACCTGAAAGAGGGTACATGACAGTTTATCCCAATCTCGAAAGTACTTACAATAGAGGTTATCTAATGAATGAAGTAGGGACACATGTGGTTATCCCAACCCTAGGATGTAATAAATGTCATATTGGGTATCCATGACATAATATTTTCAATTATCATATATTTTATCTAAATCTATATCTTATGAATACATTATGGCCTCATAGATCATGATCTCTTATTCCATTAAGAATAATGTCTTATGAATTTCCATGATTCATTCCACTACTCATTTTTATGATCTATGTAATATGGGGTTTTGTTTTCAGATGTTATTCTCATGTGCACAAACCTATATCCACTTGTTATATTGAAATATCCCTTGTTTACCATTACTATGAATTTGATCTCACCCTTTTTGAGGATTCCGTTTTGTATGATATAAATAATAGTATTAAATTTGTTATGTATAAGAATGGTTAAAATTTTGGAGAAAATAGTGGAATATAACGCAACCCTCTTATGAACCAGTTGTTTATGGGTCCAATTTTCCAAAGGCTCCAAACCTACACATTCTATCATAGGCCATTTTGTTACATAATGAATATTCATCAATTAAGATTTAATAATTTTGTATGATAATTTTGGGTCTTTACATACATCATATTCCCCAATAACACATCATATAAGTGTAATATAGAGATATTTGAGGGTTTATAATTACTTTGTTACATCTTATGATTTGGTGGTTATTTTAATCTAAAATAACTTCCAATTCAAATTGTTCTATTAGGATGTTTTAAAGAGAATGCCTAAAGACTGATTTCAAAGAAGGATGTTGATAGGTTGAATATGAATTTCAAATTAAAATTAAATAAATAAAAAATTGATACTAGTTTTTATTCTTTTCATTGGTAAGAAAAAAATGTATAGATGTGGGATTTATAGTGCAGAAAAATAAAAAGAATAACCAGATTACATATTTTTACATATTTAAAAGATCCTACATATGTTTTTATAGGTTGAAGAAAAATCAAAGGCAGACAATTTCAAAAATTCAAGGTTATGGTTTGATGGAATTCCTATTATTGATATCAAATTTTTGTAATTATAATTTTAGTGTGGGATATAATGTCACAGTCTAGAGGGATAATGTAATCTAATATTATGGATAAACCCTTCTCATTATAACTGAAAGTTGAAACTAGTGGTTCTTATAATATTGATGGAATCCAGATCATTCCAAATACTAGTGTTCTCATTTTTGAGAGGAGAACGTTATAAATCAATTGTCCCTTTCTATTGTGTATATGTTGAACATCGATCAAGAATTTCGTTAACTAGTGATGAGGGTTGATTCACCTAGAAAACATAAATGATTTCAAATCAATGATTCACCCCTTCCTCAATGATTCATCCTTGATCGAGGAGGTAAATTTTCAAATATTTATATATGTATACAATTATAGACTATCTGGAAAATAAGATTATCTCACCCGATAATGTTATAATATAAAAGATAAATCATATGAGAAATCAATAAGAAGTTAATCCTACCCTCATTCATGAGAATAAAAATATTATTTCCATTTAAAACTACATTGATTCATGGGATCAAACATCTGAATCATGGAAAAAATGTAAATGGCGTTATAATATACACATATTATAATCTATGGGTCTTACGCCCAAATTACAATGGATGGAGAAAACATAATTCCACCCACCCATAATAATATTATCATGAAATTATTTGCATAAAATATTATTGGGTATTTTAAATCCGACTCTATGTGGCTCTAAACTATGTGGATATAGTCATTATCATATGACTATAAATTGAAAGGAAATATCATCCTTATTATATGAAATTAAACAACATAAAGCAAGGTCCATCTAGAATGAACTCAAATTACATAGAGTGGTATATGGTATATTATTTTATTCCATTAAAAAAGTTTCAAATCCACAAAAAAATTCCCATTTTTAAATCTTTCTAGTTCAAAATGAGTTTCCTATAGTGTATCTACAATAAGATAAAACCATACTATTTCTAATAACTAGGTGTGTATCCATTATTAATCATTTAATGTATATAATTAAACACATATAATTTATCTTAGATCCATATATGAAATTCATCCCCATCGAAATTCTACATTAGCCTATTTATACAATTCTAAACCACACATAACCTAATCCCCCTTTCACGATATTAATCTATACAATATATGGTCCACACACAAAATATTTAAACTATATAGTAGTATTCCACTGTATATAACCTACTTTCATTACTTGTGAGAAAGATCCTAGTAAGAATAATTGTCTTACGGTTCCACATTCACAATGTACTTCTTGTGCAAAACTTCGCTCATTCACAGGGAATATGTCCTAGTGTTTTGGATTTTGTGATTCAAATAATGATTTATCACCTATAGCTCAACAGTAGGATAAAATTATCATATCTTTCATTTTTTATGATCTTGGTTTTTGTAAAAACCTCCCTAATAAAATAGTTTGTCATGATACCTATTATTTTTGGATATGTAGTGATGCTCATATTTCATTTGATTAGTCCAAAAATTATTGATATTAACTTTAATCCCCATCTTCAGTTCCCTCTCTAATTAACTATATGTTATCTACATTATCCATACATTTATAAATCTAAAAAAACATGGATCTCTTTTATTGGTTATAATCATTAAGCTTATGTTCGGTCCTAACATTAATTTAGAATAAAAAAACCCCTACTATGAACAATATATGGATTGAATCCTATTATTGTAGGATACCTATTGCTATCCATGCCACCTATCCTGGGGATACTAATAATACCTCATTTATGCCATATCACTTTTTGTTGGACCTTATCTAATTCCTTCCTGGTATTTAACTCATGCGCACTAGAATACTCATCCATTTCACTACCATATCCCTTGCACTATGTCTATATCTATATTTGGATTTTTCTACCATATGACTTGGGTTCTTCAATTGAAATCAATATTTTTCTCACCAACCCTTCAATAAGGGTATAAGTCCCAATACTACACTCCAAGACATTGTGTGTCTTGATTCATACTTTATGAGGATATGTAGGTGAAGTGAATTGTGTTGCATTTGTTGTCAATGAGACATGAAGTTGTCTTGGAATGAATGGATGTCAAGAATTGTCAAGATGTGAATGACAAAGGTTGTGATGGTGTTGGTGGTGAAGGAGAATGGCCATGGTACTAAGATGCATGTCACTTAGTAGATTCACTAAGTGGTATTGGAAATTGTGGTTGAAACATTCTCCATGAAAATCTGACGATTGTTGAGCTGCTCCTAAAGTTCCAAGAACTTGTATCAACTGGATACAATGTCACAACATGATTAGAAGACCATGCATTGTAGTGACAATGCATGAGGAGTTGACGAAGCAAGATGATCCATCCACAAGACCTAAGTGGATGAAGTGAGCTAAAGAAGTCCATGCACTAACACTTAGTGCATGTGAATGTGAAGAAGATCCAATTGATCTCTGATTAGATCAATGAAGAATGTTGAAGAACATGTGTGATTCATGAGATTCAGTTGAATAAGTCCCTCCTAAGTATTGAACACATATGGAAGAGGAGATGAAGAAGATTAAGAAGAAACCTTTTGAATTCCATATCCTAAGTGAAGATCATATGAGGAGAAGTAATGGAATTCTTAAGAAGAAGATGAGAAGATATGAAGAAGAGAAGATAAGAAGAATAGAGGAGGAGGCATTTGGCATTTGGCATTTGAACTTGGTCACTTTGTTTTTACACAAAGGACTTGTTCTATACTTGCAAAAAATTAGCCACCAAGGGCCAGCCTTAAGGGTTCAACCCCCAAGGCACATGTGGGCCTAAGGTGCCACGCCCAAGGGGGGATCCCATGTAGCCAGCCCGAGAGGCAGGGGGGCCGTGTGTAAAGCCCCGGGCCACGCAGGGAGTCAAGCCTGTGCAGCATGGGCGCCAGTAGCGCGCCCGGAGGATGCATAGTGGGCGCTAGGAGCGCGCCCGCAGGGAGCAGAGTGGGCGTAGAGCGCGCCCGCAGAGAGAACCCGGTGCGGGGCGGCACCGGGAGGGGAGAAGTTCAATTGGTGAGTCGCGGCAGCGGTACATTGATAAGCCGCAAGAAAACCGCGCCCCGTTTCGATGTGGGACGCGGAAAAATTCCCGGGAGCGAATCTGAGCCGCTCGATTGATCGCGCGGATGATCTAAGCCGCACATCTGATCCGCGGCGAGATGATCTGATCCAGGCCGTTGAAGATCTGATCCGACGGCCCCGGCATCGTCTCCTCCCTCGAGCTCAGCCAAAGGCCACCCGAAGCCACCCGCATGCCGCCGCTGAACCAGAGCCTCCCCGAAGACAAAATTTGAGTTCCCGGCCACCATTTTCGAAGCCGAAGGCTCCCTCATGCTCGTCTGGCCACACTGAACACAACCATGCATTAAATAATGCATGCATGCGATGAGAGGAGAATTCGAAGCAATGCCGAGGCAAGAGAAGCTGCCGAGGCCACGTAGGGTTGATGTTTTGCATGGTTTGTGCCTAAAAAGAGGCCGTGCATGCGTTATAAATCGCATGCACGAGGAGGAAAGAAAATAAAAGATCCCGCGTGAAACAGAGGATAAAAATCAAGATTTCGAAATATCTTTGAAGGTCCGAAGATTTCGGGGATTCGAGATTTATCCCACGCGGAAGGCAGAGGCTCTCCTCGCCTATAAAAGGATAGCCCGAGGCTCTCAAAAAGCTTGCTGATCCTTTGTTGAAGATCCGGAGAACCGTGAGTGCACCTATGCCTTGCAAAGACGAAGACCCGCGCACACTTGCGCGGTGAGATCCCTTGCGCGCACCCTGCGCGGCTGAAGTCCTCGGTGCCATCCTTGGCCCGAAGGAGTCCCTTGCGCGCTACCTTTTTGCGCGACAAGAAGAGGACCCCCTACTAGCCACTGCTTGCGCGACAGGGAAGGTTAGGCATCACCCTTGCGCACCGCTTTGTGCCTTGTGCACTTGCGTGCCTTGTGGATTGTGCGACCCACGGCCAGTGGCAATAGCTCGGCTGTGAAGAGAAGGAGGGGCCGCACCCCTTGCGTGCCTCACTTGAGTAGGAGTTCGGGTTGTGAAGTGTATAACACACCTTGTGTGTGTGTGCAAGGAGAACCCAAGACTTGGCCGTGTGTGTGCATAAGGAGGAAGACCACACTATTTGGGTGTGTGCAAAATTGGAGAACAACCTACGGGTCAAGAGCGTGCATCAAGAGAAGAGGGAAGAGGCCAAGCTATTGTGTGTGCAAATTGTTTGTGCATACTTGAACTAAACAAGAAGAGGCCGAAGCCTATGTTTGTGCAAAGTGGTTGTGCACACTTAGAAGAAGAACAAGACCCACACTAAAGTAGAACACACAATTTAAGTGTGTGAACAAATTGAACAAAGTGTGTGAGTGAAGAAGGTGTGTGTGCTTAAGGAGAAATTACACTCTTTGAGTGTTTATCACACCAAGGAAGAGAAGAAGGAAAGTGCATGCATTCATGCATGCACGTGCACACGTGAACAGAGTCAAATCAGTGGTGTGCATTTGAGTTGTCCAAGACCAAGAGTTCTTGAAGAGTTTTGGGAAGCCATGCAATCAGTGCATGAGGATGCAGAGATGCCATGCACTCAGTGCATGAAGTTGATGTGAAGTGAGACTGGACCAGACCGAAGATAAAGATATTAGTTTTTTGAGCATTCAGTAGTTGAAGAGAGAGTCCAGGTCATCCTGAGAAGAAGGAGATAAATCCTGAGCAAGATGAGAAGACCTGATCATCACAAGTGATCAGAGGTACAGAGCAAGGCCAGCAGTCTTTATCCCAGATTGTTGAAGATACTTGAAGAAGCTTAAAGAGAAGAAGAGCTACTCGTGTGACTCGAGGAGCCAAGAGAAGACCCTGTGGGACTCAGGGAGAAGAAGTCTTCAGTGGGATTCTGGAGCAGGCCAGTGGGACTCTGGTAACACTGTGGGACGCAGTATAAAGACCCTCCTGTGGGACTCATGAGAGATACAGTGGGACTCTGTATCGACCATTGTAATACTAACCGATTATAATGGGAGAATCCATGCTGGGAGAGCATGGCAAGGATGTAGGCCTTTGGTGCCGAACCTTGTAAATCCTTGTGTCCTGTGCCTTTTCATTACTGCATTATCCGGGAAAGTTCGAGAGATACAAGAAGAGTGGATCGAGGCTTTAACCAGCCATAGAGGTTTAATTGATAAGGAATCAATTAGTAAAAAGTTTTAAGGGATCACTGATTCACCCCCTCCCCCTCTCAGTGATTCACACAGATCTGGGCACTTCAATTGGTATCAGAGGGAAGGTTACCTCTAAAAGATCCAAGGGAGTCTTTATGAAGTGCAGATTTGAGGAAATGAGTGACCAGCCTCAAATGGAGATATCTGCCAGGACTCAGAAAAATAGAAAGAAGAAATATGCCAAGAAGATGAAGAAAGCCTGTCCTAGCTGTGATGAAGTTGAAACAGTGAATGATCTTCAGAGTGCACTCAAATATCTTCAGAAGACAGTTCCCATGGAAGTGGCAAACTGTATAGCTACAGGCATCCATGATCTTCATGAAGAAAAATCACAATTAGAAGAAGAATCCAATGCTATGGAAGATCAGCTGGCTAAAAGGGTTGGCATAACCAACACTCTCAAAAAGCTGGTAAATGCCAAAGATGAAACAGTATCTCTTTGCAATGAAAGATATGAAGACACTGCTGAAGAATTGCAAAGAAGCCTTTCTGAGAAAGAATTCTTTATGATAATAGTCAAAGATGTTTTCCATGCACTGGAAAAGAGGCATAAAGTGTCAATGAATGTCAGAGATGCTCAACTCGAAGACAAAGTCAAAATGGTGAAGGAGCTTGACAACTCATTGCATGAAATAAAGAAGGTGCATGAAGACCAGTTAGAATAGCTGAAAGAAAATTGGGAAGGAAGGCTAAGAACTGTTGAGGATGAGAAGAACTCCCTCAATATGAAATGCTTAGAACTGGAGGTGATATTGAGAAATCAGCAATCACCCAAAGCTAAAGCCTCCCAGTCAGCTGAAAGGAGAAATGTTGCTACTCAAATATTCATTGAGCAGGATGATTTCAAAAGAAAGACATCCTCTAATAAAAGGGCAACAACTTCTAAAAAGAAGGTACCATCCATCCCATCTTGTACTCATGCTTCTAAATGTGTTTCTACTAAAAGTACAGGATGGAAGAATGAATCCAAACAAGTATGGATGAAGACAGTGAAGAAAGAATGCTCTCCTGAAACAACACAACAATTCAAGACAAGTACCCTACAATCAGAAGGAATCAAAAGGTCAAGATTTGTGGGTCAATGTTGGTGTTGTAACAAGTATGGGCATTGTGCAAAGGATTGTTGGTACAATCCACTGAATGCCAAAGCACAGAGGAAGCCCATGCCTAGGGGGAGCAAGCCAGAGGAAAAGAAGCAGCATCCACCGGTCCAGAGACATATGTTTACTGCAAATAGATTTGGATTACTTGACAACATCTGGGATGATTGCAAAAGTGGTCAAAAAGATACATATCAATCTCCAACTGTATCCAGAGCTAAAAAGAAGAGAAGATCACTGAATCTGGCTAAAATGGAATCCTTGGGAAGCAATAAGAAATTGGAAGATGCTCCCAAGAAGATTATGAAAAAGGAAAAGAAGTCCTTGGAGTCTAAATCCAAGAAGGGTGAGTCATCCAGGAGGACCACCAAGAAAACATGCTTCTACTGTGGAAAGAAAGGACATATCATGGATCTTTGTAAATAAGCCATGAAATTCAATAGAGGCAGACTGGACTCAAACAGACAATCAATCCAGAAGAAGCAGAAGGGATTGATTGAAAACAAGTTGCCTAAGAAAGGTAGCTTGGCAGCATCAAAAGAACCATGTGGAACTTCCAAAACTGAGGCCACTCTTCCAAATGATTTACAAGTCATATGGCTAAATCAGTTGCAACTTGCCAAAGATCTGCAGAGAGCTGAAGATGAAGTTCTGGCAATTGCTAAGGCAAAAGGGAAGAAGAAGATTTCACACGAAGATGTATTGAGATCCACACCAGAACAAACATCATTGAAGATCAAATGTGCAAGTGTGAAGAATGGTGAAAATGGGACATCTCGGTTGAGAGAATCTTCTCAACCTTGTTGTTCACATTGATGAACCAAGGAGGTTCCATCTTATTCCCTAATCATTTGTATTTACATGTGCTAACATTGCAGGGAATTGAAGATGATGATCATTCTCATCTGGAGGATGGTTTGGACAGAACGGAGTGCACCCCTTGAGGGGGAGCCAATCTGGAGAAGATGGTATTCTATGATTTAATACCATCTTGAGAAAAGATGAAGGTATACCAATCATACGCTCATCCCTTGTTTCTTAATTGTGTTCATCATGACAATTAAGGGGGAGTATTGGTTGAAGAAAAATGAATGAAAGGGGGAGCTTTATCTTTGCACTGAACTTTCTAATGTGTTTTGTGAAGTTTGTGCAGGATTCAACAATTCATTGAATATCTGAAAAAATTCAACCCCTAAGCATGATCTCACATGTGTAGTGAATTGTGGAAAACATTTAGTATCTTGGTTACATCACTCTTTTTTTCTACACCGGGTTAGCCCAAGTAGACTTAGAGATGATTTACTAAAGGTTCTTTGCTAAAGAGAACATGTGACATCATCCCTCTCTTAGTGTCTTTCAAGAAAATACTTTTCAAAGGGAGGAAGATATTTTTGAAAAAGTTCCACACCACACCTTTGCATTTGATTGCCAATAAGGGGGAGAAAATATTGGCACACATATTGACCCATTCATATGTGCTGAAGTGGTGTATTGACAACAAATACAAAGGGGGAGATTGAAGTGCATTGTGTTGCATTTGTTGTCAATGAAAAATGAAGTTGTCTTGGAATGAATGGATGTCAAGAATTGTCAAGATGTGAATGACAAAGGTTGTGATGGTGTTGGTGGTGAATGAGAATGGCCATGGTACTAAGATGCATGTCACTTAGGAGATTCACTAAGTGGTATTGGAAATTGTGGTTGAAACATTCTCCATGAAAATCTGACGATTGTTAAGCTGCTCTTAATGTTCCAAGAACTTGTATCAACTGGATACAATGTCACAACATGATTAGAAGACCATGCATTGTAGTGACAATGCATGAGGAGTTGACGAAGCAAGATGATCCATCCACAAGACCTAAGTGGATGAAGTGATCTAAAGAAGTCCATGCACTAACACTTAGTGCATGTGAATGTGAAGAAGATCCAATTGATCTCTGATTAGATCAATGAAGAATGTTGAAGAGAATGTGTGATTCATGAGATTCAGTTGAAGAAGTCCCTCCTAAGTATTGAACACATATGGAAGAGGAGATGAAGAAGATTAAGAAGAAACCTTTTGAATTCCATATCCTAAGTGAAGATCATATGAGGAGAAGTAATGGAATTCTTAAGAAGAAGATGAGAAGATATGAAGAAGAGAAGATAAGAAGAATAGAGGAGGAGGCATTTGGCATTTGGCATTTGAACTTGGTCACTTTGTTTTTACACAAAGGACTTGTTCTATACTTGCAAAAAATTAGCCACCAAGGGCCAGCCTTAAGGGTTCAACCCCCAAGGCACATGTGGGCCTAAGGCGCCACGCCCAAGGGGGGATCCCATGTGGCCAGCCCGAGAGGCAGGGGGGCCGTGTGTAAAGCCCCGGGCCACGCAGGGAGTCAAGCCTGCGCAGCATGGGTGCCAGTAGCGCGCCCGGAGGATGCATAGTGGGCGCTAGGAGCGCTCCCGCAGGGAGCAGAGTGGGCGCAGAGCGCGCCCGCAGAGAGAACCCGGTGCGGGGCGGCACCGGGAGGGGAGAAGTTCAATTGGTGAGTTGCGGCAGCGGCACATTGATAAGCCACGAGAAAACCGCGCCCCGTTTCGATGTGGGACGCGGAAAAATTCCCGGGAGCGAATCTGAGCCGCTCGATTGATCGCGCGGACGATCTAATCCGCACATCTGATCCGCGGTGAGATGATCTGATCCAGGCCGTTGAAGATCTGATCCGACGGCCCCGGCATCGTCTCCTCCCTCGAGCTCAGCCAAAGGCCACCCGAAGCCACCCGCATGCCGCCGCTGAACCAGAGCCTCCCCGAAGACAAAATTTGAGTTCCCGGCCACCATTTTCGAAGCCGAAGGCTCCCTCGTGCTCGTCTGGCCACACTGAACACAACCATGCATTAAACAATGCATGCATGCAATGAGAGGAGAATTTGAAGCAATGCCAAGGCAAGAGAAGCTGCCGAGGCCACGTAGGGTTGATGTTTTGCATGGTTTGTGCCTAAAAAGAGGTCGTGCATGCGTTATAAATCGCATGCACGAGGAGGAAAGAAAATAAAAGATCTCGCGTGAAACAGAGGATAAAAATCATGATTTGGAAATATCTTTGAAGGTCCGAAGATTTCGGGGATTCGATATTTATCCCACGCGGAAGGCAGAGGCTCTCCTCGCCTATAAAAGGATAGCCCGAGGCTCTCAAAAAGCTTGCTAATCCTTTGTTGAAGATCCGGAGAACCGTTAGTGCACCTCTGCCTCGCGAAGAAGAAGCCCCGCGCACACTTGCGCGGTGAGATCCCTTGCGCGCACCCTATGCGGCTGAAGTCCTCGGTGCCATCCTTGGCCCGAAGGAGTCCCTTGCGCGCTACCTTTTTGCGCGACAAGAAGAGGACCCCCTGCCCGCCACTGCTTGCGCGACAGGGAAGGTTAGGCAGCACCCTTGCGCACCGCTTTGTGGCTTGTGCACTTGCGCGCCTTGTGGATTGCGCGACCCACGGCCAGTGGCAATAGCTCGGCTGTGAAGAGAAGGAGGGGCCTCACCCCTTGCGCGCCTCACTTGAGTAGGAGTTCGGGTTGTGAAGTGTATAACACACCTTGTGTGTGTGTGCAAGGAGAACCCAAGACTTGGCCATGTGTGTGCATAAGGAGGAAGACCACACTATTTGTGTGTGTGCAAAATTGGAGAACAACCTACGGGTCAAGAGCGTGCATCAATAGAAGAGGGAAGAGGCCAAGCTATTGTGTGTGCAAATTGTTTGTGCATACTTGAACTAAACAAGAAGAGGCTGAAGCCTAAGTTTGTGCAAAGTGGTTGTGCACACTTAGAAGAAGAACAAGACCCACACTAAAGTAGAACACACAATTTAAGTGTGTGAACAAATTGAACAAAGTGTGTGAGTGAAGAAGGTGTGTGTGCTTAAGGAGAAATTACACTCTTTGAGTGTTTATCACACCAAGGAAGAGAAGAAGGAAAGTGCATGCATGCATGCATGCACATGCACACGTGAACAGAGTCAAATCAGTGGTGTGCGTTTGAGTTGTCCAAGACCAAGAGTTCTTGAAGAGTTTTGGGAAGCCATGCAATCAGTGCATGAGGATGCAGAGATGCCATGCACTCAGTGCATGAAGTTGATGTGAAGTGAGACTGGACCAGACCGAAGATAAAGATATTAGTTGTCTGAGCATTCAGTAGTTGAAGAGAGAGGCCAGGTCATCCTGAGAAAAAGGAGATAAATCTTGAGCAAGACGAGAAGACCTGATCATCACAAGTGATCAGAGGTACAGAGCAAGGCCAGAAGTCTTTATCCCAGACTGCTGAAGATACTTGAAGAAGCTTAAAGAGAAGAAGAGCTACTCATGTGACTCGAGGAGCCAAGAGAAGACCCTGTGGGACTCAGGGAGAAGAAGTCTTCAGTGGGATTCTGGAGCAGGCCAGTGGGACTCTGGTAACACTGTGGGACGCAGTATAAAGACCCTCCTGTGGGACTCAGGAGAGATACAGTGGGACTCTGTATCGACCATTGTAATACTAACCGATTATAATGGGAGAATCCATGCTGGGAGAGCATGGCAAGGATGTAGGCCTTTGGTGCCGAACCTTGTAAATCCTTGTGTCATGTGCCTTTTCATTACTGCATTATCCGGGAAAGGTTGAGAGATACAAGAAGAGTGGATCGAGGCTTTAACCAGCCATAGAGGTTTAATTGATAAGGAATCAATTAGTAAAAAGTTTTAAGGGATCACTGATTCACCCCCTCCCCCTCTCAGTGATTCACACAGATCTGGGCACTTCAGTAGGGACACCTAGACGTCTTGAACTAGGTCGAGTTATAGATCCTATAAACTTCAATTCCCCAATCAATTTGAGTTAATGAACCCTCACATTCATATTATTTCTCTAATAGACCTATATTAGAATGAATCCATTACCAGTTCTCCTTGACATGAATCAAAAACCTATAAATACCATTTGGGTGAACTATGTGGGGATGGATAACTATTATTTTGGGATATATACTGACATTTGGATCTCCGACCAGGGAACCATCCATAAATTTCACCATTAACAAACCCTTCTTAGCATATCGACCCCTCACTTAGGTAGCGTATTTCTATATTTTTCTCTATGTTGAAATAATAAATTTATATTATATCACTATGTATGGATTTATTAGTATAACTAATGAATATATAAAGATGTTTGAATCATTTGTCTTGACCCCATATAAAAATCATCATTAAATTCTCTCTCCCTCTAAATTCTATTATAAAAGAATTTTGATCAGTTTTGAATAAGAGTGTGTGGTAGGCCCAAGCATGGTGTAGGTTTACTAATAGGGGGTTGAATCAGTCAATTATTATCACATTTTATCATTAATATTTTCTTATAAAAAAAATTATTCACTTGTTTGAGTGAGTGGTCCCACAACATTAACTCACATGTACTGAGGAAAGAAATCCAAAAAGTACCCCAAATATAAAAGGTTCACTACATAAAATGAGTATTTAATACTCATTAAAATACAAACTCACATTATACAATGAAATCTACAAAAATCACAATTACATATTATAACAGGTTGTGAATATCCTTTACTCATAAAATAGGAATATCATAGTATTATATGTTGATAAGTTTCCTAAAAACATTCTCTATTGTCTTATAGTTTGTTGAGGAAGGTATTATACCTATCTTATGATTATTTTATCTTTACAATATTATGTTCCCACAAAATTATTCACTATATACAATAGGAATTTATTTCTATTTTCCCACTAAACGATGCAATTATAATTATTACACATAAATCAATGATTATTATTATTATTCCTCTTGTAATTTTTTTCATATTTATTGACTTACATTGCTACAAGTACCTTTTCTCTTATATGTGTGGAACACTACATGTACACTTTTACTATATATGTAAAATAATAATTTTAATTATTCATCACTTCACTACATACTCATCTCCACATGCAATATCCTTATTCAATTTATTATTTCACAGTAGCATCTTCATCTTCATTTTTTCAAATTTCAATTTGAATTGTTAAAAACTGATATCCTTCTTTAAACAAATACTTTTTATTTGTTTTTATACATCTCCATCAATTATAGAATCAATATAACTATATAATGGGATAACTCATAATGTGGTTATAATTACCACCCCATAAAAATCAGTTTTAATAAAAAAATTATATAACTATTTCTTCTCTACATAATGGGACACTGTATTCCCCCAGGTGTAAAAATTTTCATTATTTTATTTTGCACTATTAGTCATAGAACTACACCCTAAATCAAAACATGATAAATATAACTATTAAAAACCATTAAACCATTTGAATCATTGATTGAAATCACAATGTGACTTAGTATTCACAACATGAGCATTCTATTCTACTGCAACAAGTCTTTATGATCATATAATTATTGTCCCCATCATGGAATGAAGTTATCTTTATAAAATTTTAACTTCATCCATTGCATAAATCATAGTGTAGTGGTAATATATAGAGTGTCATTAAAATTTAATTACATTTATGTATCATAAATGGATTGGATCATGGTGTTATAGTCAGTTTCATGGAACGTTTCTCATTAATATCCTTTACATATCATAAAACGTCTATAAATTTTATCTTTGGATAATTAGGATGAGGTTTTGTATAGGGAAAGATTTATCAACGATATGAAGTCCTCCCACTGATGATTTTAGTGTCCTCCTCCTATGGTTTTTTACATATCTAATATTAACCACCTCCACCTGGCCCCCATCAGGGGATGAAGGATATACCTCCTATAATACTTTCTCAATGTATCCTAGGTATTTTACCCTATTATAGACCTAGATTTCAAACTAGAGTTAAAAATTATTTAAATATAAAATAGAGTCACATTGCATGAGAAATGTCCTTTAAGGCTTTCTATCTCACCACTAGAGTTCTTAAAATCCACATCTTTCCACAAGTTATTTCAAATTTCCAATTTTATTCACATAGATCCACCAATTGATTAATTTCATCTATTTTTCAATGGATATTTGTAATTGAAATATCATGAGATTATAGGAAACAAAAATTCCCATCATATATAGATTTGTATTACTTATGAAACTGATTTTTCTCTCTCCTGGTTAAATGGGTGATGGCTTATTGACAATAAGTAGTTCTTTCTCTTAAGATAGTCTTACAATTTATATATTAACCACAAACTCTTGTTCTTTAGTGATTTTATTTCCATCATTATTCCTCTCCCACTCCAAAATCCATCGAGTTTTATTATTATTTGAAATCTATTTGGTCATTTTCTACAATTTGATGATATATCATGATCCACATGCCACCCTTGTGTGCCCTAAATCTATGGGGAGGTTCAAATTTCAAATCCTTTTATATAATCATTATTTAATTTCATCAAATATAAGTACCGATGATTTTAATTTGTGGAATACGAGTCATGGTTTGATTATTGTGCCTCTTATAATTTGGCTGGTCACTTTTATTATATTTTATATTGAGGACTATCATGTTACTGAATTCAGAATTTTTATGTTCAAGTGAATAGACATGGTATTTTAGAGAAAAAAATGTCCCACATGTTAGTACGAAAAACTCTACTTCATTGATTGAAGAATAGGTCGGATCAAGAGGGAATATTCTTACCATGAGCATAATTTTCGGTGAAGTGGTGTATATACCATTATAAACTAATGAAGTAGAGGCGGTACCTTCACCAATTAAAAAGGTGTGAGGGGAGTCTTACTATAATATAAATTATAATATACGGGGATAGATTGAGCCAACAAATAACTTGGAATCTGTGATTTCATATAAAATGGGAGAGGAATAATCTTTTAGGTAAAATAGTTTTAATGAAGTCTTAAATTACAATCAATATTCAATGAAAGATCATATAAATTATGGATTTCAAATGTAATAAAATTGGTATTCCATTTCCATCCATGATATTTTATCCCATTTTATAAATCTATGTGATTAATCAATGGATGAGTATTATAGGGTAAGGAAGCGAGATTATCATATAAATAATTAGAGGAAATTTCCTTGAGCTCTATGTTAGGATCAGGGGTCTGACACAGATATTTTTTCACCCACACTACTAAAGTGTCCCATAGAGTTATACGGAGTCATTAAGGATTCTTGTAGGACCACATTGGGTTTTATTGATGAGGAACATGTTCAAGAACATTTTAATTCAGATGTAGGAGTAAAAAATACAAATAAGGGTGGCTATAAATTTGGTAATTATCCAATTAATCTACCAAGTAAAATTATGTTGTGAAAATTTTATTCAAAACAGTCCAAACCCATAAAGACAAGATTGATGGGTAATATTTTGAGCCCCAAGAATCCTAATGAGGTTGTTAGTCTGTAATATATACTTTAAATAGATCCTAAGTAGCTTGATGATAGAGAATTTTATGACCATATTAATGTAAATGAATTATCTCTTAACCAAAAAAGGATTGACTATCTCAACATTATGAGTTTGATGGTAATTATTCATCCCCTCATGTTATTACTCATCCACACAAATCATTAGCTTATCAGTATCAGAGTGAAAGTCAATATCCTTCTCTTGTACCTTTTGTATCATATGTCTAACCAGATTCAATTTTTCAAGAGTCTGAGAGTGTTGTTTAGGAGTTGGAACTTCTATAACCAGATTAATTAGCGGATCTTGTGGAGAAAGAGAAACTTAACCTTATGTCCTTGGGAGGCCAAAATTCTACACATTTCTCCTTCCCCGTCATTTTACTAAAGAGATTAAGGGTGATAATATCACAGCATATATAGTATAAAAAACATCGAAGATCCCCCTATGGCCGATGACCTCATGGACCATGAGTATTTATTCTTTTGTTTATGTTGTATGTTTATATTGGTTAGAACATATGGTTTTATTGGGATCTAGTTTTATTGATTTTTTTACCTAGTTCTAACAAAAAATCAAATTATAATTAAAAAATTTTAAAATGGGTGAATTAGAATATATAAATAGATTATTTATTATTTATTCAATTTTTCCATCCCCAAAACATTGATGCTTACATATTGAGCAGAATGAATCTTACAGATAATGGATTTATCCATTTTTGAAATATTATTCTGTTTAAATACAAAAAACCATTAGAATAGATGAATAAACATGACCATGAAAGAAACAAAATTTAACACTTCTATTTGAATATGATTTATTTTTTGAAGAAAAGAATAAACAAGAATCATATCTACTTATTTTTTCCAATTATTATTTCTCAGATAAACACCATAATTATAGGGGATAATTATTGAAATATAAATAATAAACAATCTATTTCGGTCTCAATAATATCCCTAAGGCCACTATCAATTCCTCAACTTTCCTTCTTTATGGTCTCAAAAAAACTCCCCAAAATAGTGTTTTGTGTCAAAAATATCCCCATTTTGATTTTATAGTCATCCATGGAACATAAATCACATTAAAACTCATCACACTTATAATTGAATCAACATTCAATAATTTTAATACTTTTTGAGGGAACATGGTATAGGTAAAAATAACTTCAAACAATAATATCATGTTATCTGTAAACATTAACTTACATTCACCTATTTGTAGTTCTTGATTATTATTGATATAAACTGATAATAAACTCCATCTCTTCTTCACTTATCAATATTGTTCCATGAAATTATGTATTACATGTTCTTGAAAAAATCTACCTAAACATTTTCTAATAGTTAAAAAAATTAATATAACTCAAACATAATACTGCCAATGTTCACTTACACCCATGAATTTTGATTCATTATGGAACTTCATTCCCAAACCAAGCAGTCACTAGGATATAAAATATATACTTTAGTTTTATATTTTTCAAGAATATGGGTGTTTACTCAAAACATTAACGTTTTTTCTCCTCATTTGAGACTCTCTTAATGATTTAATATAGAATCATGGATCCTTCCTAATAAATATATTTGTTAATATTATGAAATTAATTGACTAAAAAAATATAATTAAAGTTAAATTGCACTTGAGAATTATTATATCTCTTATTTGACCCAAATATTTTGTTTATATATAATTTTAATTCATATATGTTCACATGATAGAATTTATTACCATACAAGGAGTCATTTCACTCCACTTAAAGCATACACTATGTTTTATAAGGTTATAATCAAGCCTATAAAATGATATTCCCACATATCCCTATTAAAGGAATTAGATCCTTTGTAGTTTGATTCCACTTAACATGACACTATTCACCATTTAAGTTAGTGTCATCAAGATCTCTATGGTGATTTTTTAGATTTTTAAGGCATGACATATTCGATGCAGATTAAATTCAGGTATAGTGGGATAATTGGTTAATGGTTCCAATAAATGTTTTTTTAGGACTTACACATTTTTAGGAATTTTTGATCAATATATAATTTATTAACTAAACTTTAGAATGTATGTTTGAGACCTAAACCTATTAGGAGGTCCATATTTCCATATAGACCTCATATCCAATGGTAAATAGATAATAATGGATGACTGGGTTCATTGGGAATATTGATCAATAAGGATGGAAATGTTCTTACACCTTGTATATGCCCTAACTGGTTTACTCTAGAAAGTGATCAAGGAGAAAATAATTTTTGTAAACAAACATATGGATGTCGACTCAAAGAACCAAATGAAACCAAGAGGAGAATATTAAAAAATGTAATACAAAGAAACCCAGAGGACTAACATGGATCAAGGTTTATATGGTAGGAGTGGGTATCCAATAAAGAGGCATGGGTGATGAGGGTATCTTGGAAGGGGCCTGGAAAACATGGTATCCTAGGAAGAGGGCCTTGGTTAAGGGTGACCCAGGTAAGAGGCAATGCAAAATGAGGCCCATATAAGAGGATTGGGTGAAGTGGTGCTCTGGTATAATCCTCTAATGATGTTTCACCCATGTATAAATCCATGGATAAGTGTCACCCTGGTATTTGGCCTGGGTGAAGTTCTTCCCATGTATGAAGTTTGACCAATGTTTCTCCTTGGTGTGGCTCTAGGGAAAAGTGGAACCTATGATGATAATATTGAAAATTTCCACACAATTACTGAGTCCTGAATGAAGTTTCATCCTAGTATAAAGTCCTAGGTGAATGATCTATGTGGTAATGATGTTTAAGAAATGTTTCTCTCTATTATGGATGCCTAGGTAAATGGTCAACCATGTATTGGGATCTAGGTAAAGTGTCTATAATGAACCGAGCAGTGTCAGCCTTCTATGTCACCTAGTAAAATATAAAACCAGTATTTTTTATGTTATCAATCACAACAATTAGGCATTTAATGTTAAGAGATCACTTTATTTCTCTGTTGGCATGGTTTCATACTTTGATATCGAAAATAATCATAGGGATCCACTCCCAATTCAAATATAGTGAATCTATACGTTAAAATTCCATACTTAAAAACTAAATACTGTTAAATATGATGGGAACCAAATAAGAAATATGAAATATAAACATCCAAATGGGATATAATAAATAATAGTGATCAATCAATCTTTTACAATTTCAATGTAATAATATTATTACATAACATGATGAAAAACAAAAGAGACAATGAAAAAGCTACAAATGGCTTAATTGGAAAATACTTGGGAATATCCAAATAAACCGACATCCTAGAATATTGGAAGAAATCAACATGAGACCCATGATCACTAAACCCATATCTATTCTTCCATAATTATATAAAACAAATGATATCCAAACTATGACCATAATATGTAACGTGTATAAAATATGAATGTTTCATAAAAACACACACACAAACACATGAGTTTGTATATAGGGTGTGAGCTAAACAATTCCAATATTATTCCACCAAAGAGTCTATGTAATTTCATTAATTAAAAATTTCATAGATGATAGTTTGAAATTCGAATGAAAATAGATTTTCCCAAATATAATGGGTACAAAAAAAGTATCATATTTGATCCATTTCTATAAAAAATATAAAGTAAAACTTTTTAATATAGAATAATTGTATGTATGAAAATAGAAATTCCAACCTAATAGGAATGATAAAAATATTACATTAATATTATTTATTTCAAATCACATTTTAGTTAAACAATGGGTGGGTTATACCATATAAAATGGAAAACACAATAAAATCATAAATGAGACAAACTTCTACATTTCTAAAAACCAAAAAACCATTTCCTTTTTTCAAAAAAATTTAATACTCTTTCTATATAAAATTGTAATGAAAATTTTATCATAAGGAATAAATATATATAGAATAACAAGGAACCATGATGTTAAAAAAGCATCATAAAAATAAAAAATAACAATAACAATGTAAATGATTCTAATAAAAAAAAAGTGCTCAATGGGATTCAAAAAAGAGGGAAATGGAAATTCCTTTATATAGTTCTTTGAACCAAGGGAAACATTTAATAGGAAACAACCTTGGGACTAACAGAACAAAATCCATTACCTATAATATAATAATACTATCCAGTTATGTGTAATTGAAATTATTTTTACTCTCTCAACCACAACAGGTCACAAATCCATCCTAGTATATCTCTCAGTCTACCTGGTCCAAAACCCCATACTATCCTATAGGTAAAATTTGGTAGCACTCATTTGGATCATCTTCCTAGATACGTAGAATAAATAAATAACAATAATCGTTACATAATCATGGGTTTCATTCAAGAACATACCTTTTCACATTGAGGATATTTCAGGTTTAGAATTTTAAATAATTTTTGTTTAATTAATACATATAAATTCCATAAAATAAAAAGTGAACACTTCCAATAATTATTCACTTTTCCAATAATATAAAAGTTATAAAATAATCATGAATTATTTTCATGTAAAATATCAATTACTTCCAAATTGAATTATTTCTTTCCCTTACCCATTCTTAATCCATTTTAAAAAAATTTACAAACATGAGAAGAGAACCAAATATCATTAAGGGATATAAAAAATAAAGAAAACTATTAGTTTGATAAAAACATGAATACTTATATAATGGTTATCATTAACATCAAGGTTATTAGAGAATATGAAATAAATCATGTTCACCTGAAAAAAGAAATTTATTTACAGTGCATAAATCATTAAAACCTATAGAAACATTTTCAACCTATTTTGGTGACATAGAGAATTGTATTCATAACACCCTTTCAAAACCCTTTAAATTGGAATAAAAATATGGACAACAACCAACATTATAATTACCTGTTGTTTTAAAAAAAGATAATGAGGATTACCATTAGGATAATTTATATCAGGCTCATCCATGATCTATAATGAGGATCAACCCTTCATATAATATATATCTGGATCACCCATTTCCAATGAGCTATAATGGGGATCAACCCTTCGTATAAGCTATATCGGCCCCACCCATGAGCTATAATGTAGCTCAAATCTTCGAATAAGTTGTATCAGGATCAACCTTGGGCTATAATTCTCATTTACCATATCAATAGTAAATCACATTCATCGTAAACCCTTTAATAAACTTAAACCCATATTAAAACAAATTCTTATAAAAATACCACCTTATTTGGAGAACCCATTTTTAATACCGAAAATCCATTTTTATTGAAAACAAAATTTTCAATATGGTTATATCCTTAAAGGGAATTATGTTTTTTTTCGTTTAAGGAAAATGATGTATTTAAATAGAATCGGAAAATAAAATAATTTTGATAGAGGAAAAAATCGTTTTTGTTGTGTAAAATGTGAATAGAATATTCATTTTATCATTTATCAAAATGTTCTTTATAAAACAAGTAAAAAAATTCCTTTTTATAAACCCTTCAATCACATTAAAAATATAAAAAAATCCTTTTATAATCCTTTTATATAAATGAAAATATAAAATAATATCATGAATATTAACATGGAGGAAACTATTTTGATTTTAAATCATTAAACATTTAAAAATAGATTTTTAAAACAATGTGTCCCAAACTACATTGAAATATTTGAATCATATAACTAACTAGATAACAACATAAAAACATTAATATTCGTTATATTAGAGAAAATTAATGATATAACATGTTAAAGGGGTTGTATATACACATTATAAAAGAATACAGGTGAAAACATAAATATAATCCTAAATGAATGAGATTGAGAAGAAGTCCCTTACCTTGAGTCTGACTTTTCATGTGTGTCTTTATCTTCACATTAATTGGATAACTCCTTTTGGTTTGTATCAAAAGACATGGTTGATTTTATTTAATCTCAAATTTAGTATTCTAGGATGATAGTAGGGTTTTTGGGATCTTTTTTGGGTAGGGGTGGATGAACCAAAGGCCTTGATAGGTTTGAAGAGAGGGGGAAGAGATTAATCTTTTTACAAGTATGGAAAATGACACATTGGGTATTCTTGAAACGATTTTAGTTCTCTCGATATTTATCTTTTACCCCAAGGGTTTGATGTGGAGAACTCGAGAACCAGAGAATCATAATGGTCAAAATATTTCTAGAAAATAAATTTTATACAAGTGTAGGGAAATTTTAACAGCTTAAATTCTATGTTTAATTATTATTTTAACTCATTTTTTTACCTTAATCACTTTAATTAATTGTAATTTCCCTTAATAATATTATTCCACAAAATCTAATTTGAAATTACTAGAAATTATAAATAATTTTGATTCCAAATATAGAATCTTGTTTTTTCCAAATTAAAATCATAGAAGTTATAGATTTTAATTTAAAATTAATCTCATAGATGGGATGAGACAATAGGTATTTAAAGATACAATATAAAAGGATTGAAATATTTTTATATTTGATTTCAATGTAAAATTTGTTCCAATTATCTAAATTTGGTTAATTTATATATAATTTAACTAATTATCCATTATAATTAATTTATATTATTAATTTTCTATATAAATAAATTAGATGAAAATGAAATTTTAATTAGAATTTGGTGTCATTCACTATTCATCATAATATGAAAGTTCATAGAAAATTACAAACAATTCAGCCAAATCAAATCTTCATATTCAAATTTCAAATTTATTTTTTATTGTTTAAAATAAAATTTATAAATGTTTCAAAATTACTATTAAAAAAAGTCTGCTATAAATCAATAGTAAAACTACCTTTCAGAAAAATTGATATTTTTATACACAAAATTGGATTTATTCTTATCTCATTCATATAAAATATATTTGATGAATTTTAAATTATATGGTTCTCTCTATAACATATGAAATTCATTATTATTTTTCACTAATATTGATTAATTTAATTTATTATAATAATACCCCATTCTGGTAATATAAATTAGTTTTCAAAAAAACACATCATTTATATTCCATTAGGTTTTATTATCATTTCTGATTAATTAGAAATAAATAATTTTAAAAACATGTGTAAACTATGTTCTAATAATTTAGTCAATCTCATTCATTCAATCCATTCTAGTGGATAGTTGAAAACTATCATGTTAAATAATAATATTGATAGTATATTGTTATCTGGTAAGACTCAAGCAATTGTTTTTCATAAGTTATAAAAAATTACACAATATTACATACAACATAAGAAATTTTTGTTGTTCTTTATAACACAATATAAACTATGATTTTTTTAACACAAGATATCAAATGTTTTAAATTAATTTGGAAGAATATATTTCACAATATCTTGCGTTATTACGTCTTACGCCCCTTAAAATGAACCCCCCTGAAAAAAATCTTCTTGGTTGTCAAATGATTAACATTTATAAATTTACCCTATATAAACGCACATCATAAAAGGGTTAATAAAATATCCTCTTATAAAAGTGGAAGTGGTTAATATAATAGTCTCTATAAATTATGCATAACTAGGATTCCACATAGGGACAAAATTGGTGGAAAATTAAATGATGGATCTAGAAGGGGAAACTAATTCTTATGGACTAATAGAGAGTGGTAGAGATCATGGTTATGAAAAATTCAATGGTGAAAATACCACAAGAAAAATACGGTTGGAAAAGGATGTTAATATTATCAGAATATGTGGTATTACGGTAAAATTATATTTCAAGATTCTTTTCCTAGAGTTTAAGGATTTTTTCACTATCTATATTAATGGAATATATAAATATAGCTACTAGATGAGTGGATATTCATCATTTAATTAATCTACTCCATATAGTCACCTCTTTCTCAAAATAATGAGCTTCCAAGATGACTTTTTAGGCCTAAAGCACTAAAATAATCCTTTTGTAGCTCACATAATTCATAAAAGGATAACATGATATTTTTCCTATCACGAGATATTAATGAAATCCAAAATGGATAGCATATAGTAAGATAATTCAAATATTCATGTGATAATATAATACATTAATATCTAATGTTCAATAGTAATACCAAAAATTAGAATAAAATAATTCTAGGGATATATAACCCTAAAAGTCACTGATACCATTAATCCTAAGTCCACCCATATTTTGGTATTTTTCCTCAAATAACTTTTAAACATAAACATCAGACGGTAATAGAAAGATAAACAATTTATCTCAAGGAATTTTCATTATTTGATAAATTAAAATATGTGTTTCTCATAGATTGGGATTGGGATTATGACTATCATTTGAAAACATTTGAGATACCTTAGGCTATATAAACTTCACTAGATGGCCCAACATCAACTGTAGATGTAGAAAATTATTTCCCCATCCCTTTCTTTATCTTGAACAGAAAGATTTCCACCATGATTATGTTTCTTTGGACACACAAAAATATAATTTCCCATATCATTATAGCTAAAGAATTTTATTTTATACTAGCTATCAATCTTCTCATTATTGGATTCATCATGAATATTTTATAGTAGTCAAAAACATTTTGACCAAACCTACCACACTAATAACAATTTCTCGATCCTGACATATATTCCCTATAATGTATTTTACCACAATTTGAATAATTTTTAGTTTTACCTACAGAATAATTAGGTGGATGATTCTCCATTTCCAATCACCTTGATGGTTTCATACTCTTTTCATCTCATGAAACATATGTGTCAGAAAACACTTTCTTAGCTTTCTTACAAAAGATAACATATTTCTCATAACATTCTAATTATCAACTGGATAAATCTCTTTATTGAGTTTTTTTAAATTCTAAGTAAAATATATTAATTATTCTTTCAATGTCTAGAATAAAATTTGGAACATACATATCCAATATTGTAATGTTATCATCATACATAGTAGATGAATCATCATATTTTTTCTTTAATTACAATAATTGTCTCTCTATCTGAATAAAAACAACCATGGAGATATATTTATCAAGGAAAATATCTTTAAATGTTTCCCATTCCATGGAAACAATATCATCTTTATATAGAGTTTTTTAACTAGAGATAAATATCATTCTACTTTATCTTCAAAATTATAGATGTAAAGAGTTACCTTTTAACATTCCAAATTTAACATGACTTCAAATATCTTCTTCAAAGCATTGATCTATCCTTCAACCACCATTGGGTTATATGATCCATTGAATGATGGGGGATTTTTCCTCATAAAATAGTGAACTATAGACATCTAACTTCATGTTATATCGGGTTCCTCTGTAGCATGGATAACTCCACCATTTATACTCTCTATCAACTAATCCCACACTACCACAAACTACTCAGTTCTAGTCACAACCATCTCCGGATACTGATCTAGAAGTGTGTTTTACTCAGGATTCCATATTATTATATATTTTCTATTTCCTCTATCGAAGAAAATTCTAAAAAAGCATACATTAGATGACGCAAAATGAAGATCATAAAACCTCTATCACTTTAACTTTACCATAATGAAAAATATTTTAAGGGAATTCTATCAACACCATCATAACAACTAAATTCAACTAAACATTTCCTTTGATACCAAGTGTAAGGACCCCGCCATAGTCATTACATAATCTTGAGTTTATGTGGTGAAATTAATTTCTTTCATATTGAGGATTTTTTTAGTTTTATAGGATTAATGAATATGTCCATAACACATACATAACAAAACCATAAAATACAATGTTTAAACTTCCAATTAGTATCCATTTTTCCCATAATATAATTTTTTTAAATAAATCATGAATTCCTGTCATGGAATACAACCACGACTTCCAATTTGAATTCCTAATTTACATTACCAATCCATTAACACATTGATTTTTTTTAAAAACTTGGTCTGAGAAAAAAATCTCTGTATGAGATATAAAAAGAAAATAAATAGTTAGTTCAATAAAAACATGGAAACTATTTTAATTTCTACCTTTATCTTCAATGTTAATTCAAAATATGAGATAAAAAATTTCACATGAAAAATAAATAACCATTTTTCTCAAGTCAAATATAATTATAACCCATAGTAAGAAATTAAACCTCTTTTGTAACTAAGAGAATCAGATTCATAATAACATTTCAAACACATTTTAATTAGAATAACTATAATAATGAATTCCAACATTATAATTACCTAGTACATTAGAGATATATAATGGGGATCACCCTTAATATAAGCTATATTAGGTTTACTTGGGAGATATAATGGGGATCAACTCTTTGTATAAGCTATATCATGATCACCATTGAGGAATAATGGCGTCAACACTTTGACTTAGTTGTATAGGGATCACCCATGAGATATAATTCTCATGTACCTTATTAATAGAAAAAAACAATCATCATAAAACCCTTTACAAACATTTTTTTAACCCAAATGGAAACATGATTGGATAAAAATAACCTTTTCTTTTAAGAACCCATTTTCAATAATAAAACAACCTTTTCATTAAAAACCCATTTTCTATACCATAAAACCAAAAATATATAATTGAGTTTTTTTATTTACGAAATCATGAAATCTTTAAAAGGGAGGAAATATTAAAATAATGTCCATGTAAGAGAATAAATCATTATCTTCATAGATGTTAATAATATAGTAATCCTTTTATCATCTATCAAAAGAATCCATATAAAACACGTAAAAAGATTCCAATTTTCAAAACTGTAAAATGAAATTCAAAATCAATATAAAATTTCTTTTATAATTATTTTATATAAATAAACTTATAAATTATATCATTATTATTTACATGGATGAAAATATTTTTAAATTAAATGTTTAAACATTTAAAATAATATTATTAAATCAAAGTGTCCCATACAATTTTGAAACATTTGAATCATAAAACTCATTAAATAATAACATTAAATACATTAAATATCATTAGAATAGGGGAGATTCTTGATAAAACATGTCAATGGGTATTTATATAGACCTTATAAAAGAATAAATTCACATAACATCAAGATATGAATTAATGAATGGAGATTGAGGAAAATTATCTTACATTGCGTCTGACTTGTCACACTTGTCTTTACCTTCCTCATATTCGAGTAACTGATTCTGGTTTGAACGAAAGGACATAAATGGAATTTATTCCATTGTAAGGCTTCTTGGATTAGATGAAGAATTTCTGGAGATTATTTGGGCAGGGTCTGGATGATCCAAATAGATTGGGAGGTGTGAAGAGTGGAGGTGGATATGAGGTTATTTATAAGTGGGAAAATAGACACATTGGGTATTTTGGAACAAATTTGGGTGATGCCCACGTTTTACTTGTCCCCCCTATATTCAATGACGAATATTATAGATAATTATCTGTTTAATGGTTTAAATATTTCTATAAAATAATTTTAAGTGAAGTTTAGTGTCATTTTTAAACATTAAATTTTATGTTTAATTATTAAGTAAACATGTTTTCTACCTTAATAACTGTAATTAATATTTATTTTATTCACTATTATTTTTAGTAAAAAAATTTTGAACTTTCTTAACATTATACATTATTCTTCATTTAAATATGGATTTCATTTTTAGAAATTCGAGTCACATAAGTGGTAGATATTAATATATAATTACTCACAAGGACGGGATGAGAGAAAATGTTTTTAAATAGAAAATTTCCAAAGATTGAAATATATTGATTTCAAATTTCAACGTGAAATTTATTACAATATACTAAATCATGTTGATTGATATATTATTAAACTAATTTGACATTAAAAAAATAAAATATAATTAAAATATATAAATAAATTAGAATAAAATGTTTTTTAACTATAATTTTGTTTTATTTATAATTCATCAAAAAATTAAAGTTCTCAACAAAGTAACAAAAATTCACCCAGTGTAATTTATTATATTGCGCTTTAGAAAAATAAGTTTATTTTGTAAAATAAATTTTATAAAACTTTCCAAAATAATTTTTAAAACATGTCTTCCATTAAAAGGGTGTAAAACTTCTTTTTATGAAAATAGTTCTTTTTTCGCTAAAATTGGAGTTATTTTTATCATGTACCTATTAAATATATTGGATGAATTAAAAAAAAATTGTTCAATATTTACCATAAAATTTTTATTATTATTTTCCAAAACTAGTAATTAATTTAATTTATTATGATAAAACCCCATTCTGTTAAAAAAATAGTTTTCATTAAAATTCTTCCTCTATATTAAATTGGGTTTTATTCCCATCTTTAATTAATGATAAAGATTTCATTTTATAATCTTGTGTAACTATATTACCATAACATAGTTGATTTCATTAATTACCACCATTATAATGTCTAGGTGATAACAATGATTCTAAATGAAAATATTAATAATGTGTTGTTATCCATTAATACTTGGTATTTTGTGTAACATAAGTTATAAAAAACACAATGTTACATGCAATTAAATATAAACATGTTTTTCCATATAAAGTAATCAAAACAATAAATTGCGTGTATCACAAGTTATCAAAGAATTTAAAATAATTTGGAAGAATATATTTCATAAAATTTAATATTATTAAAAATGGAGTTCTGATATAATAATTCATAAGAAGGTTAGAAAATAGTGATTCATAAGAACATAAAAAAAATCAAAATTTGAAACATAAATAAATGTAACAAAACCTTCAACACCCTCTTAAGAAACATTCCCCTCACATAAATCCATGTATCACATAATTATCCCCTCATGGGTAAAATACCAACACCATACATAACATATAACAAGGGTCTATGCAATTGAGGTTATCAAAACATCCGGTAAAACTCTTTTAAAAGGTTCTAAATTTTACACTAAAAGAAATTGAGAAAGTTATGTCATACAATATTTCATTAAAAAACAAGCCACAAAATAATACTATCAAAATATTTAAGAATACATTACGTTTCTTTAAAAAACATATAGAGTATAATGTCTTAAAAATTGCATAAATACGAAGCATAAAACGTTCATAAATCACCCTTTTTTAATAGAATCACTTTTCTATAATAGTTCATTTAAAACCAAAAAAAAATCATAGAGTTATGAAAACATTAACCGTGTCTTATATTTTTAATATCCTTTATATGTAGGGGTGATTTTTATCTAAAATTATGATTTTTAGAACTATTTGTAGTTGCTAAAAATAATTTATATAGGAATAATATTTAAAAATATATATTTATGTTGGGTAATTAATTATTCTCAAAAACCTAATTTTATATATTATATTTTATTTAAAAAAAAATTATATGGAGTTTCTATCAATTTATTATGTGGATAGTATTTTATAGTATATCATTTAATCATTTACAAACTCTTATTTTATTTCATCAAAATTGCATTTTATTTAGGGATATTATTTTTTAAAAAATATATTACTTTATTTAAGGATGTTTGTTTAATAATTCTTCTATTTTTATTAAAAGTTTTAATATTATTATTAAAATGTAAATTTCTTATTTTTAAACCATCATTATGTTTTGTTCATATATATATTAAAAAGGGTTTATTTTGAACTTATTTCAGGATATTGTTTTATAAATTTATTTATGAAACCTTTATTTATAAAGGTGGTTTATTTTATTAGACCATCTATGTAGATTAATGATAATTCATTATTAATTCTCTTTAAAAATTTAAATTTTCAAAATGAAGTGTGTTTTATATTTTAAGAATGATTTTTAATTGATAACTTCTATTGTTTCTTGTGTGTGAATTTCATTTATTTCGACAATAATCATTTATAATCATAATTATGTCAATATACTCTAATATTCATTGACATTACAAGAATAGTATGTAAAGCAAATGTTTTTAATTCGATTACCAATGTGTTTTGGTATATTTCCTTTCAATATATGAATTTCTTCTAAATTATTTATTCCACCCAAACTTGATCGTATTTCATGAAAAATATATTTTTCGAAATATTGGATTTTATGAAATTATTTTATTCATTGAAAATAATATAATTAGTATTTTATAATATTTTAAGAGGTTATAAATGTGACCTATTAAAAAGGATTTCCTAAAATAAAACATTTCCACATTGGAATTGAATTATTTGATTAGGAATGAGGTGATCTCATTGCATCAAGGGGACATTGTTTTAATAGTGACACTACTAGTACACTCATTTATTTTTTATGGTTTTGACTAGTATCATTTTAATCCATACTTTTTATTATTTTCAATTGATTTATAAAGGATAAATCCAAAACATATTTCAATGCTATTTGATTTTTTAATTTACTTTTTTTTAAAATGATATAACATAAATGGTTTTTGAAAAGTGTTTCTATGGTTTGAAATAATAATATTATAATTTAATAATTATTTACTATATAATATTTTATATATTTTATATAAAATGTTTTAAAGATGTTTTTTTAATTATTTAAAGAATTGTTTTTCACTAGTTTTAAACCCCCATTACAAAGAAGTTTTATTATCACCATATGTTTATTGAATTTTTTTGATAGGATAAATATAAATTTATTAATGTGTTAGTTTTTTAAATAGATAACATGACTTTATCTAAATATATATTTTATTTTTTATATTTGTACACTGTAAAATTTTTCAAGGGTTTTTATTTTATAATCCTCCAAACCCAAGACCCAAAAATACAATTGGGAATGTAAATAACTATATATTTTCATGAGAAATTTATTATAAAACATATGCAATATGTTTTTAGCACTATATCTGTAATTATGTGTATCATGTTGTTATATATATCCTCTAAAATAAATCTTCTCCAAAACCCTTCTTTGGAATCATTTTCATTTTATAGGAGTGTCTTAATATATTCCCAAGAACTATTCATGTTAAAAAAATTGGTTGAAAGTGAATATCACATAATTATTAAAATATTACACGATATGTATATACCCCTTGAAAAAAAATTATACTCCTCATTAGTATCACAGAATGGGGTATATTAAGAGTAATTTATTAATATAAACATAACCCTTTCATTGCATGTTAGATAATACTATTGAAAAAAATACCAAAATTTCCTAGAATAAATCACTCACCATCAATTGAAAAAAATAACTTCATAAGTAAAAAACATTTAAAATCCATAGGAAAACAAAACCATTATACTGGATTCATCTTGAAATATATATTTGATAATCATGTCTATTATGGTTTGTGGGAGAAAAAAAAACTGAGGATAATTGGCTATTGAAGGAATATGAAAATGATGATAATGGAAAAGTGATGGATTTTCATTTTAAATACACTTGGAATTCTTTAGAGAAGAAAAAAGACCTATAAAGGAAGGATATACAACCATCCTATTGGATCTCTAGTTTGGTATGAATGAATTTGGGTGAATGGAATCCCCTCTAGGCTATATATCATTAAGGTTAGAAGAATAAATTCAAAAGAAACATTCCACGTTGGGAGGGCCTTCCACATTATTGGTGTAAACCACCAAACCGACCAAATTCATTAGCACACCATCACCCACATTGACCCTCTAGGTTACAACTCAATCTTACTATGATTTGCTCGACAACCCCCTTAATAAATAATCAAATAAAGGGAAATCCTTCACTAAAAATATACATGTGTCACTTTATGATTATTTTTTCAATGATGTGACCAGTTGTATTTAAAAAATGATAATAGTTCAAAAATATATAAAAAATTCAAAATTCAAAAATTATATTATATTTTAATGAAGTGTTTCATGGGTAAAAACAAAATTCTCCCTACCGAGTCACTTAATTTGCCCTATAAAACTTCTGGAAATGGTGGAATAAATGGGTAGAAAATCTTCTTAACTCATATATAAGTGGTGGGAGGGTTTGAG
Organism: Viscum album; assembly: GCA_963277665.1. Lineage (NCBI taxonomy): Eukaryota > Viridiplantae > Streptophyta > Magnoliopsida > Santalales > Viscaceae > Viscum > Viscum album. Next base: position 1,317,246,666 of record OY728128.1, on the reverse strand, counting down.
GACTTATGGAGTTTGGGTTAAAAAATTTCACCATAAAGTAATTTATTTAATTAATATAAATTGATATAAGTAATTAACATCATCATAAAAATCCAAACATAATCTAAACCAAAATCAAGAAACGTTAATACCACAACTCAAGAAGACCTATAATAGGTCTTAATGCCATTTATTATTCCTCTATACTGTAGGGTCCAAAGATAAATTCTCTTATAAAATCTAATTCCTCCAAAATAAACACTTTTACTTATAGAACCTAGGTGAACATATAATTCTTTCTTATCGATATAAATCCATCCATTAAATTTTCATTGAATCCCGTGTTCGAAGAATAACCCAAAGAAACACCCAAAAATTCTATAATCAAGTTCAAATAATCCATAAATTCCCCATAATGATTGATTAAAAAAGCTCACATAAAACCAAAATATGTATCGATAATGAATCAACAGAGGATATAACCTCAATTATTGATGTTGAAGGTAAAATAAAATTGGATCTAGATCACTGAACACAGTTTAATGGAGAACCTAATAAAAATAAAATCAAGGTATATTATCCACTAGAAGTATCGACAAGTTTATAATAGAACCTGATATAACACTCATTGTTGTTACTCAAGTACGTACCCAAGTATTTCCATGACTAACCCCTTAAAATATAATGCCAAAACCCATAATTAATCACAACATATCTAAATAATAATAGAGGAAACTCCCAAAGAATGAAACATATAATAATAACAAAAAAATATTAATATTCTCTAAACTCCCTGAGCATAAATCAGGAAAATTGATTATATATATTAAGATTTCCACATAGAAGACATTTTTTTAGAGATCAAAAGAAAAAAAGGTATTTCTGAATCCATATGTGTCTATTGTTAGAATCAAAATAGATATGTCTTTTTTTACAATAGGTATCAAGATGCTGACAAGAATACCCATCATGAACTACACAATTAGTAATCAAGGCTACCACCCATAACATGTTTCCTTGTTTGATTAAATTCAATAATCAAGGCCCAGATAATAACTTCATTATAAAATTTCATTTCTGAGGCTAACCACACCATTACCCTAAGTATATTTTAATCACTGTGGAATGTAGATTGAAAATGGTTCAAGAAATGTTTAATGTGGTTTAAAAAAAATAATTTTATTTCTCCACCAGTCTATTTTGAGTTTGGGAAGAGTCAGTAACTAGAAGTATCGCACTCAAACAATGAAGGGAATGACCTATAGGATCATCCAAAGAAGAAAACACTCTACAATCCAAAATAGGTTTTCAATGTTCCATAATATAAATATCAGTAAAAATTAACTCAATTGAATCATAGATTTCAACAAAAATTAAACAATCCGAACATAAAATTAAGGAAAAATCTATTATCATAACACATTTCATGAAATTACATTCAAATTAAAATGGTTTCAAACAGCATATAAAACTTATTTTTAAAAACTAATACCTACTTTTAAAACATTTTACATAATTTGAAAGACTAAATTAAACCCATTTCATGACTCCATCAAGAGCTATAGTACCAAATGATATATTGTGGAATTAAAAACATTTAATTAATTATTTCAATTTCAAATTATATTTTTTTAAAGTCAACCAGTAATGAAAACAACTGAATTACATTATGAAATATACCACATTTAAAAATAGTCCTTGAATGTCAAAATCTTTTTCAATAAAAATATTACATCAAATTTTCTAAAAAATTATTCTCTGAAATTTATTCCTTAAATGAACCACTAAAAAAAATTTTAAACTAAAAAAATTCATGATAGATCTATTTTCAAAAAAAACTTTTATAAAATCATTGTAAATAAATAAATATAGAATTAAAATACTAATCCAACATCATAAAAAAAATTAATACATATCTAAAAAGTGGTGAGTAGTTATGTATAAATTTATAATTATAAGAGTTATACTTTATTAATATAAGAGGGATTCAGTGTTATCTATGGTGGGGAAACTAGATTGGGATAATTGGGTGACATTCATCTGATAGTCTATAAAAAGTTCTATGGTTTATGTTTATAGGTTCTATGTTGTTTGCCAGAACATGTTCCATAAAAATATATATTTTTTTCATTAAGGCTTTCACCAAAAAAAATTAGTGACATACCTAATGTATCCAACTCAACGGGGAATAGAATATCATCAAAATAGTTAAAAACAAAATCAATCTTAAGAATCAAATCTTGATTACTCTTGTATAATAGAGTTTTATCATGGAATTTGGTGGTCAAACACCTAATACTGACCTAAAATCTCATTTATAAAATTCATATATCCATAAGACCAAGATGAACCCAATTAACAAGAGGATTCTTTGATACTATTTTTTAATATACTCTCCGAGGTTGACACACCATACTTTCCAGTCCGATCCACTATAAGGCTAGAGGAACAATCATGATCACCCCCGATTAGAATCTAGTGTTGTGTTATCACACAATATCCTAGTGGGAATGATTTCACACCTAAATAATAGTAAATAAAAGGTGAAATACCATCACAACATTCCATGCTACATCTATACATTTGAATTCTATTCATATAAATAAAAGAGTTTTAAAGAAATAGGGAAAAAATGGAATAATAAATATAAACATAAAAATGATATATAATCAATTATTTTGATGAATATAAATTATGAATGTTCAAATATGTAAGATAATTACATCAAATGAATCAAAGAAGGGATCAAGAATAATATAAATGCAGATGAACATCTCGATATAGGATAACCCAAAATAAACCAATACCTTGGATAGTGTGAGACATCCCCATGTGACCCATAATAACACACAACATCCCAACACATCCATAATTAGACTAGATTAATGTTATCTAACCCTATATCATAACATGGTAACATGTATAAAACATAAAGGATTAATTCACACACACATACATGACTATTTCTGCAAGGAATTAAATAAACAAATCTAGTAGGATTTCACCAAAGAATTTATACAATTACATTCGTTAGAAATTTTACAAATCTTTTTTTTGAAATGAAAATGAAAAAAAAATTCCTAAATATTATATATATGATAAATAAGTATCATATTTAATCCCTTTTTTCAAATCTATAATGTAAACCCTTATAGAAAACAACTCACATTTTCCTTGAAAACCGTGATTCTAAACCCTAATAGTTCAGTAAAAATTTATTTTGTTTTTATTTCCTTCAAATAATATTATTATAAACCATGGTGTGGGATATAGAAAAAAAAATTATAACACTACAAAACCAAATAGGTTATGAACTTTATGAATTATAAAAAACACATCTACTTGTTTAAAAAACATTCAAACACGGTTTTCATAAAAATATTTAAAGATAAAATAAACCGTAAATAATGAAGGAATATAAATCCAAATGGCACCATCACTAGGGTATAACTCATCCAGATATTTTACGTTAAAATTTATGGTTCCCATGAATAAGTCATACGAATGTGGAAAACAAAAAAAATATAAAATCATCAAATAAATAACTTTTGAATCATAAATAAACAAAATATCACTTCAAATAGTCTCTTAAGAAATATTCAATTAACATATATCTAGATATCACATAATAGTCCCCCCATGAATCAAAAGACCACACCACACATAATAAAAAACACTAGGCATAATAACTATGTTTTTTTCCAACATAAAGTATAACTTTTTATAAGGTCCTATGTGGGCCTTTAAAAGAAAATTAGAAAACTGAGTCAACCTTGCATTATTTAAAAAACAACCCAATAAATAAAATGATGAAACCCATTAAAAACTACAATTTTCATTGACAAAAAAATTGTCTGAAGATTCTTAAAAAAACATATAAATTAGAAGAACAAACCTTCCATGAATCACCCTTGAAAAATAATATTATCCTACCATAGGAATCGATTGAGAAGTAAAAACATTAGAATAAATATCAACCCTTAAAATGTAGGCCAGACCCTTTTGAAATCAAAAGGTTTTGAAATCATTTTTTAAACACAATTAAAGTTAATAAGATCCTCTTAATCATTTTCAAACACTTCAAATTTCAAAACATGTGTTTAAAATTTAATATAATAAATTAAATAAAATACTTCCTTCCGAGTATAGAATCTATTAAAAATATTTACAAAAAATCCATATGTATCACATAAAGGCATATTAAAACAAAATGGAATTTATAGAAGACCATGAATTTCATGAAATGATAAAGAATTTAATTTCTTAAAAACATTTACCTATACTATAAAAAAATGGATGGCCTCTGAAATTAAAATATAAGATACACCAAGAGATGATATCTAAAATACATAGACAACTAAAACCCTAATATTAGACCCATATAGAACCATATATTTATCCCTCATAGTTATTTGTATTCATGATACAAAAAAAAGTGTGGGTAAGTGGGAGTACGAGAAATAAGAGAATATGATCGAAGTTAAAAGGAGAGATTTACCTTTGAAAAAAAAACATGTAATCCATGATAAACGGAAAATGAAACTAGGATTAAGGAGAGAGAGTCACCCCATTCACTATTTATTCTAGGTTGGGTGAATTATGGGCAAAGGAAGCCTCCCAAAACATTAATTCATCAAGGGTTGGAGAGGAAATTCATAAAATTAAAAAGGGTAATAATTAATCCATGATTTTCCCTACAAACCATGACATATCACACCTAAATCAAGAAACATTGAGGATAATAAGCCTTAAGACCCCATGTAATGGCCTTCTACACCATGGAATGGCATACCCCCTTCACGAAAAATCAATGACCCTAAGGCTCCATGCACTATGTCTTGGGATTACTTTTCTTCAAAATAAAGAACATAACCAACCTAACTATATAGTGTAACCTCACCCATGATTCTCCCTATAGTGGTGTGCATTCACAATGTTGCATGTCCTTCCATTAATTTTAAAAATAAACAATGTCTTAAAAATTTATTCACTAGAAAATAAATACCTTAAATATTTTGATTCTTTTAAGTGTGGTGTGACCAGTTACAGATGAAAAACATAATAACATTAAAACATAAACAACTAATAAAATTAAAAATAAATTATAAATTATATTATATTTTAAACAATAATTTCCTAGGGGTGTCACAGTGTATTAATAAAATTGATTCAATCATTATTGGGCACTCAAATTTCCCTACAATCGGATGTATTGGAATAACAATGTCCTGGTGCTTATGTCTCATAAGTAAAATGTAGTATTAGTAGTAACCTACATTTCTATACTTTTGAGAATGTCTTAAAACAATTGGAACATTTAATTGGATAAGTGGGGGGGGGGGTTCTTGATATTTTTTTAAAAAGGTAATATAATGCAGTAAATAATTGAAATAAAAGTGATAAAGAAAGTGATGGTTTCATGTTTTTAAATCCATTTTCATTGATATAAAATATAATAAAAATATTTTTATGTATTTATTTGTTAATTTATAAATTATTTAAAGCCTTAATTGATTCATCAATCACCTATTGTGGATCGTTATTAACAAACTACTTGAATTATTACCTATACTTATAGATCAACACAAATGGTGTAAAACCTATTGGTATTGGTCCCATATATCATTGGTAATAATTTTCAAAAGTTAAATGTTGGTAAATTATGTATTATACCAACTGTTACAAACAAAAATTGGTATATGTTAATTCTTATGATATGTCACATGTTCCCATATCCCTTTATGTAATTATTTCCCCTCATTTTCAGGGTTTTATTCTCCACTATCCCATTTATTCCCTTTCAATTATGAATTGATGAATATTTAATTACACAATTTTTTAATGATTTTTAGGTTAAATAATCCAGGTATAGTTCTTATATTCACCAATTATCTTATTTTTTCTCTTGATTTTGAAATTTTCATTCCATATATTATGAATAGACTAAATTATATTATAATATTCATTTTTCTCCATGATTTTTTAAATTAGAGTGTGATATCCAAAGATTCTCAATTTTAGTGTGACGAGTAAGACAATATACTAGTTTTTTGTTCAATGGATATGGATTAGAACATTTTGGTTTAACATGTAACACAATAATACTTTTAAGGGTATCAAATCAGAACATGAATTCGAATTTAGAATAAACATTTGTTTTACATAAATTTAGAAATCTATATTTTCAAAGTGTCACTTCCATTTAGATGATTTCCCAGATAAATATTGTGTTGATCTTCTAATTTCAATTATGGAGGGTTTTATGTAATATCATAATTAAGGAATTGATTTTTACTCATCCAAAAATTTCACATGAGTAAGATTGATCCTTATTCACTTAGAATTATGATATCAAGTCATCTAACTTTTTTTTAATTTTGAGAGATCTGGTAATGTTGTTCGTAATGGATTTTTTCGAGATGTGATAATTGATACATATTTTCCATATTGAATCTCTTATAGAAACACTCACTAATTAATAAATTGTATATTATAAAGTAAACTAGTTATGAAATAACATTTTGGTATAAAATGCTTAATTATGGAATAATATGAATTATATTTAATTTAAATTACGTAATCTCTCTTCAATTGGATTTAAATATATTCATTGTAAAAGTGAATAAGAATGATAAAAATGTACCAATACCTTATAGAAACATCACATGATTTATTATATGTGTTTATTATCAATGTGTTAGTGGTAAATTGTGGATTTATTACCTTTCCTTTATACTAATTGATAATATGATTTCAAGGTACAAAATTTGAGTATTATTTCTTTCATATATTATCGTTTCACCTAAATATAAAGAAAATATTACATACACATGGACATTACATATATAATATAGTGTGATGTATTAAGAAGATTAATTCTGTGAATAAGATTTTAAATGTAATTTTTTAACAATCAATGGGGTGTTGAATGTTAAACTAAGTTAGTTTTTTTAAAATTAAATATTTTAAGAATATGTGTTAAATTAGTAATTTTTATGTTATAAATAAAATTTGAAGGCTTTTACTATTTATGATCCATATTTGTGAGTTGTAATGGATGGTAACATGTGAAAATGTTTGACTATCCAACAAATAATTCTTGAAAATCACTTTATCTATCGTATCATTTATACTTACATTAGATAGGGAAATATAATGAGATATAGATTCATATAATTGATGATATACTAATAGGTAATTCCATGATTGAACTATCATAGAGCATAGTGTTCTCATTAGATGGGGATTTCCTTATAAAATGTAGGGAATGTGGCATTTATAGGAGTTGATCAAATATTTTCTAATAAAATGGATTACATGATAATGCAAAAGATAATTTTTTCATAGATTGTGTTCAAAAATAAAAATCAACGTAAATTTGGAAATAACTTTATGATTATATTTTTCACATTTAATTTTATTTTTCATAAATATCACTCAATATATCTTTTTTGTGATTTTATTTACATTCCACTATATTTGAGTTATATAATTTTCAAAAAAAAATAAAAACTCAAAATATTTGTCTATTTTTTCTGATAATGTTATGGATTTACATGAAAATGACAATATTTTTAAATAATCATGAATATAATTTATATTATATGAAATATTGAGGACATGTATATGATATTATGTATCTTTCTATAGTTCATCTATTTTTTCCCATTACTAGTAATTTTATAGTTTAAATACTTAGTCAAAATAAAAAAATATCAAATACAAGATATCATTTGATTATAATACTCCATCAAAATAAGTCATACAATATGAGTAAATCATTATATATGACTAGAGAATCTTTTTAATTAAACTAGATATTTGAATATTCAAAAAATTGAATTTTATACATGGATATATCATGTGGTTTTAGATGAAATTTTTTTTGTATATAGTATGACATGGAGAATTTATATAGTATGAAATAGAGCATCCTCTCTAATGTAATGGTTTTTTAATAATATTATAATATGTTTATATTAATAAAAAATAACTATGGAATGGATATATGTTTGACGTAAGATACTAATCTGATCTCAATCATGTATTTCAATAACATGGACGGTTTTTTAGATTTTCCATTTAAAAATGAATTATATTTTAATCATATAGACTTACCCAGTTATTATAACGACCCATACATTACATACATTTTTATTACATCAGAATTGAAGCATAATTATTACAACATATAACAAAATCATTAAAGGACCGTATAGGTATAGTGTCTTTAGAAACTGGGAAACATAAACAACTGGTTCATAAAGCGTCTACACTGTATCCCACTTATTTCATCATATCTATAGTCCCTTTTGGCTTATCTTACTTAATAACCTTCTTCCTAACCTGGGGAAAGAAAAAATTCAAAATGGTGAGCTCAAATGCTCATTAAGGGTAAACAAAAGAAATATCAAACACATCAAAATAAAAACATAACATTTTGGAAATCTTACCCTGCAAAAGAGATCATAATTTCATAACAAGGGATAAATCATGGTAGTGAAATGTAATCCCAATAGTCATAACATAAAACATAAAACTTTTTGGAATACACACATAATCATAGAGAATCATTTCTTATTAGTCAAGACTCATTTCCAAGACTATCTTAGTGGACAAAGCCCTTTTCTGAACCGAGTTCACTCCTTGTTTGAGTCCTGTTTTACTGAACCGGAATAACCTGCCGTTCCAACCATGTCTATCTCATGAGATATAAAATCTTTACCCAATGCATTGGAGGGAGATATAGGTCCCAACCATCTCATAATGATACCATTCTTATGTGTGCCACAAAATCATAAATAATACATCATCACATAACCCATGTAGTAAAAATCGGATTCATAAACAACATGCCATCATAAAAAAATTCATATAAAATAAAGGAATTCATAAAAATAATTCCATCACAACATAATCAAATCAATGTAATAATAGGGATATAAGCAGAACCCTATATTATCTTAGATGGAAAATAATTTTGATAAAACACTTGAACTCCATTCTTGAGGAAAATATCCTTTCTACTTCAAAAACATTTTACTTTCTTAACATGTCATAGAATTTTAAACTAAAAGAAGTTGAATAAAAATAAACTTGAAAACTTTTAAAGGAGGCTTCTTGGATATAATGTTTAAAAAATCCATTCATGCCGTATAAGTTAAAAAAACATTCTTCCCATACTTTTGTCGGAAAAGTCAAAAAGTACCTCGTAAGAAAAATGACAAAATATTCCTTTTATATCTTTTACTAAAAACTCACCATAGGGTAAAATTGGATTTAAAAAATTTTAGGTGTATGGAAACAATATTACATATTGAGGAATCATGGATGTGGATGACAAAATACACCCCAGTAAATACCAAAGTATAAACAATCTAGAAAATTAGTGTAGCACATTAAATAGTTCATATAATATTTATTTTAATTAATAAAATAATTTCAACATCACAATTGTGTCATAATTAAAGATAATTATTTAATCCCTAAAAATTATAAATAAATTCCTATGATGTAGATAATTGTATTAGATTTCTTAAGACTATTCATGTTCGAAGATTCATTAAGTTTATCATCAAATTAAACTTATTATACTTATAAGATTTAAGAAAGTGACATATTGTCACATTCTTTGGTTTTAATAATAATTAAATTATTTTTATGGAAAAAAGTCCATTAAATTAATCTAATCCTACCCTTAGGTGTTATGGGTCGAATTTTAGTCATCCAATAGGATTTTGGCAGGTGTTAGGATAATTTTATAATCTTATATTTACCCTTAATTACCCGATTTACCTTTAACTATGGTAAATAAAATTTACCGTAGTTACTATTCATAATGCCCAAAAATAAAAAGTAGTCTATTAACAAAATTTGGACCCAGTGATTCTGAATATGGAATCCATTTTTCAAAATTCAAAACATATATGTTTCAGTAATTAATTTAAAATAAATCTCGTTGTTAAGAAAATGGGGTTTAGAAGTTAAAACATTGCCAAAGATTGAGATTTCTTTACCTATGAATTCAATGTGAAATTAATGCTAATGACATACATTATATTAAATGGTAAAAATATATTCTATTTATACTTTAAACCCATTCAATATTATAATTTATGCATATAAATTATCTCAATGAAAAAAGTTGTTTTTAATAAAAAATTAGCGTATTTTTACTATTCATCAAAATATGAAAGTTATCAGAAAAATATCAAAAATTTACCCAAAGTAAATTTTTATACCCTGATTCAAAAGAAGAATTTTATTTTGTCAAATTGAACTTATAAAAATGTCAAAAACTATATTTAATGTGGGAGCGCCATCAAAAGGCGGAAAAACTGTATTTTTTGAAAAATATTTCTTTTATAAAAAAACTGATTTTCATTCTATAAAATGTATAAGTTGAATTAAAATGTTATAAAATTTAAAATTCAGTTATTACTATTAATAACGGATAGTTTTACTAATATTTTAATAGCATATCGTTGTTTAGCGAAACTTGGTATTGCGTACGACGCAAGCTATCGAGGAAGGCCGCGGTTGCGTGTAAAGAAAGACAAGCTAGTGTTGTGTGTAGTGAAAGATTCCTTTGATGATTTATATAACATAAAAACTAAATATTTCTCATAAAATTCTCGGGTGTTACATTCTACCCCCTTAAAATGAATTTTTCCCTCGAAATTCGTCACTTTGTAACAAACAGATGAGGATACCTCTCCCTCATCATATCCTCAAGCTCCCATGTAGATTCTTCTAATTGGTGGTTCCTCCATAAAACATTCACCAAGCGAGTGGTCTTGTTTCGTAGGACTTTTTCGCTACGATCCGGAATCTCTATCGGCTGTTCTTCATAAGAAAGATCTTGCTGCATCAGTACAACTTCTGAGCTGAGTAAATGTGAAGGATCAGGTATGTAGTTTCTCAGGAGAGATACATGGAACACATCGTGTACTTGAGAGAGATTCAGTGGAAGCGCCAATCGGTAAGCTACCTTCCCGACACAATACAATATTTCGAATGGACCAATATATATAGGGCTCAACTTCCCCTTCTTTCCAATTCTCATGACCCTCTTCCAGGGATATATTCGTAAGAACACTTTATTACCCACTTCAAACTCTAGGTCTTTTCTTCAGTTGTCAGCATAACTTTTCTGTCGACTCTGAGCTGCTCTTATGTGTTGTTGAATAGATTTGACCTTTTATGCCATTTCATCAATGAGATCCGGTCCTAATAGATTTCTTTCCCCAACTTCATCCCATCAAGTTGGAGTTCTGCATTTCTTTCCATAGAGAGCTTCATAAGGATCCATCTGAATACTGGAGTGAAAGATATTATTATAAGAAAATTCCACCAAAAGTAGGTGTTGATCCCAACCACCTTTGAAATCCATAGAGCAAGCTCTCAACATATCTTCTAGAGTTTGAATTTTTCTCTCAGACTGACTATCTGTCTGAGGATGATAAGCAGTGCTGAAACTCAACTCTGTATCCAGAGTATGCTGAAGACTTTGCCAGAACTTCGAGGTAAATCTAGGATCCCGATCAGATATAATGAAAAGTGGTACTCCATGAAATCTTACCACTTCCTTTACATATATCCTGGCAAGCTGATCCAGAGAGAAATCCTCTCTAATAGTAATTAAGTGTGCAGACTTTGTATGATGATCAACTATGACCCAGATAGCATTATTGCCTTTGGATGTTTTAGGAAGTCCTGTGACAAAGTCCATAGTGATGCTTTCCCATTTCCATTCGGGTATGGGTAATGGTTGTAACAACCCATTAGACTTCTGTCTCTCAGCTTTAACATGCTGACAAACCATGCATCGAGAGACATATTCAGCAACATCTCTTTTCATGCCATCCCACCAGAAGTACTCTTTCAGGTCCCTATACATCTTCGTGCTTCCAGGATGAATCGAGGATGAAGAACTATGAGCCTCACCCAGTAGCTCCTTCATTAATTCAGGGATGGGAGGAACACAAACCCGATTCCTGAACTTTATTACCCCATCACAATCAAGGTTGAATTCAGGAACATTTTTCACCTTCTTTTGTAACTCTACATCTTCATTCTGTGCCTCTTTAATCTTCACATGTATAGATGGTTGAACATTCATTTGAGAAAGATACAATTTTCCCCCTTCCATTATAATTCCAAGATCCATCCTCTGTAAATACATAAATATTGGATATTTTGTGATCCTCATCATGGATAAACTGGCATGGTCTTGTTGACTTAATGCATCTGCTACCTTGTTTGCTTTCCCAGGGTGGTAATTAATTGAGAAGTCGTAATCCTTAATCAGCTCCAACCATCTTCTTTGACGCATATTCAGCTCCTTTTGTGTGAAGATATACTTTAAACTTTTATGATCAGTATAAATATCACACCTTTCACCATAAAGGTAATGCCTCCAAATCTTTAATGAAAATATTACCGCATCTAACTCCAAATCATGAGTTGGGTAATTTTGCTCATGGATTTTCAACTGTCGTGAGGCATAAGTTATAACCATATCATTTTGCATGAGAACACATCCCAGTCCCTTCTTGGATGCATCACTGTAGACCATAAACCTTTCTCCACTACAAGGAAGTGTGAGTACAGGTGCATTGGATAAACTTCTTTTCAACTCCTTGAAATTCTCTTCACATTCGTTCGTCCATACGAACTTAACTACTTTTCGAGTCAACCTGGTGAGTGGATTAGATAATAGTGAAAAATATTTCACAAAACGTCGATAATAACATGCCAAACCAAGAAAACTTCGGATCTCAGTTACTTTTATTGGTCTCGACCATCTTTCGATAACCTCTATTTTTCTGGATCCACAGATATCCCCTCTTTTGATATTATGTGACCCAAAAATGCATCTTTTTGAAGACAAAATTCATAATTGGTAAATTTGGCACAAAGCCTCTACTTTCTCGGGGTCTTCAATATAATTCTCAAGTGATCTTCATGTTCTTCCTTGCTCTTTGAATAGACAAGAATATCGTCTATAAAGACTACCACAAATTGATCAAGGTAGTCTCTATGGACTCAATTAATCAGATCCATGAAGATATCAGGGGCATTAGTAAGACCAAATGGCATCACTATAAATTCATAGTCTCCTTACCTTGTACGGAATGTCGTCTTTGTTATATCCTCCCTTTTGACCCTTATTTGATGATACCCTGAATGAAGATCAATCTTGGAAAAGTATTGAGCTCTGCGTATTTGGTCAAATAGGTCATCAATGCGTGGGAGAGGATATTTGTTCTTGATAGTTATCTTGTTAAGTTCTCGATAATCAATGGAGAGTCTCATTGATCCATATTTCTTCTTAACAAACAGAATAGGTGCTCCCCAAGGTGACGCACTAGGGCGTATGAATCCCTTATCAGGATTATCTTGGAGTTGATTCTTCAATTCCGGCAACTCAATTGGGGCCATTCTATAAGGTGTCTTTGAAATAGGCAAAGCACCCGGTACGAGTTCAATTGAAATCACAACTTCACGATTTGGTGGAAGACTTGGAAATTCCTCCAGAAAGACATCATCAAACTCCCGTACAATGGGAATATTCTTAATTGTGAGTTTCTCACCAACCATTTGAGATATGTAACCTTCATTAAGTGGAGTCAAGACCCATAAGATGGAAGAAATTTCCACTGGAAGGTTATGTTTATCCTTGCATCGATAGACGATCATAGATTGATTTGGAATATGAAATGTGACTTCCCTTCTTTGGCAATTGATATGAGCTCCATATAAAGAAAGCCAATACATGCCAACAATCACATCAAATTCCACTATAGGAAGGATCACAAGATTTGCAGGAAGCACTTTCCCACAAACATCAATCGGGGAAGAATTATAATCTTTTCATGCGACTGTTGTGCTATTAGGTCTTGTTACAGTTAACTCAACATCTAATTGTTGAGGTAATACGGTGATACCCTTAGAAAAATCATCAGAAATAAAAGAGTGGGTGGATCCAGAATCAAATAAAACATTTGCTACTTTAGAGTGGATGGTAAGTGTACCTTTCACCACATCGTTATCGTACACCACATCGCTGATAGAAATTGCATGTGACTTTCCTTTGTCTTTAGACTTAATATTTTGTTGATGTCGATCATCATCAACAAACCTTGGATTAGGGCATTTATTGGCATAATGCCCCATCTCCTTGTACATGAAACATTGAAGTGTAGTAGGTTCATTCTGTCTATCCCTTCCTTTGTTTTCATCATTAGACATCTTCTTCCAGTCACTGCGGCATTCAAATGCCCGATGACCTTCATTTCCACATTTGAAACATTTACATGTCCATTTAAGACAACTCCCTCCATGTTTCTTTCCACATTTTGTGCATAAGGGAAAGCTCATCTTCTTTTCAGTGTGCTCTTTATATTTTCCTTTGAATTCCATTTTCCTCTTCTTATCAAACCCATATGACTAATGGGTTACTCCAACTTCCATCTCGACTTTGAGAGCACATCGAAAGATTTCCTCGTAGCTATTGAAGTCCCTTATGGCTAACACCCTTCAAAGACATGGTTTTAAGCCACTAAAGAATCAATCGATCTTACTCTCAGGTTGGATAATAATACCAGAAGCGTACCTTGCAAGTCATGTAAAATTTTCTTTATAGGTAGCAACAGATTCACCATCCTTTTGCTTCAGTTCAAGATACTCATTCTCCATCTTTGTTCGTAGAATACGAGGGAAGTACTTTTTGAAAAATAAGTTCGTGAACTCATCCCATTCCATGAACTCAATTTCATCCCTTTGTCTCGTATTCTTAATACGATTCCACCATTGATCAGTATCTACTTCCAAATGATACACTACTAGGATGAATTTATCATGTTCAGAACATTGAAGAACTGAAAATATCCTTTCGGAAGTACTAATCCATTGATCAGAAACTAATGGATCAGTAGACCCACTGAAAGAAGGTGGACACTGCCTCATGAAGGATTCCACATAATGTTTCTTCTTCTTTTGCTCATTTGGAAGTCCTGCATGATTCATAGCTTGAGAAAGTTGTGTGAGCATGGCTACAAGATTTTTCATTCCATCTCCCATAACGTTTGGTTGCTTAGGGGGACAATCATTGCATTGCACGTCGCATTCTGCATTAACACAGTTCCTTCAGGTTCCATCCATTGACTAAAACTAAGAAGAATAGTGTGAGAAACATTAATTATAATAGGAAAACCACACAATCAAGAATAAAATTTCACACTTAAGGTCTTATCCTAGGTTATTCATGGTCATTTCTAAGACACTAATATTGTGTTCTATACTTAGACTTTTCCTTGGGGTTCTTACTAACGCTTTCAGATCCAAGTTTCCAAAGGTTGAGTATAACTTTCCTCTGATACCAACTATAACGACCCATACTTTACATACATTGTTATTACATCATAATTGAAGCATAATTATTACAACATATAACAAAACCATTAAAGGACCATATAGGTATAGTGTCTTTAGAAGCTGGGAAACATAATCAACTGGTTCATAAAGCGTCTACACTGTCTCCCATTTATTTCATCATATCTATAGTCCCTTTTGGCATATCTTACTTAATAACCTTATTCCTGACCTGGGGAAAGAAAACATTCAAAAGGGTGAGCTCAAATGCTCAGTATGGGTAAAAAAGAAATATCAATCACATCAAAATAAAAACATAACATTTTGGAAATCTAACCCTACAAAAGATATCATAATTTCATAATATGGGATAAATCATGGTAGTGAAATATAATCCCAATAATCATAACATAAAACATGAAACATTTTGGCATTCACACATAATCATAGAGAATCATTTCTTATTTTTCAAGACTCATTTCCAAGACTATCTTAGTGGACAAAGTCCATTTCTGAACCGATTTCACTCCTCATTTCAGTCATGTTTCACTGAACCGGTATAACCTGCCGTTCCAGCCATGTCTATATCATGAGATATAAAATGTTTACCCAATGCATTGGAGGGAGATATAGGTCCCACCCATCTCATAATGATACCATTCTTATCTGTGCCACAAAATCATAAATCATACATCATCGCATAACCCATGTAGTAAAAATGGGATTCTTAAACAACATGACATCATAAAACAATTCACATAAAATAATGGAATTCAAAAAAATAATTCCATCACAGCATAATCAAATAAATGTAATAATAGGAATATAAATATAACCCTATATTATCTTAGATGGAAAATAATTTTGATAAAACACTTGAACTCCATTCTTGAGGAAAATATCCTTTCTACTTCATAAAAATTTTCCTTTCTTAACATGTCATACAATTTTAAACTAAAAGAAGTTGATTAAAAATAAACATGAAAAATTTTAAAGTAAGCTTCTTGGAAATAATGTTTTACAAATCCATTCATGCCGTATAAGTTAAAAAACATTCTTCCAGTTCTTTTTTCAGAAAAGTCAAAAAAGTACCTCCTACGAAAAACGACAAAATTTTCTTTTTATATCTTTTACTAAATACTCACCGAAGGGTAAAATTGGATTTAAACAATTGTAGGTGGATGGAAACAATATTACATATTGTGGAAACATGGATGTGGATGACAAAATACACCCCAGTAAATACCAAAGTATAAACAATCTCGGATAAAATGAGATTGTGATATTTTCCCTTACCTTAGGTCCAATTTGCTTCGTAAGTGTCCTAACCTCCTATATAATGATTTAAATAATGTTATTGACTTATTAAAGAATCAAACTTATTGTTATGATATCATATATGGTCATATTATTAGCTTCTTATTAGTAATAATTCATTACTACTTGTTATTCGGGTGTTTATTACTTTTTGTTCTTATGCGTGTCTGTCGAATAAATTCTTATTCTTCTATTTAGGTTATAGATACCTCATTTCCAGAATGGTATTAGTGTAATATATATCATATTCATTCATTCAATTCATTTATATAATCATTATGCAATAAAGATCATGTAGAACGAATCACATCACATCGTGGAGATGGTATTCCGTACGTACGCACGAGCGATGATATCGTTCCCATGATTGTGGAATTGTATTGGAGTGTATTAATACTATTTCAGAGTCAATACCACTTTACAATAATCATATATATTCATTACTTTCACCCTTATACCCATCCAAGTAAGGTGGTGGTGGAAAATAGATTACACCACGGCGTTGAGATGGTATTCCGTATGTACACACGCGGGGTGATTTCCTTTTCCGTAGGATGGATAAGAGGTGAAATAGGGTTGCTTCATATTTATAATAACATATCAGTTTATAAGTGATACTGTTGTTATTACCTCATAATTAAAAAACTAAAGAATAGGTAGTATAAGAAGAATGGAACTTGAAGAAAACGGTAGAAGGTATTGCCTCTTTCTCGAAGTGCCTCCTTTAAACTTTCTCTTAAGGCACTAGAGTTGGTCTTTTGATAAGACCAGTACCTCTAGTAGGTTTATAAGGAAGTGGGGAAGTGAAATTGTCAGGGGTTGGATGAGATAGAAGGCTCAAATTGGTGTGAGGAAGAGACGGAGGAGGTGCCCTTCTATAAGGGAGGAGAGGGGCACCTTTGGAAATATAAGAAATATTAGTTTATATTAAATCCCAACCCCACTTAAAAACTTCCAAAATGACTCATATCTGATGATTAGACGATATAGGGTTGTAATATAATCAACCAATAAAATTTAGACATGTTAGGAATTTATTTTAAACATTATCAACTTGATTTATCCTTATTTATCAATTCAATTTTATTTGTGGTAATAATATTCTAAATTTTAAATTATTATAAATAATTACATATGTGTTGGTAATTTTCCATACTTTGACACTTTATGACATTTTGGACCATATAAATTTTAATTTATAATTTTTAAATATTATTGTGATTTTTAAACAATTTTATAATCTGTTATTTTTATAAAATAACAATAGTGTCAATTTTGACACTATTCATTTAATTGAATTTAAATAAAATATATACAGAAGATATATTCGAAATGAAAGCTTTAATATATTTATAAAATGTCATATGTATCTAGAAAATTAGTTTATCACATTAAATAGTTCATATAATATTTATTTTAATATTTTTAAAACAATTTATTTGGTATTTTAATTAATAAAATAATTTCAACATCACTATTGTGTCATAATTAATGATAATTATTTAATACCTAAAAATTATAAATAAATTCCTATGATGTAGATAATTTTATTATCATTATGGAGACTATTCATGTTCAAACTTGCATTAAGTTTATCACCAAATTAAAATTATTATACTTATAAGATTTAAGAAAGTGACATGTTGTCACATTCTTTGGTTTTAATAATAATTAAATTATTTTCATGGACAAAAGTCCATTAAATGAATCTAATCCTACCCTTAGGTGATATGGGTCGACTTTTAGTCATTCAATCTGATTTTGGTAGGTGTTAGGGTAATTTTATAATCTTATATTTACCCTTAATTACCAGATTTACCTTTAACTATGGTAAATAAAATTTATTGTAGTTACTATTCATAATGCCCAAAAATAAAAATTAGTATATTGACATAATTTGGACCTAATGATTCTGAATATGGAATCGATTTTTCGAAATTCAAAACATATAAGTTGCAGTAATTAATTTAAAATAAATATCGTTATTAAGAAAACGGGTTTTAGAAGTTAAAACATTGCCAAAGATTGAGATGTCTTTACCTATGAATTCAATGTGAAATTAATGATAATGACATACATTATATTAAATGGTAAAAATATATTCTATTTATACTTTAAAACCATTCAATATTATAATTTATCCATATACATTATCTCAATAAAAAAAGTTGTTTTTAATTAAAAATTAGCGTATTTTTAATATTCATCAAAATATGAAAGTTATCAGAAAAATATCAAAAATTTACCCAAAGTAAATTTTTATTCCCTGATTCAATAGACGAATTTCAATTTTGTCAAATTGAACTTATAAACATGTCAAACACTAGATTTAATGTGGGTGTTCCATCAAAAGGCGGCAAAACTGTATTTTTTGAAAAATATTTCTTTTATCCAAAAAAATGGATTTTCATTCCAGAAAATGTATAAGTTGAATTAAAATGTTATAAAATTCAAAATTCAGTTAGTACTATTAATAATGGCTATTTTTAATAATATTTTAATAGAATATCGTTGTTTAGTGAAACTCGGTATTGCGTACGACACAAGCTATCGAGGAAGGCCGCGGTTGCGTGTAAAGCAAGACAAGCTAGTGTTGTGTGTAGTGAAAGATTCCTTTGATGATTTATATAACATAAAAAAAAATATTTCTCATAAAAGTTTCAGGTGTTACAGTTATAATTGTCATAGAACACCTTGGTTTGGTTATGATTATGAAAACTACTGTATAATAAAAATTTTACATCAAACAAACAACTTTATGATGTATCATAATTGGGTGAAAAGTAAATTTTAGAATATTCATTATTTAAATTAAATGAGTATAATTGATCATTTTTTAAATTTTTTGTTTATTCAACACCATGAGAAAGAATGTATATCAATTAAATAAGATAATTTTTTGAGTACACATGATGCATATAACAACCCGAACATTTGAATAGTATTTTTCTCTGATTTTGAATTTTATTTTATTTTATACTCTAAAAAACTATATCCTTTTATTTATAAAGTATGTATAATTCAAATGAGAATATTGGGTTTTAACTGTTATATGAATATTGATCAATATTACCATTGGGAAATATACTATTCACGTTATGATTATTCTTTATAAATACAATTGATCATGGTTAATTAATACAGTAGGAATAGCCTATTGCCTCATCCAATAGACTTAGGCCGTATGAAGCCCAACTTTCAGAGCATTGGAAGGAGGTATCATTACTATTCTTTTCTCTAGACCATTCCAAATCTGAACTTCAACAAATCAAGATAGAACAATATCTCTTACCGGAAAAGTTCAAGACAATAGAAATCACATCTAAGACAATATTGTCTGAGCCACCCCAATATTGTATCAGTATAGCACAACTAACCCTTTTATCCTATATAGGCGTTATAAGGGTACATGTAATAAGTTCTTAGTTAATTTTTTTAAAACTATTGTATAAATAAAATTGTTATTTCTTATTGTGGTAAAATATGTGAATTTTATATATCAATATAAAAATATGATGAATTTATAGAACTTCCACATTATTGGTAACTTTTGGAAAAATGGTATTTTTAAATATTCTTATATACATTAAATAATTAATAATGTGATGATTTTTTTAAAAAATGGTTTTATATAGTTTTGATCACTACGAAATTCAGCGTCTAATGATATCAACTCAATTATTTGGTGAATAGTAAATTATGAATAGTAATAGTACCCTTATAAATAGAAATTTGACCAATGGAATAATATCCACAGTTAATAATGTATAAATAATATTTAAGCATCATGATTAGGTAATGTGATATAATAGCATAAGTAAATAATGATTTTAGAAATTATTAGTTAAGTATTAGTATTTTGTGGGTAAATTTAGTTTTTACATAAAAATTAAATATCTCATAATTAGAAAATTATTTTCATTAAATAGAGTTTATTTATGAATTAAGAGGATCGATATTAGGTAAATGTGAATTTATTATATTTTTGTAAAATGTTATGGTTTTGGGTTAATAATTAATATTCAGTTTTGAGTTTCTATGTGTTTAATGACATGATATAATAATTCTGGCCAACTTATTTATAAATATTTTATGTTAGGAGGTGTCTCAAATGGCCAATACCATGGTAAAACACCATGGATTAGCCCATGGTTTTGCAAATACCACAAATAAGGTGTCCCTTGAAAATTAATTTAATATTCCCTCACTTTTTCTATAGATACCAACCCATTCATTCATTATATTCATTAAAAATTCCACATAAACAAATATCTGATATTTTTACCTCCCACAGAGTCCTCCCAAGGTTCCCTGAAGCTCCCTATGTTCCTAACCATTGAATTTTTGAAGTTACTCTTCAAGTTAAGGGAACCATTCATCATCTTCTTTTAGTCACGTCTTCATTCACGTTATGTATTCTAGATTCCATTTTACTAAGTGGTGGTATGTTCTTCTATATCCTCATTTATTTCCATATTATGTTCAATTGATGAGAGACCCTTTCCTCTCCCATCAACTTATTTTCCAAAATTTTAAGCAGCGTCGTTAGGCTGCTGAATTTTTCTAAAAGATGTTGCATCTTCTCTTTTCATTCAAGTTTCCTTTTTCTTGTGGTATGTCATTAATATATCCATTCCATGATATTATTTATTTTTTATTATGTACCCATTATTTATTATGAGTTATTTCTAAGTGGGTGACTTTTCCCCTCTCTTTTTATTGTTTTCTAATACCATGTGTTATAGTCGTTATGTTGCAGAATTTTCATCTCAAAATATACCTCTCCCTTTCAAGAAATTATCTCATTTTTTTTATGTGAGTACCAAAACATATTTCATTTCAAATGGCATTAATAAAGGTATAAAAATTATATGTTTTATTATTCAATTGACTTACATAAAACCCTCATTCCATTTCCCTGTTTTATAATTGAAAAAACGATCATGTTTTTAGCACTTTTTAAAACGTCACGATTTTGATATAATACCCATTTCTTTTATTATCGTATGGGTTACTTATGAAATTTATGAATATGATAAATGTGTATCTCAGAAAAATAAATATATGTTATTGGTGAATACTGATAGCTCTCCAATGCATTGGGTAAATAATTTAATCTCTACATATGACTAGTTTCACTATACCTTGGAGAATAACCTTGTTAATTTTTATGAAACCTTGGGGATGAAACTTGGTTATATGTTCACGAATGTATAAATTCAATTTTTTAAACACATATTCATGTTATTATTCATGTTCTTTTTATTATGATATACCTCTTCTGCAATTTCTCATTTCTTTATGTTTTTCATCTTGTTCTTATTGATATCACAAGTAAACTGATTCACTTGCTTTCATTACTGGGCCATATGCTCAGTCTTTCCATTGATGTATGAATTCAGGTTTTGAGAAGTAGTAATTATAAATAAGATAAACATTTCAGAAATATTTTCAAGGGGATTTAAAAGTGTGTTTTAGGTTTTCATAATTTATGTTCCTGAATTCGAAGACACTAGACTTTAAAGATCCTCTATTTGTAAAATTTAATGACATGTTATGTAATAAAAATGCGGGATTCAATAGATTGTATCAAAGGATAGTTTAGTTATTTGTGAAAATTAGACTTTGAAAAAATTAGTGATAACACTATAAAAATGCTGAAATGTAGGAAAATGTCATAGTATTTGGGTGAAATATTAAGTAAGTGGTTTCCGAACAAATAAGTCCTTATTTGGATACAAACAAGTGAATGTCACTTGGGAACAGATGTACCTAGGAGTGAAAGCTCTGACAATGAGTTTTGGGATTGACCTGGGGTGTCTTAGTATAAGAAAATGGGATTTACTGAACTCCTAGTTTGACACTCTCGGTGGATATGTTTGGTTAATCACAAGATACTTATGAATCATTATGAAAGATTTATAGATAAATGAAATTGAATAAGCAAGTAATTTTAAGACATAAAATCATTTATAGTTAAAAGATTCATAAATGAAATAAGCTTCAAAATTAAGTTTTATTATTTTTGAAAATGGAGAGCAATAGGAAGAATCGTGAAAATGGTGACTGCAATGGACCTTGTGTTGATGACCCTCCGAGGTAATCCGAAATAGAAACTTTCATGAAAATGATGAACCTACTAACTCATGTTATGGGAAATAACAAGAATAAATCAAATAGACCGATCTCACCATGAAAGGAATTATATTATGTTGAGTCCTTTATGCATCAATGACATCCAATGTTTAGTGTATTTACCGACCCATTGATTTCTAAATAGTGGCTTATCTCTATAGAGAAGATGATTATTTTGATCCTTTGTTTAGAGAAAGAAAAGGTCACCTTGGTCGTTTACCACTTAGGGGGATAATCTAAATAGTTGTGGAAGCTGATTAAAAACATGAGGCCAAGAGTGTAGGTTGACGCTATGGAGTGTGTAGAGTTCAGATGGATCTTCTTCAATAATTATTTTCCTTGTTCTATGAGAACAAAAATGGAGAAGGATTTTCTCGAGCTGATGTAGAAGTAGAATGAATATGTTGGATGCAAACAGATTAACTTCACTAGAAATTATCATTATACCTCAAGCATTGTCATGAATCCTATTTGTAAGGTTGATAGATTCTTTGGTGGACTGATACCACATCTGCGGATGAATCTAGGCAACTAATACAATGACAGCTATGAGGAAATCGTATTGAGTGCAGTGAAGGATGAAATTTAGTTTGGTGAGATGAATTGTTCTCATAAATCCAATGAAAATAAGAGATAAATAGAGCCAAGAATATGGAGGATCTTCGATCAGGGAAGAAAAAGCATGAAAGGGAAAATTCCTACATATAATAAATGTGAGAAGTAGCATTCGGGATATTCCTTCTAGTGGGGGGGAAGTGCTAAAATTGTGGAATAGATGACCATATCGTGTGGAATTGTCAAAGAGAGCTGACTCCTCAATATCTCAAAAATAACGACATGGGGACGATGGTGTATCCCATACCTGATTTCCAATGCTATAAGTGTGGAAAACATGAGAAATTTTCCAATCACTTTTCAAATCCAATGGAAATATAAGGGAATCAACATCAGCCTCGACAAAGGATAAATGAATAAGGTCATTATTTTGCTATCACTTTAGATAAATTTGAAGCTCTAAATAATGTGGTGGTAGGTACTCTGGTAGTCCTCTCAAATTTTGCAGGTACTTTGTTTGATTCTGGTTCTATGAAGTCCTTCATTTCATTAATGTTTTCAAATAATTAAAATCAACCCCTCATATTATAAAATTATATTTATCAATCAATACTCTAGGGGGGGTTATCCAATAATAATTAGTGTTTAGAAACTCTAGTATTTAATTTAGTGAGCACAATCTTATCGCAAATCTAGTAGTCATTCCCATTCTAGAATTTGACATTATACTAGGGATGAACTGGATCTCAAAGTATAATGCTAAACTAAAATGTTGAACGAAGGAAATCCCAGTCATCTTGGATAGAAACCCTACTATTATCTTCCAATGATAGATATCTCAAACAGATCTCAGTCGATAAGAACCTCATGTATCCTTATTTATGGAGTTGATAGATGAAGAAGAAGATCAAAATGAGAGTATAAGGATAAAAAATGTCCCCATCATCTAGGAATACATTGACGTATTTCTTTAGGATATACATGAACCTCTCCCCGAAAGAGAAGTAGACTTCTCCAATGAACTCGTATATGGATCCCATCTAATACCATAGAACCCTTATAGGATGGAAAATGTGGAGCTAGAGGAATTAAATAAATAACTACAAAATTATTTGGAGAAGGGGTCTATCTGACCAAATGTGTCACATTGGGAAGCACATGTTCTCTTTCTGAATAATAAGAATGGATAAATGCGTGTATGCATAGATTATAGAGAACTGAACGAGATCACAGTGATGAAAAAATACCCTCTTCCAATAATTGATGACTTATTTGACCAAGTTTTTTGGGATAAATCATTCTCTAAGATTGATATTCAATATGGTTATCATAAATTTATATTGAAGAAACAATATATAACAAAATTTATCTTCCAATAATGACATGGGCATTATGAGTTTGTTTTTATTCCCTTCAGACTGAATAATGCACCTTCTATTTTTATGGATTTGATGAATAGAGACATTAAGGACTACCTTGAAAACTTTGTGGTAGTTTTTATTTGTGATATTATAATTTATTAAAAAAAGACACATGTAGCTTGAGGATCATATATGGGTTATTTTTTAAAATCTATGTAAGGATATGATTTTTGGAAATTTTAGAAAATGAGAATTTTGGTTCAATAAGTCGCTTTCTTAGGTAACATTGTAACCAATGAAAGAATCACAGTTGACCCTGGATGAAAAATCTTGTACAGATGTGGCCTCAGCTAATAAAAACAACTGAGATTTAAAGTTTACTAAGATTTTTAGGATATAATATGAGGTTTGTCAAAAATATCTGGAATTTTTAATCCATTAACCAAGTTAACTCGAAAAGTGGTCAAGCTCATCTTGAAAAATGAGTGTGAGGAAAGTTTCCAACAGCTGAAGAAGATATTCCTTACTAAACTCTTGAAAACTATACCCTCATGTGGAGAGGATTTGTTATTTTTAGCGGTGTATCTCTAAATGGTATTCAGTGCATCCTAATGAAAAATTACAAAGTCATTACATATTCATCTCGATAGTTGAAGAATCATGATCAGAACTATCCTACACATGATCTTGAGCTAGCTACGGTCATTTGTTTTCTAAGATGATATGGAGGCACTGCATTTATGGGGATAAATGTAATATATACACATACCGTCAATGTTTGAATTATATTTTCATGCAAATATAATTGAACATGAGACAGAAGAGATTGTTGGAACTTCTTGAAGTCTATGATGGTTCAATTCATTATCATCCTGAATGAGAAAATGAAGTCAGTGATGCATTAAATAGGAATGACCCAGTTGTTCTATCCATGATGACAATTCAAAGAGTTCCTTTGATCAAAGACTTAGTGAAAATGGACATGGGAGTTATAAGGTAAGGTACATCATCAACTCCATCCCAACTGATTTCTCAACCATCATTACTAGAGAAGATCAATAATTATCAGAAAGATGTTCCTATATTGCAGAATAATTTTGAGGCTTTAAAGGATGGGATGTTTTCGATGTTCAATATTGATCAAGATGGTGTTTTAAAATTTTATATAGTACTATATGTTCTATCTATTCCCGAAATAAAAATGGAGTTGAAGGACGAAGCTCATAGCTCTACATTCTCTATACATATGAGAAGCCCAAAAAGGTACAGGGAACTTCGTGATCATTATTGGTGGGAGAATATGAAAATAATGATTGTTGAATACACTTCAAGGTGCTTGGTATATCATCAAGTGAAGGTAGAGTGACAACTTCCAAAATAGGTATTACAACCACGACGCATACTGACATTGAAGTGGGACAATATCACCATACACATTATCACTGGTCTCCTAGGTACTTCCAAATGAAATAATGAAATGACTATTAAAACACTCAAGGACATGTTGAGAACTTGTTCAGGGTTCATAGAATTCCACTTTTTATTATATCTGATAGTGATCCAAGGTTCAAATCCAAATTATGCTGAAGTCTTCAATATTCTTTGAGTAGCGAATATAATTTCCGTATGGCTTATCACCCCCAAACTGAGGGCCAATATGAAATGACTATTCAAACACTCAAGGACATGTTGAGAACTTGCTCAATGGAATTTAATGGTTGATGGGATCATCATATCCTATTAATTGAGTTTACATACAACACCATCTTCCACTCAAGAATCCCATTAACACCCTATGAAGCTCTATATGGGTAGAGATGTAGCACTCCTAGTAGTTGGGATGAAAATGGAGAGAGCATTATTGTTGAGACCGATCTTGTAAAAGATACGATAGAAAAGATTACTGTCATCCAACAACACATTAAGGCTTCTTAGAGTTAAAAAAAATCTATACTGACAACCATCAAAGGGACTTGGATTTTGTTGTTGGTGAGAAATAATTTCATTGAATTTAACCCTGGAAGAGAGTCATGATGTTTGGGATGAATGGGAAGCTCAGGCTTATGTACATTGGCCCTTTTGAAATCCATGATCATGTAGGAGCAGTGGCCTATCGGCTTGCACTTCCTCCAAATCCAGAACAAATTCAGGATTTCTTCTACATATCTCTATTTAGGAATTATATACTTGACCCTTCACATCTACTAAATCTAGAAGTGGTACAAATGGATCATGACCTCTCTTATGAAGATCATTAGGTGGATATCATGGAACATAGAGACAAGGTTCTATGAAACATGACATCCTTCCCTGTTAAGGTGTTTTGGAGAAACCAAAAATGTTGAGAAGCCACATGGGAACCAGAGGTGTCAATGAGGAATAAGTAACCACACCTTCTATATTCTGATGGTACGAGTTAAAATTTCAAAGACCAAATTTCTTACAGAGGGAAGAATATAATGACCTAAACTTTTGAATAATATCTATTTCTTAATTCTGTGTTATATTTTATTTTATAATCAACAAAACTATATCCTTTAATTAAATTAGTGAGTATAACTAAAATGAGACTGTCGGGTTTTGACTTTTACATAACCATTGGTAAATATGACCATTGAAAACTATATTATTAACAATATGATTCTAGTTTATAAATACAAATGATCATGGGTAATTAATATAGATAGAAGAGTCTATGGGCTCACCTAGTAGACTTGGGACATATGAAGCCCATTTGTTGGATCTTGGGAATTAGGTAGCATAATTAGTATTTTCTCTGGAACAAGACCAAGCCAAACATCAACATGTTAAGCTTGAACATAATCGCTTACAGGAGAAGTTCAAGCTGATAGAAATGACCACCCAAGAAATGTTGTCCGAGTTACCAAAAGATTCTATCACCATAGCACACCTTAAATATATGTTCTATTCAGTTTTTATAAGGGGATCTGTTAGAATTCCTTAGTTACGTCGTGTAATAATTTTGAAAAAATTAAATTTTTATCTCTTATTGTGGTAAAATTTGGGAATTTCAAATATCAAGATAAAATTAGGATGGATTTATTGAGGTTCATTATTATTGGTGAAATTTGGAAAAAGGGTATTTTAAAATATTTTTGAATACTTTAAATAATTAATAATGTGAAAATATTTTCCAAAAATTGTCTTTTACAGTATTGATTAGTACACAATTTAGAGTCAAATAAGATGAAATTATTTTCTTAATGAATTGTATATTATGATTAGTAATATTACCCTTATGAATAGTAATGGGAGCAATGGAATAGAAACCTCACTTAATAATGTATAAATATTATTTTTTATTCTTGATTAGATAATGTGATATAATATAATAAGTAAATAACTGTTTCAGAAATTAATATTTAAGTATAAGTATTTATTCAGGTAAATAGTTTTTAATTAAAAAAATCTCATTATTATAAAATTATTTTCATAAAATATTGTTCATTTTTCAATTTACAGCATCCATATTTAGTTAGGGTGAATTTATGATGTTGTTATGATGTGTATTTTTTAGTGAATTGTAAAAATATAGTTTTGAGTTTCAGTGTGTTTGATGAAATCATTAATGATGTAATCAATATGTAATAATTATGGTCTACTTCTGTAGGGTAATATATGTTATGAGGTGTCCAAAGTGTCTAATACCATGGGAAAATACCATGGATAATCCCTTGTTTTTTCAAATACAACTAATTAGGTGTCCCTTGGAATTTAATAAAATAGTCCCTCAATTTTGCTATATTTACCAATCCATTCATTAATTCCCTTAATTCACCATTCCTCCTCAATTAATCTCTGGTACTTTTACCTCCAAAATAGTCCTCAAAAGGTTCCATAAATTCCCTAAGGTCCCATCCTTCTAGTTTTTTAAGTTACTTTTCAAGGTAAGTGAATCTTTCAACCACTTCTTTTAATCAGGACTTTATTTTTTTATATTCTAGTTTTCCATTTTATTATGTGGGTATATATTCGTATATATCCTTATTTAAGTAGATTTTATGTCTAAATTATGAGATACCCATTCCACTCTCATAAAATGATTTTCAAAAATTTTAAGTGATGTTGTTAGGCTGTAGAATTTCACTAAAAAGAAATTCCATCTTCTCTTTTATTTAATGTTTTCTTTTCATGTGGTATGTCATTAAAATAACCATACCATGATCTTATTTCTTTTTTTATTCTATTTCCATAATTTATTATGATTTATTTATGAGTGGGTGACCCTTTTCCCCTATCTTTTTAATGTTTTCTAAAACCATGTTATATAGCCGTTAAACTGCAGAATTTTCATCCCAAAATCTCTCTCTCTTTCCCATGGAATTCCCTCATTATATTTTTATGAGAACCCAAAACTATCATATTTCAATGGAAATTCATGAATTCATAAAAATGAAATTTTTTATTCTTGAATTTATATACATAAAACCCTCATTCCCTTTCCATGGGTTATAAATGAAAAAATGATCTTGTTTTTATGCATTTTTTAAAATGTCACTATTTTGATATAAAACCCATTTATTTTATTCTATATGGGTTATTTATGAAATGTATGATTTTGATATATGTGGATAACATGAAAAACTGTTCTATGATATATCTTCAATGCATTGGGTAATGAATTTAATCTCTAGAGATGGAAAGTTTCACCATAACTTGGAAGATAACATTGGTAATTTTTATGAAACCTTCGGGATGAACCATGATGATATGTTCATGAATGTATAGATTAAATGGTGTAGCAACATATTCAATTTATGATTCATGTTCCTTTTATTATTATATTCCACTTCCTCAATTCCTCATGTCTTTATGTTTTTCATCAAGATCTTATTAATATCACAAGTACCCTAATTCCATTTATTTCCTTACCAGGCCTTCTTCTCAGCCTTTCATTTGATGTATGTCACCAGGTTATGAGATTCAGTTATTGTGCATAGGAATAAACATTCATGAACTTTTTAAAGGAATTTAAAAGTGTGTTTTAATTTTTTAAGTTTTATGTTGTTTATTTCCATGACACTAGATTTAAAGGTCCTCTGCTTGTATAATGTAATGAAAATTTATGAAATAAAAAAGCAGGATTCAATAATGCAACTAATGTAAATGATAATTCTAAGATGTTGAAAAAATTGTATTATTGCAAGACCCTTATGCATTAGAAATGTTGCAAAATGATGAAAAAAGAAACTTTTAATGAAATTATGTTACATGAAACCCATGAATAAAATTTATAATACCTTTATTGAAGATATTCCTACATTATAAAAGAATAAATTTCTGATGACTCTAATATTTCCTTAAATAATTAAATGTAATTGAATTTAACCTACTCTCTTAGACTATCTTTAAATAAAAGTCATTCTTTGATGCAATGTTGTGTGTTATTTTGGGAGGAAACCATGTGAATAAATGATTGAAAAGAATTTGATATGATAATATGGAAGATGAATATAGATTCCACACCATATCATGTAGAATATTAAGAAATATGACACTTTACACTGATTCTATGCTTCCAAATTTTTTTCATGTCTGATGAAATCTCATCAAATATATTATGGTGTGATACTAAGAGAATTAATGATAATGAAGAGTTTGTTCATACTATTGATGGATTATCATGGAATATATTTGATTTAGAGCCTTATGATTTATATTTTTAGTTTATAATAATTGGTAGGGTCTATCATGTGATGGTATTAATTCTTTTGGACAAACTCTTACCTCATAAAACATGTAGCTAGTTTTGATTCTCATTTTTAACCTTCCTTCCAAGATTTTTGTGAAAAAATAATGCACATTCATGATCATGATCATATTTGGACCTTTATTCCTAGATAAAAAAAATTATTTTTATGCATAACCTTTAATATATATGATGAATATTGTTTGGAATTGGGGAATGTGCACATACAATTACTCTTTTAAAGGCTTATTTTTTATGCATGACGCGCTTGTTCGGATTATAAATGATTTTAATGATATCTAAATGATGTATATATGTATTATAAAAATTAAAACTATACTACCACATTTTTATAAAGAATATAAAACTAAAATACTTATATGTTTTTATAGTTTTTGTTTCTAGGGACATTAATGATTCTTTCCAATTAATCTTCCAAACATGAATAATCATCTAAAGTATGATAGTAATATTAAAAATAAGATGCCCCCTTTGTGTATGTATTAAAATATTTTGCTTAATTAAATGTAGGATGATATTTTTTCATTTGGGAAAAGTAGAGTGAAATCTATAAAGGTGAATAATATTTTTACACAATAAAATTAAAATTGGATAAAGTAAACTATATTTTTTTGGTATTAATTATTGGTTGAACATTTTTTTACAAAATTGTTTTTAAAAAATTATCATTATTAAAAAATTAATGTGAAATGTTGATAAATTATTTGTATTATCATGGTAAAGTAAAAAATATAATTTATTCTCTTCGAGTGACTTGGATGTTTGGGGGAATCAGACCAATACTTTTTCCTATGTATATTGGTGAAAATAAATGGAAGTATATAAGTTATTATTATATAATGGAACATTAAGATAATATGATAGTTAAAAATAAAATCTTGTACCTGAGATTTTATTTCTATCAAATACACTCTTACTCCAAACATAATAATCTAGGGTCTATCATTAATCTTTATCAGAAAAAAATATAAAATTATTTATATATATTAATATTTATAAATACCATTGCATAGTCTTTGTGTGAAAATATTTCCATTGATAATATTGATTTAAATATAGGTGTGATAATGTTCAGTCAACACATTGATGGATCTTTGATCGATATAACATTATCTCTTTAAGAATAGCATCGGATTTAGGCACATTCAATTTTGTTCTCATGGTGTCAGATGCACTTGAAAATCCCATCCATTCCAAATAAGGATTTAACCTTGGTAAAAGTAAAATTTATCTTATATTAACTCATATATCACATGGTGACATTCATTCATATACTCCCAATAATGATGAATATAATGACGAATAAAATAAGGATACTCCTCAAAAAACTAAAAAAGTGTGTTAATCACTTTTTGTGACATTAGACTGGTGAATTTAGATATTAAGGAAGATTTGTGACCCATATTATAAAGAATCAGAGAAAAAAATATTTATTAAAGTGGTATTGATATATATTTTCATAGTATTGTATAATAATCAACGGCTTGGATCCCTAGGTAGAAACCCATTATTTCAGCCTGCTAGACAACCACTATGGTTATAAAAAAGTAGTACATAGAATGAATCAGACCCATAATAACAATATATAAATAGAAGTTGATAAGATGGTAAAATAAACATTCATCCATATTGTTAAATACCCAAAATAGATAACCAATATCATCACCATGAAGAAAAATAATAGAAAAATTTGAGTTTTCATTGATTTTAGTGTTCTTATCCGTCACTATCCTAATGTTGATTTTCTAGTATTGATAAAATAACGTTTTCATCAATACAACATATGTTTTTTATGGCTTCTCTTTTATAGGTGGGTGTTCTAGTTAAAACCAAATTTGAATTTCCCCTTAAGATGAGTATGCCACTACCTTTAGGGAACCCCAAGGGGTATATTGTAACAAAGTAATTCTATTTATCTTGAATAATATTAATGATCCCCACAAATTTTCAATAAACCATATTTGAATATAATTTATGGGGAATAATGTAGAATTGAATTTAAATTATATAATGATAAAATGACAACAATGATGTGATCAGCATATTGATCATGATGTAGTATTCCAATAAAATTGAATGCATCTTGATGATGACCCTACTAAAATGTTTTTGTGGGGTGATAATGCTAAAATTCATTGGCATCATTGTACACTATCATGGAATCAAGGTTGATCATAGCAAGGAATATTAAATACATATATTCAAACTCCTTAAAACCATATTGTGTTGAGAGGATTCCAAGAAAATAACACATAAATCAAATTATTAATATCCAATCTCACCATAATGTGTCTCACCATTTTTATGTTGATGGTGAAATTGTCCTCCTTCAACTATGATGAATATTTCTAAATATCATTTGATTATCTCATCTAATACCTTCCACACCCACTGGTCTCTATGTTTTTCATTCAAAGAAAACCTCTCATCATTCATGTGTCAACCATAGAGAGATCACTTACTTCCCTCCCATGTCAAAATAATGATATAAAAAATTAAAATTTTCTATATTATCTTTGTAGGAAATCATTTTATGTAGATATTTTATATTCCAATCTTGATAAGAAATTATTACATTTGGTTTTGTAGTGAAAAATCCAAAACACTATTTTTAGTTACACAAGATCCATCTAGTCTGTCATGCTAATCTATTCAAATTGATCATTTATATTCAAATTTTAACTATACCCATAGTGTGATGGGAAATAATTTTACATCGATTTTTAATTTAATTCTTTTATTAAAAGCCATAAAGTGGAAATATTCCTCATATTTACTCGAGCACACTATATCCTATAGAAGACATTATTAGACATGGCCTCCCGGATGATGAAGTTTTCCCTATACAGGAATCTTATAAACCTGGGATGTGTATTTTGATAGTGATTTTAGAAGTCTTTCAGGAAATAGGATGGAAAATTTAATACTCAACATGGATATCTTGGGGATTGTAATCATCTCTCACACAAAAGAAGTTCTGATTTAATCATTCTTGTTATTAGAGGGTTGTTCCAATAATGATGTAGAACCATGCGATCATTATATTCTTGTAACTAAATTTGAAAATACATGCTATAAATTTTAATATTAAGGGTGATTTAGTGTTGGTTATTAAAATAATTCTCGATGGTTATGATATAAATAATGATGTTTTAATTCCCTTTCTTCATTATTTATGAATTTTCATAGCCAAATTCCCCTCAAATCATATACCAAATCACATTTCACTTTCATTGAATTACCAGAAGAATGTGTTCGCTAATTCATCAACAATCTTGGATGATCCCGATTAGGATGATAAAATTATTCTTTCTCACATTAAAAGGTTTTTTTATATTTGAATGTGATGATATGGAAGAGATCAATGAAATTAAATATAAACTAGATCAACTAATACCATTACCCTCGCTGATTAATATAATAATTTTATATATGTATCCCATTCTAGATTATCGGGAAAATAGTATCTGACCACCATATTGAGATAGAAAATAACATATCTATCACATTATCATTAAACAAAAAGGTCCTCCTCCATGAATTCATCCAAAGGGAAGAATTATTTGATTTCAAAACTCACATGATACATAGTTAAAACCCTGAAATATTGAGTATAAGTTTGGAAGACCATATGGTATGCACAAATTATACTCTAATAAATCTTACTCCAAAATTAAAATAAATTGATATAACACCATACTTATCACCTACATAAGGTTTCTCCTATAATAGTTTTTATAACATTGTATTGGGCTCATTAAATTCCACTATACATGACTCTAAACTGCTTGAAAATGGTCCTAATTTTATAAACATAAATTGAAAGTAACTATAGTTATTATTATAAGAAATAAGTTGAAAAATATAATAAATAACCTAAAATAGCATTAATTAAAAATATTTTTTATTTTATTTATTTATATTACCTTATGAATAATCAAAATCACTATAAGTGTTCGTGGTGTTTATTCTTTCTTGTTCATGATGAGTTTCCCCTAATGTACCTAAACTAAGATAAAACCATCCTATTTATATGAACAATGAGAGGATTGGTTCTTATAATTTCAAGGGTATTTTGTGATTTCCAAATCAATTTTCCCATATCTAACTATAAAATTCATTCATAAAAATCTGGCTTCATGTCAGTGTGTTTTAATTCTCCGTGTTCACATCGGGTTTTCTTCATTAACCAAAAAATATGGTGAAACCATTTCATTTAGAAAATGATATATATTTACATAAATAATTTCTTACATTAGGCCTCTTCGTATGAACCTAAACCATAAAGAACCCATTTCCATAATGTGTGATTTTAAACTACAAAACATATGGCCCACCCCAAAAAAACAATTAAACTGCTTTTGAGTGGTCCATTTTAGAAAACATAATTTTCATAAAGAAACATGTATGA
The DNA here is from genome assembly GCA_963277665.1 of Viscum album. NCBI lineage: Eukaryota > Viridiplantae > Streptophyta > Magnoliopsida > Santalales > Viscaceae > Viscum > Viscum album. Next base: position 1,317,211,802 of record OY728128.1, on the reverse strand, counting down.
ATATTTAATTCGGGGTTTCTCATACATAGACTAATTGTAGGCTAAAATTACCCTCATTCGTAGGGACTATGATTGAGTGTTTGGTATTTTAGGATTTACATTAGGATTCCATGCCTACTTCTCAATGATGGAATGAGATAATCATATCATTCCCACATACATGATCTATATTTATATCTAAACCTTCTTAAGAATAATTTTTTGCTTCATTACTATTATTTCAGGATATGTAGTGATGAGAATATTACATATGTTAGGTCTTAATATTAATGTCATTATCTTCAATCCTTAGTGGGGGAGTTTAGTAATTCACTTTGAGTTATCTAAACAATGCATGAATTGTAACATCAGACAATAAAACTAGAATATATTATCATAGTTGTAAACATAATTATTACTTCTAGTCATAACCACTCACTAAAATATAATTAAACACATTAATTCTTATTGGTGGATTGATTCCTATTATTTATGGATATCTAGTTACATTTAGATCACTTTTCTCGTTTATAGACGCAATACCATATTTGAACCTTGTCATTGGTATTGATACTTTATCTAATTATCGTCTAGTTTTTATCCCACTTGTACCTAAATAATCACCTGTTTCATAGCCGTTTCACTTGCACATGGTATATATCTATATAGAGACAATACTAACAAATGGTTTGGGTCACTCAATTCATATATGGTTCTCCCTAATCAACCTTGTGTTAGGGTGAGAAATCCCCATAAAATACTCCAAAATGATATCCCAACTAGGTTAATTATGCTAAGTGGAGGGGTTAATTAGGGTATGATATATTAAAAAAATACCCCTTTAGATATTATTTCATTATTAAACAAAAAACCCTCCTATCATGTTCCTGTTGAAATTAATGATTATAATTGAAATCATTCAAGAGATGCATCAATTTTACTTGGGTCACCCTCACTGGGCTACGTCCAAGGAACACAAAATGGTGATCACTACTAGAAAATAGTCCTACCGACGGTTTTTGAAAACCGTTCATATAGTGATAGTATGGGAACATATACCCCTGGTTTTGGAAAACCATGGGTATAGGTCACCTATACCAACGGTTTTACCCAGAACCATGGGTAAATGTTTTTTGGACGACCTATTCCCACGGTTTTAGAAAACCGTGGGTAAAAAAACACCTATACCCACGGTTTTGGTCAAAACCCTAGGTATATGTCTATATTTTCAAAATCTATACCCACGGTTTTGGCCAAACTGTCGGTATTGGGTTTTTTTCAAAGACATATACCCACGGTTTTAAAACCGTGGGTATAGATTTACCGCGGTGAAAAAAAAATCCGCATGACACTAAAAAAAATTGGTGGGAAAACCTACACCCACGGTTTTCCCACCTAGACCCACGATTTGTTATAATATAATTATGTGGATACAAATTAATAAATCCAAATTTTACGTAGGTGAGTTGGATAAGCGCGCTAGGTTATGTAAGGAAGACCCAAGTTCGAAACTCGCTGCCGTATTTTTTTCCAAAACTCGCTGCCCTATTTTATCTAATTCGTACATATATAATATAATTATAAAAATATACCTATATGAAACCATGAGTGATGTATTTGAAGTGGCGAGAATGATGTGCCTTAATAGTGAAAGACTCTGGACGTCGCGTGTTCAAAACCTGCCGACGTTTTTTTAAAAAAATTATCCCCACGATTTTACAACTGTGGGCATAACGCTTTGACAGGGTGGCAAAAAATATATCCCCACGGTTTGGTAAACCGTGGGTATAGGTCTGGGATCTAAACCGATGCCACTCCATCCCACGGTTCCCAAAACCGTGGGTATAGCTTATACCCACAGTTTTTGAGGCTATACCCACTATTTTGAACTGTGTGTATCGGCCATTTTTCCAGTAGTGGATGTTTTGATGTACAAAATCCAAATGACTCACTATCAAATTACATGGTTTGGGGTGGATCACATATACGCCTAAGATTAAATCCTTTAAAATGTTTAGTGGCATGTCACTACTTTCCAAAGGGTCACTCATTATGTCTCTTTTTCAGGGTCACAATCAATAGACATGATCATTGTATTCCTCTTCCCTTTATTAAGACTCTAGAATGGATCTTCTCATGGTTTATGGACATGTAGGTCCCTTATTTTTCATGAATGAATCCATCATAAATTTTTTGTAGATGTTCAATTGAAGTAATTTATTCAACAGTATATGAAATACACTTTTATAGGTCCTACTAGTTTTTTAAAATAACATTCATGAACTATTTGACTGCATTTGAGAACTTCCTAAAATCCCTCGCTAACTACCTTAAGTCATCTAGCAACTCAATTGAAACTGGTGGTCGCAGTTCTTCACGAACAAACTATTCATCCTTGGACCACCCTCCTTCTATGGATGGACTCTTGTTCTATGAACCTTCTCCACTTTTATGGTCCACATTTTCATTCACAAACTATTTTATTATATTATCTACCAAGCCCCTCAAAAACCCCTTTCTACGAACTAACTTTCAGATAACCCTTCAAATAATTTATTCCTCACACACTCTCTTTTATAGCATAGTCCAACATCAGTAACTCTATCATACTTCACTGAATTCTTCCATTTTCAAAAGAAAAATCTTGATACCATGGACCAAAAATTTAGAAAACACGAGGAAATGGTTCCACCTTAAATATCTTCTTTGTAAACACAAACCATACTGATTCATGGTTATCCGAATTTTTCAACAGACCCAATAAACTCAAATACACTACAATTATATGTTGAAATATTTTTTCCCATATAAAAATAGGTGTGCATTTATTTCATAGATATTGGGATATATATATAAAAAACCTATAGGTCATCACCAAGGTCAATCAAAATATATTATAAACATGAATTCCCCACTCCCTTTATGTTTTTGGGCCCTCTCATTCATGTTGAGTATTTCAATATCTATACATTAAATTGAATATATTACCATTTTACTTTGACATGAATCAGAAATGTGATTCAAATTTTTTTGATAACTACCCATGGATGTATTCCTATTATTGAAAATTATATTGTGAAATATGGGTCACCCACCGTGGATCCATCCATAAATTTCATCTCCAACAAACCCTTAACAGATTATGGTCCCATCTACTGAGTTGAGACTTTATATATTTGACTCTATATTGAGATAATATATTTATTTTGTATCACAACATTTGTATTTGTTCCTTTTATTATAGTATATATAAAATTTTTGAAATAATATTTCTTGAGCCTACCTACAAATGATCGTAAACATCCACCCTCCCTAAAAATTCTATAATAACCCAATATTCTTCAGTTTTGGATTGGACTATGTGGTCGACCTAAGCATGGTTGGGGTATACTGAGTGATGTTAATCAATGAAATATTATTAGGTTATTAAATTTTATTTTTTCTTATAAAATAAAATTCTATCACTTGTTAGATTGAGTGATCTCGTTACTTTATCTCTCACACAATGAGGAAATAAACCCAACAATGACACCCAATATACATGGTTCACTAATAAAAATGAGTAGATAAAACTCATTATGAACTACACTCATCAGAGAACATAAAATACACTAAAATAATCATTTTTTATTAGAAAAATTATGGAATGTACTTTATTCATAAAATAATAATATCACCACATTATCTCTTGATATGTCTCATAAAAATATTCACTACTATATAAATATTTGTGGAGGTAGGTATTATCCCTCTATACATATGATTATCTCTATGAAATAATAAATTTCTCCCAAACTTCTTCACAATATATAATAAGTGTGATTTCTACTTCCTCACCACATGATGAAAAAATAATGATTGCACACTAACTAATGTGTAGTGTTATTCTTATTTATCTTCTTCTTATTTGATTTATTCTACTTTAATTACCCTACCTATTCTATTTGTAGAAAAATATATAGAATATTTAAATCTAAATTGAAAATAATCCTTTTAATTATTCATCACTTTAATACATACTAATATTTTCATAAAATATATCTATTCAATTAAATCATACAGAATAGTATCCTCTTCTTGATTTTCTTTTTATAATAACTTTAAATTTTTAAGAAATTACTTCCTTTAACTATTTCTGAATTATTTTTATTTTTTATTAATCTCATTCAGTCTTAGGAACAATCTAAGAGAACACTAGGGTAATTCATTAAGTAGTTCTTTTCACCGTGATATGAATATTTAGTTCTAATAACTACTTTTGTATCAATTTCTTCTCTTTATGGTGCGACATTATCTTCCTCATGGTGTTTGACTTTTTTATTTTATTTATCTATGTTGTTCGGGAAATGACACCAAGAATCACATCACGATATATTTAACCATTAAAATAATCATATATATTATATATTTACACCAGGATGTGACTTAATATTCCCTAGATGGCACTTTTCTTCTACTCCTCCAAGTCTATGTATTATTATCATGAAATTCATCATTATGGAATGAAATAATTTTCATGACATTTACATGTCCTTCATAGAGTACATCATGGTGTAATAGTAATATTCATAGTATGACTATAATTTCATTACATTTATGCATCATTAATGGCCTCCATCATGGAGTGATAGTCAATTTCATAGCAATAATATAATTCATGACCATTATGTGTAATAGAAGATTTCTAAATTTCAACCCAGGCTAATTAGGATAAAACATACCAATTTACTAAAATAACATAGATATAAGAGAGTACCCCACTCCCAATGTTCGAATCCTCCTACTATGATTTTCCCCTATATGATGTTGTCCCCCTCTAGACCACCCCCTTTGGAGGAAGGGAGAGTTCCCTCCTACGTTCCTTCCTCATCAAATCCTATGTATTCCCCTCTTTACAAACCTAAATTCTATATCATAGTTCCATGGTATTTTTCTATGACCTAAAGTCCCATTTCATGAGAATAGGTTTCCAAAGCTTCCTATATTGTATTATGAGTTCACCGAATCTTCTACATTCCTAATGATCTCCCTAGATTACCATTTCTATCTATAATGACAACAAGATGATTTATTTGATTGTTTTTCAGATTTTCTTTGGTATTTAAACATTTTATGATTACACGACTCTTTAATTTCAATCATATATTGATTTATATTTATTTAGAAGTTGTCTTGTATATTATTCGGTCTAAAGGATGATGGATCCTTGAAATTAATATGTTATTTTTCATTAGATGGTCTTACGATTTCTGTATGAACCATGACCCCAAGGTGATTTGGGAGATCTTCAATGATCTTCCTCTCCCATTCCTAAACCAATCGATTATAAAAATTATTATAAATGAATTTTGATATTTTCTATCAGTTGATAATAAATTTAGAGCCTTTTTTCATCCAATTTTTCCTTTCATCTATTTGCATATTGATATTTTGAATTTTTCAATTTAATCTATATGAATTGAATTAAAATAGGAGTATTATCGATTCTAGTTTGTGGAATATGTGCCTTAATTTTAATAACGTTTCTCATATAATTATGTTGGGAACCATTGGCATGTTTTCTATCATGTCCTCTTAGGAAACTCAATTTAGAATCTAGATTTTAAACATACTCAATTTAATATAATATAAAATAGGGATATCTTACCTACTATTAACTTGAAATATTATTCATTATTTACCTAGGATACGAGGACTATATAGAGGATTCTTCACCCATGTCTACTTGCTAGTGATGTGGGGTACAGAACATCATGCATTTAAGTAGTGAGTGTGAGTCCTTTTCTAATTATTGGGGTGAGGGGTGAAGAATTTTGAAATAGAAACGATATTTTACTAGGGTATAACGGTCCAAAAAGAAACTTTGAAATAGATATTTCACATTAAATGATATTTGAAGCATCATGTAGGTAAAATTTGATTCATTATGTCCTATAGTCTAATAAACAGTCGGTGGAAGATCCTATAAGATGGGGGTTTCAATATTCATCTAATAAGGCTTCCCACCTTAGACTTAATATGCTAAACCAATTCAAAAAAATAATGTATTAAAACATAGTTGAGTATAATGGGGGATGTAATAGTTATTACAATGAATATAAGAATAAGTATCATATAATTTACATCATGATCCAACGCATAAATCAAGAGTTTTACAACCCACACCTCTAAAGGATCTCATAGAGTTAAATAAAGACATTAAAACCTTTTCTATGAAACTGTTGGGTTTTGATGATGTGGCATAGGTTTAAGATAATGTATATTTTTAATTATGAGTTAAATTTATTTTAATGGTGTATAAAACACATAAATTATTTAATTCATCTAGTAAATAATATTATTTAGCTCAATTATTATTCAAACCTTCCCAACCCACTGTAGACATGGTCAATAGGTATGATTATGAGCCCCTGGTGTTTTAAAAAGGTCATCGCTAGGGAATATATATATATATGACACACCTAATAATAGGATTGATGAAGGAGAGTTTCATGATATTTATTAAGGCCATGAATCTGATCCAAACTAAATCTCAGTTGGAGTGTCTCAATTGAGTTTGTTTGAAGGTAATGATCTGGACCCTCTTATTATTTACGTAGCACTGGGAATGTCAATTAATGAGTTTGTGTGTGATGTCCAATATCCTTCTCTTACTCCTATTATATCATCAATCTAAACTAGTTCATTTTTTCAAGACTGTAAGAATAATTTCTAGGTATGTTCTCTTCTCCAACCAATTTAAACATAGGATCTAGTCGAGGAAGGTAATGATAACCATGTATACTAAAGAGGCCTTGATTACACACATTTATTTTCCCCATGAATATAACAAATATATAGAGGTTTACCTTATCTCCATCGATCTAGAAAAAAATATATCAGAGATCCCCCTCTTTCCAAAGACCTAGTGGACCATCATTATTTACGATTTTGGTTATATTTTATATCCCTATTAGTTGTGACATATGGTTTTATAGAGATATGGTTCTATTGTTTTTTGTACCTAATACCCAATTAAATTCAAAGTGGCATTTTTAGAATTGAAAAAAGAGAGTTATAATGTATACATAGACATTTTATTTTATTTACAATTTTTTTTAACCCCAACAGATTGATACTTAAATAATGGGTATAATGGCTCATACGTATATGGAACATATCCAATTTTCAAATATAAATTTTCTCTAATAAAAAAAATCTTTAGAACCTTAGGAAAACCTCATCTCAAATTTAACACAATTTATCACTTCTGTTTTTACATGATATATATTTTCAAAAGTACATAACAAAATAATCATATCCACTTCTCTATTCAAATTTTAGTATCCAGATAAACAACATAATTCTACCAGATAATTCTTCAAATATAAATATCAAAATATATCATTGTCTCTCAATGATATCCCTCAAGTAAAAATATATTCTTTTAACTCTCCTTCTTCATTATGGATTGAAAAATCACCCCAAAATAACTCTTAGTGTCAATAATATCTCCATTTGGTTTTTTTTTCACCAAGGAACATTAAACAGTTTTAACCACCTCACGCTTATAATTGAATCATAATTCATTAATTATAGGCATATGAGAGTGAACATGGTGTATGGGAAAAAAATAATTAATAATTAAATCGTGTTATCCATAAATTATTATTTAAATTAAACCCTTTATAGTTCTTGATACCTATTGAGACCAACTGAGAATCAACTCCAACTCTTCTTCCATATTTCAAAACTTTTCCTTTTACCATTATATAACATTTACATGAAATATTAATTCGTAAATTATTTATAATATTCTAAAAAATATAAATCACCCATAATATTCCTAATTTTTTAAAAATACCCGAGTTTTTTGAGTTTGTGTGGACCTTCTTTTCAAAGGAAGGTAGGCATTGGTATAGACCAGTGATATAATAATTTGATATTGGTTGTGAGGATGTGAGTTCAATAAACACATTAAGGTTTTACAAATACATTTGAGACTCTAATAATTATTTATTACATATTCATTAATAATATTCAATATTAATATTTGTTTACCGTATGAAATTGATTGATTGAAAACATTTATTTAAGAGGAAATTTAACATGATAATTATGACCTCTCTTATTTGATCCAAATATTTGGTTTCCATATAATTTTAATCTATATAGGTTCACACATTGGAATTTTTACCATATTATGAAGTATTTAACTCCAATGAAAGTAGAACATAGGTTTTTTATGTTTGTTATTGAGCCCATATAAAATTCATTCCTACACATCCTAGTGAAAGGAATCATAACTAATGTAGTTTTATTCCACTAAAAGGGTAAAATTTTGACTTTTATATTCATGTGAGATTGACAAACATGTTAATGGTTAAGATTGTGTACCTATGACTACATCAAATATGATTAATTCAATGGTTTGTGGGATAATAGGTCAATGATACCAATAAATGGTTTGTGTGAGACTTGCATATGAGTGTCTATTTTTGGTTCATCCTATTTGTTATTGACTAAATAAAAGAATTTATGTTTGAGACTTGTACCAATTAAAAGGTATATATGTGCACATCCACCTAATATTTGTTCATAACTAGACACATAATTAATACATGTTTGATGGGGAATATGAACTAGTGAGGACAGAAAGGGGATTGCACCTTTAAGAGGCCCATAATGATTCAACATGACAAGTGTTCTAGCTGAAGATATTTTTGATAAATAATGAGAAGGATCTCAACATAAGGCACCTAATGAAACAAATATTATAATGTTGACTCATAGAATATGAGGTAACGAAGTGGATTAACATGATTCAATGTATATGTATTAGGGTTGGGTTCTTCAGAAAGAGGCATGGGTGTTGTGGTTTTCTATTTAAGGGTATTTGAATAAGTGTTACCCTTGGAAGGGGGCCTTGGTGATGTGTTTCCCATGTATGTGGTCTAGGGAAAATAGTGCGAAAGTAGGGGTCTTGGATGAATTGGTACTCTAGTATGAGATTTGGTTGATGTGGTTCCATTTAGAAACCCTAGGAGAATTGGAACCAAGGAATACAACCAATATTTCGTGACTCCCACATATGAGGCCTGATCAATTTGTCTCCCAAGTATGAGGCACGGGAGAAGTAGCACACTTTTAGGTAATCTTGGTGAATTTAATCCCATTTATTGAGGCTTGGGAAAAGTGTCACCCTATTATATATACTTATATGAATGGAAAACTTTTATTAATGTTTTAGGAAAATATTTTCCCTACTATAGTGGTCTATTAAAATGGTTACCCATGTATTAGGTTATGGGTGACATATCTGTAACAAAATGATATTAGTTATCCTAGCATGTAACCTAATAAAATACACTACAAGGCCTGATGTACATTCTTAGTCACCCTAGTTAAGAAACTAGTGTTGTGGTATCGTATGATAAACAAGTTAAAATGATTCCATCCACTGAAAGAAGTAAATAAGAATTGTGATCCAATACCAAATATGTTATAGTGAATCCATATATTGGGATTCTATACATATAAAATATAGAGTTTTGAATAAAAAAGGAAACCATATACAAAATAATAAAAATAAAAAAATTTGATATAATCAATAAGGTGATCGATCACACTTTTATAAGTACTATGATGCAACATAATTACATAACATGAATAAAAAAAGATACCATGAATAAAATACACCTATGTAAATTGATTTATACACAGGAATCCGAAAATAAACCAAATACCTTGGACATTTTTTGAAGTCACCATGTGACCCAGGGTCACTATCAATATCACAACACATCCATCTTTATAAAAAATCAATGATATCCAACCTGGGATCACATGCCGATACCATGTATAAAATATGAAGGTCACATTCACAAACAATTTTGTATACATGGTGTGAGATAATTAAGAAAAATAAGATTACAAAAAATATTTGAGGAATATTCATTTAATTAAACATTTTATAAATTCTAGGTTTTAATATAAATGAAAATAGATATTTAAAATTTTTAATGTGTTTGGGAAAACAACATCATGTCTTATAACTTATTATAAAAACTGTAAGGTAAAACCTTTTTGAAATATAGGACAATATTATGTTTAAAACTATTATACCAAACTCATATGACTAAATTAAAATTTATTTTAATATTTTTTCCTTCCAATAATTTTTTTAACCAATGTATAGGATCTACCACATAAAATGGAAAACACATTAAAATCATAACGGAGAAAAACATCCATGTTTTATAAAACTAAATAAACTATTTTGTTCATTGAAAACCATTCAAGTGCCCTTTTGATGAAATTTTGGAAAGAATAATATATTATGATGAATGAAGGAATATAGATTAACCATGAACAATGACTACAAGTAACCAAAATATAAATAAAAAATAATAACAACAATTTAAATGATTCCAATAAAAAAACAATATCTTGAGAGGATTAAATAACATGTGAAGTGTGAATTATATTATATAGTTTAGTCAACCAAGTAAGATTTATCACAAGAAACATCATAGGGAACACCACAACATAATCTTGGGTAGGAAGCTTGAAACACTAGTCATCTATGTTCACATGAATGTTTTTTTGAGAATCTCAATCTCACCGAGTCAATTTTGTATCCTGGTTTCTCCCTAAGTATACCAGATACATGACACCTAGTTAACATGAAAAAAAATCTATGTGCCACTAAATATTATATATTACATATGTAACTAGATTTCTCATGAAATCATTCTTTTGGAGGTCATAAAAATGAATCAAAATACCATCACATAAATCAAAATTAAAAACAAATATATAACTCACAAAATTCTAACAACCTCTTAAGAAGCAATCCCTCACATAAATCCATGTATCACATAATAATCCCATAATGAGGAAAAATTATACACCATACATAACTCAAATCTAGGGGTAAACAACTCCTGGTATAAAAACGTTAGGTAAAAAACTATTAAAAGGTGCAAAATGGGAATTTAAAATAAATTAATAAAGGTGTGTCATCCCCCATTTCATTTAAAAACAAATCACAAAATAATACTTTGAAAATAATTTACAAAAAATACATTTAAATTAATAAAACAACAAGTCCAATAAATAATATGACAATCCATAAAGTACAATCAAACACCCTTAATGAATAATAATTTTTGAACTTGATTCTTTTCCCCTAAATGTTTTTTAAAACCAAAAACATATCATAGATTGAAAAAAAACAATAACCATTAGTTATATCCTTTAGGGAAAAATATACCAAGACACTTCATTGAAATAAATTTCATTTTCAAGGAATATCTAAGGAATTTCAAGAAAACAATTCATGATCTAACATATGGTTCAATGCGAATATATGAAATTCCTTAAAATCATATATGAAAATAATATAACTATTTGAAAAGAAATTAGTAACCCCTCATGAGTATCACATATAAAAATATTTTAATATAAATGAATTATGAAAAAAATAACATTATAGAATGTTAGATAATGTAATTGAATAAAACACCAACATTTTCTATGGAGAAATCCCTCCCCATAAATAATAGATTTTTAAGATCATATAGAGAAAACATTTAACATCGATAGAAAAAAACCCAAAAAATTGTAACCATAATGAACACTATATGTTTCCACCACATCCATTAGAGATCATAGGGGAAAATGAAACTAAGGGGTAGGGGAGTGGGGGGAAATGGAGAATACAGATGAAAGAAAAAAGAGTAATTTATCTTTGAAAACTCATATGAATTTTTGAGAGAAGGAAAAATATCCATAAGAGAAATAGGGTGAGTTGACCCATTTCCTCTCAATTTTAAGATGCATGAATGATGTGTAAATGAATTCCTGTAAGGGTCAAGATCATTATGGGTAGAAGTTGAAATTTCAAAAAACTGGCCACAAGAAATCCAAAATGTGTACCTATACTACATGTCGTAGAACACCTCCAAAATTTATATTTGAGGATCCCCATGCCTCAAGACACCACTGTGTGGCCTTATACACCACAAATTGTAACAACTCTTATTATTAGAATAAAAATTATAAGGCACATGCCATGTTGGAATGGCCATCAAATTATAAGCTGCAAAGATTCTACCCGAGCTATCATCACAGAACAACCTCACCTGTAGTTCCCCGCTGTAATATATCACACACCCATTGTGGTATGGTCAGTAACCTCATTATAAATGAAATCAAAATCATGGAAAATAATCCTTTAAAAAAATGTGTAGCTTTTATATTCATATTTCCATGATGTTACCAACTAGAGTTCAAAAACTATAAACCTTAAAAAAGAAAAAAAAATTCAATATTATATTATATTTCAAACAATAGTGATATGAGGGATATCGTAACTATCCTGAACATGCCACTTTATTCTCTAGAAAACCTATTATAAGGATACAAAAGAAAAGATAAGAAAAAAATCTCTACTCATATGTAAAAGGTTGGTGGGTTAGGGGGAATAACGATGGTCCAGTTAGAAAATGAGAACCATAAATTAATTTAATTAAATAAAATCAATATATCTAAATTATTAAAATCATAATAAATATCTAGTATTTATATATAATATCATTACGAAACATGAATCTCACAACTCAGGGAGATCTACAATGTATATCCCCACCATTTATAATTCTTCTAGAATGGTGGAACCAAAGATAAAGACTCATATGAAATATAATATCACCAAAATATACCAATTTACTCAATCAAAAAAATGGAACCTATATTTGTCAAGATACCATAGAAAATCATCCATGAAATTGGATTGGAAATCCATAATGGAACCAAAACTAAAAGTAATCCCTAAAACTGACATAATCACGGTCAAATACTCCATCAACAAGCTATACTGTTGGATTGAAAGAGTAAAAATAAAACTAAAACATGTATCATTAATAAAAAAACATAATATATATCCTCAATTCATAAGAATTAAGGTAAAATAACATGGGAACTATATTAAAAAACACCTTATAATTGTGAAAATTATAGAAACCAAAGCAAGGTATAATATCCACTAGAAGAATCAGGCAGTTTATAATCATAAATGGTATAACCCTCATCTCTTCCAATCAGTAAAATTCCAAAAAGCATCCCCTGAAAAACCCCATAAAATAAAAGGACCAATAACCTCTAATAATCAACATGAATCTAAATAGTAGTATAGGAAACACTTAAATAATTAACTGTATTATAATAAATTAAAAATCATTGTCTTCTCTAAAATCCTCAAGCATAAATGGTAAAAATTATTATATAAATATACATGGTCACATAGAAGATATATCATCAGAGATCTTAAGAAAAATGAATATGATAATGATTAGGTGTCTAATTATTGAAACACATGAGAAGTCTCTTATGCTTATAAATGGAATCAATACATAAATTAGACTACCCATCGTCAACTAAACTAAGAGTAATGAAGAAACCACCCAACACATACTACCTTATCTGATCAAACTGCACCAAAATGGACATAAAAATCACTTCCTTATAAAATTAACTTAATCATTTTCCTAATTAGATTTTACTCAATATTGAAAGAATACATAAAATGGTTCATCAAACCCTATATGGGCTATAAGAAGAAATAATTCTCAATATCCACTACACAATTCAATGACTAGGAAGAGTTAATAACCATAAGGATCACCCTCGTAAAATGAGTGGAATTACTTTAGGGGTCAACCTATGAAAAAACATCCCAAATTGCAATGGAAATTTTATATGAGGCATACATTAAATATCCTAAAACATGATCCGAATTTATTCAAACATCACTAGTAATATTAAATAATCCCAACGTAACCTATATAAAATATCCAAATGTTCAACACATTTCAAAACATCATATTTATACTATATTCATTTCAAGGAGCCCAAAACAAATTTTACCAAAATAATACCTATTATTAAACATTATATTTAATTTTAATGTCAAAATATAACCCATTTTATTACTCTATCAAGACCAAAAATTCCAAAAATCCCAATGGGGGAATTCAAAAAATTATTTAATAAATTCAAAATCAATTTTTTTTTATTTTTTTTTAAAAAAATTAAATAAATTCTATAATAAACTCATTTAAATTGGAAAATATTATATGAAATTAAAAAACTTTTTCAAGAAAACCATAACTCCAATTCTTAAAAAAATTATAAAATTTATTTCCCAAAAGAACCAAATTGTTTTTCCAAACTAAAATATTTAATAACATATATCTTTTCAAAAAAATAATTTTAATATAATTATAACAAAACAAATAATATAAATAATCTACTCCAACATCATAAAATTATTTTTTAATACATCTCCAACAAGTGGAAACTACGTTAGGTGAAATATAAAATCTGATGAGGTCATAGAAAAAAATACATGTGTGATGTATATTTGTTCATAGTGTGTCTTCATGATTTGGATAGAGTTATGTCATTCATAAAATACTCACTATGAGGTTTCTTGGTTCATGGGAACATAATTCATATTTTTATATCAAGACATTGTGAGATAACAATGCAATTTTGGTCTGTTATAATTTCACTCCGAGATGTAGTGAGTCCCCAAATGTATCTAACTTAATCCAGATCAAGGTTTCATCAATATAGTCAAAAAATCCCAATTAAGACTAAAATATTTAATACCCATGGATACCCATGATCTATCATAGTAGGTGGTGATCGGGAACCTACTGATGGCCTACCATATTCAGTCTAAAAGTTATATATTCTTTCTACAATAATGAATCCAAATAGAATAAAGGGTTCTCTGATGCCATTTTGTATAGAACATCCTCAGGTTGACCTACCACATCACTTAATTAGATCCACTCCAAGTCATGAGGCACAATTCTAATCACTCTAGGATAGAATCTACTATTGAGGGATCACATTATATCTAAGAGGGAACAGTTTAAATAACTAATAATAATCTATACGAAGTGGAATCAAATTTTTTATATGTAACGATTCATTCATACATTCTAATTCAATGCATTTCATATAAATTTTTTAAAATAAAATGGGAAACAAAAAGGGAATAACAAAAATAATCATCCACATGAGATATATTTAGAAATGTTGATCAATCTCACTTAAGAATGAGTAAATTCATTACATAAATGCATCATATTAATAAAAATAGGAGAGAATAAGAACAATATACTGCTAGCCACACTGTCTGATACATGAGAATCCAAAAATAAACAAATAGCTCAAGATAATGTGAGACATCCCCATGTTACCAACAGTCATCCACCACATCTTAACACATCCACCATCAGACTAAACAAAACATGTCTATCCTCATATAAAAACATGGTAAATTGTATAAAATATAATGGTTTCTAACACACACACATTTATAGAAATTTATTAAAGGTGTGAGCTAATCAAGACCAGTAGTACTTCACCAATGAGAATATACAGTTAATTTTTTCAAACATTTCATAAATTTGAGTAAAAAATTCAAATAAAAATATATTTTCTATAAAAATAAATCTTTTAATAAATGTGTATCATATATTCTCCCTTATATAAAAACTATAAGGAACCCCTTATTAGACAATATGGCACATTTTACTATAAATCCATGATTCTGAACCCATATAACTATGTCAAATTTATTTTTAAATTGTTTCTTTCAAATGCAACTTTTATCAACCAATGTGTGGGGTCAAACATATAAAATGGGAAACACTATAAAACCATAATGGAGATGGACTACAATTTTTTTGAAAAAAATTAATTTATTCAAGTCATTTCAAAGACGCTTTGCATAAAAATATTTGAAGAGAAATCAACTATAAGGAATGATGTAATGTAAATCATACAATCATTATCACTAGTGTAAAATTAGTACTATTCATATACCTAGATATCTTTGGTTCCCATGAAATTTTTTATACAATGTTTTGAAAACAATAAATAATTAAATAAAACAAATAATCCTTTAAAAGATTAATAAATTATATACCACCACCAAACACCACTTCAGAAACATCCCCTTCACCTTATTATAAGTATTACAAAATAATACCCCTTTGAATACAATTTTTACACAACATATAATAAAAATTAAGGGGATCAATAACTATGTGTGTCAAATATTCATGTAAAACTCTTTTATAAGGCATGAAATAGTCCTTTAAAAGAAACAAGGAAACAAAATAAATCCCCCATTCCTTGAAAAATAGGTCATGAAATCATATATTGAAAACTATTTGGAAAAAATTTTATTTAAAAATATAACCAGGTTTTATTATTTTTGAAACAATCCATAAAGGACAAGAATACCCCTTCCATGAATCACCCTTTTAAAACTATTCTCCTTACACAAGAGTCTATTGAAAAACAAAACATTTTTTATATTTAAAATAGACCCTAAAATCATAGGTTTCGACCATTAGAAATTAATTTGGTTCAAAAATCATTTTTAAAATAAATTTTATTTTCAAATATTCTTCAAATTATTTTTATAAGAACATGGCATGCAGAAACATCTGGTTTAATGTGAATATATTTAATTCATTAAAATACTAGCACTGAAGAATAGAAACAATTGAAGTTATTTATAAACCACTAAATAATATCACATAAATGTATATTTTAAGATAAATAAATATGAAAAACACCATAAAAAATAAATCCATGTTAAATAAGTAAATTATATAAAAAATATACCTATTTCTAGAAAAAACCGCTTTCCTTTAGCATTGAAAGCTAAAAATCATAGTTAGATAATATCTACAAGTCCTAGACCTGAAAAAACCTAAGATTATAACCATTCATAACCATAGATATTTCCTTAATATCTATTATGGTTTGTGATAGAAAAAGAATTGAGTGGATGTGATGTTGGGTAATATAGTTGAATAATATTGAATTGAAAAAGATGGAATTATCTTCGAAAACACCTAGAATCTATGATAGAAGGGAAAATGTACATGTATGAAGAATAGAGAGTATCCCCAATGGCTATCTTGGTTGTACTACAAGAATGAGGTCGGAAGTAATCCTCCCACACCTTTATATATTAATGATAGAATTGGAAATTCGTAAAATTAGAACTAGTTACAATCACTACGTGATTATTCTATATATTCCATTACCTAGAACCCCTTCCACAATCAAAACTAGAAAACCTGATTAACAGGATACCATGGAATGTCCCTCTACACATTGGCATGAAACACATACTCTATGAAAAATTAAAATCCTAAAGGTTCTTAGTATTGTAGTGTAACCTATGTTTTCCTCCAAATAAAGAACATACCCAACCTAACTTCATATAATATCCTCAACCATTGTGACCCATTATGGTGTTGTAAACACCTG
Organism: Viscum album; assembly: GCA_963277665.1. Taxonomy (NCBI): domain Eukaryota; kingdom Viridiplantae; phylum Streptophyta; class Magnoliopsida; order Santalales; family Viscaceae; genus Viscum; species Viscum album. The sequence continues at coordinate 1,317,194,477 of OY728128.1, read as the reverse complement.
TTGCAATATGGTCAACCAAACCCTAAGAAAATAAACTATTTCATGGAAAATGATTTACTAAAAAAATACCTTCAAAATTTAGGTGAATTTTTACATGGATTGGTATACATGAGATAAAATACAATAGAAACACCAAAAACACTCAACACATAAATATAAATTCCCAATTAAATTATATTTTAGACTGTAATAAAATAGGGGGTCATAGAGTCTCTGTAAAATTATTTCACATGTGAATAGGAACTCAAGTTTCCGTATACACAAATGACTTGTAATTCAAGTGTTATAGTTCTAGAGTGTCTCTAATGATATGTGTAGTACTAGTGGTAACATAATATTTTACCCTATAAAGGTGTTCAGAAAAAAAAAATCAGTATTAATTGGGTAAAAATGGGTGTTTTGGATTTATAATTTTGAAAATAATTTAATATAATTCAGAAAATAAATTAAAAGGAATATGATAAAGAAAATGATGGTTTTAAGGATGGATATCTATTTTATATGCTACCATAGAATTTAATTTTTTTTATTTATCTTATTATTAATTGATAAATATGAGACATCTATAATTGATTCAACAATCACACATTGTTGATTGTCATTGTGAAACTACTATAATCTATACCAACACTAATAGAACTATAACAATTGATTGAAAAAACTATTGGTCTAGGTCAACTATACATGTTTTTTATATAACACTTTGGATATATTGGAAAATGATGGAAAATTGTAATGGTTATAAATATTCATTGGTATTGGTTTATTCCTATTCCAGATCAGATTATTTTCTATCCCTTCATGAAGTTAGTTCCCCTAAATGTCAGGGTATTATCATCTTCTGTTCACTTTTTTCCCTTCAATTATACCATAATTCTACCTTAATTATTCATTTGTTTACTGATTTTAAATTTATAAAATCAATGTGTTTCTCTTCCATTCACATTTTCTCTTATTTTATCCCCATATTTTAGAATTTTAATGTCATATGTTTTTAATAAACTTACCTAATTACATACATTTCATGTCATTATTTTTTTAATAGTAATTTGAGAATACCATAGATACAGAGTTTTAATGTGATGTTTAAGTTAGTATAACATATTTTGTTTTGGTAGAGATGGATTAGAAAATTTTAATTGAACATGGAATGAAACGTTTCATTTTTAAGTAAGCAATTTGACCATATATTTTCATTAAAAATAATTTTTTATTTCATATAAATTTATAAATTTATATTTATAAAATTTCACTTCCCTATGGTCAATTTCCATGTTCACTCATCTATTTTGTTTCCACATGGAATGTTGGAGGGGTTGTTGTAATATCATAATTTAGGAATTTATTTTGGATTTTTCCAAACATTTCAACTGAGTAAGATGCATCCTTCTAATTTACTTGGATTTTGATATCAAGTCATCAATGTATTCTTAATTTTGGGAAATAAGGAAATGTAGTTCATGAAGTATAATTTTTAGATAATTGGTTGAGAATATTGTTTTTAGGGAATCTCATATTAAAAGACTCCGCAATATAATAATTTTATATCATTGCGTAAAATAATATTAAAGTAAATTTGATGAATGAAGTACTTTATGATGTAATAATAATCATTATATTTAATTGATATTATATTATGCAATTCCTATTCAAGTGGTTTAAAATAAATTCATATCAATAGGGATGAGGGATTATAAAAATGTTATAATACATTATAGGAACAACATGTAAAGTTTGATATTTTTATTGTTATCAAAATATTAATTGGATAATGAGAATTTATTTCCATCCATTTATATTAATTTATAATATTCTTTGAAGGTAAAATATTGTTATTAATAATTATTCCATAGAGAGTGGTTTCACTATAATATCAAGTTAAGAGTATATGTGCATGGCCTTTTTTAATATCATATAGTGATATATTTTCAAGATGTATTTCGTGAATATAATTTAAAAAGGTAGATTGTAATATTCGAAGGCAACTTGAATCTCTACCAATGTTATTTTTTTAATATTTCAAAATTTTGAGATCATGTGTCAAATGAGTAATTCTTATGTTATAAATGTTTTTGAAGGATTTTAATATTTATGGGATTTAATGGTTATTGGTAATGATTTTTATAATGTTAAAATGTTTTAATATCCATAACATAATGATTTAGAATCACATTTTCATTTTTATTTGATATAATTACATTAGTTATGGAAATATAATGGGATCATGATTGATTGAATTAGAAATTGATTAATAGGTAACACCATGATTGAACTTCTAAAGAGATGATTCTTCACATTACATGTTGATTTCCTTCCACAATTTAGGGAATGATAGATATGTTTATGTTGATTCAATATTTTAAAATTAGGTGGATTGAATGAGAGGGCCAAGGATAATTTCTGTGATAGGTTCTGTTCGTCAATCATAGGGGTAGAATATGTGATAGTGAAATTTCAATCATACTTTTCATCTTTAATATAATGTTTATTTAAAATACCACTCAACCAATCATGGATTGGGATTTTTTTTATTACATTATATTTGATGTATATAAGATTCAAAAAATAAAAACTTATACGTTATGTATGTTCTACATTTTAATGTCTTGACTTTAAATGAAAAATAATAATTATTAAAATACTCCAAAATAGAATTTGTATGATATGAAATATGTATGTCACTATAAATGATATGATTTATCTTTTTGTAGATTATTTATTATTCAATATTTTTAGTAATATTAGAAATGACACAATGTAATTTCACACTCAAAATAAATAAATTATCAAATACAAGATAACATTTCATCATTATACTGCATAAATATAATTCATACTTTATGAATCAGTCATAGACTATGATTTAGATAATTTTCATAATTAAACTAGATGTCGGAATATTGAATAAATAAAATTTTGTACTTGGATATATCATGTTGTTTTGGATGTAAGATTTTTGTATTCTTTTATTCATGTAGTATGACATAGACATGTTATATATTATGACATAGATCTTCATCTCCATTTCCCTAAATAATTTAATTATAGTACACTATGTTTATATTAATAAAAATTTTAAATTTTAATGGATTAATGATGGATGTAAGATACTGATTGAATCAAAACCAAGTTTGAAAATAATTTAGACTATTCTATAGAGTTTTCAATTAATAAATCATCAAATATAGATCTTATAAACATACATTTCTATAGTTTTATTTTTATACTTTAATTAATTCATAAAAATTTTAGATACCATATACCAAATTTTGTAGTAGAAAAAATACATTATATCTGGTATCATAATAAAGTGAAAATTCCATCTCAGATTGTTTATGATTGAAATGAAAAGATTATAAACGAAAATTTCATAATTCCTTATTTTCTATTTATCTATCCCAAGGAGAAAAATTATTCTAATGAAAGAAGATAATTTTGTGAGTACACATTACATATCTAATGAAAATGGTAATTTCTAGAGGATGAAAAAATTGATGGATGATTCCCGAACATCTGTACATCATTAATGTTGTTAAATCTCAAAGATGAATTTTATTATATATTTATGTAAGGGGGAAATAATTTATATAAATTCTAATACATCCATTGATTATATTTTAATAATTCTGAAATAATTTCCTACAAATTATATTGATATTACCTCAAATAATTAAAAGTCATGAATGTTAATTGACCATATTTAACTACCTATAAATTAAAATCATTCTTTAGTGAATGATTTCAGCTTATTCAAGGAGGAATCTGTGATCATATATAATTTCAAAGATTTGGTTATTTTTACATTGAAGTAATATGAAGATGGAAAACCATAACATGTTCTAAAAATTCAAATATAGAATATTTCATTCATTTTAAGTCTTCCAAATCATTTAATGTTTGATGAAATCACAAAAAAAAATATGTTATGGACCGATTCTATGTGGATTAAGTCTAATGATGAGTTTTTTCCTCGTGTAGATGGAATATCATGGAGGATATTTGATGAAACATATCTTTATTTTAAATTTGTGGTGTGTAATTTCAGGTAGGGTATATCATGTTATGGTTTTAATTTTTTTGGTCATATGGATAACTTATACAACACATGTCTTGTTTTCATTATAATCTATAACATTCCTCTATGGATGTGTATGAAAAAACCATTATGTTTCTTGAGCATACTAATTTTTAGAACTTTATATCCTAACAATGGAATATATTTTCACCAGAATCCTTTAAAAAAAGGGTTGAAGAATATTAGGAATGGTGATATGTGCACATACGATTCATATTTTAAAGACATATTTTAGAACCATGTTGTACTTATGTTGATGATAATTGATTTTGTTTATTGTGAAATAAATTATATATATAGAACACATTGTTCATTACGTTCGAAATGGAATGGAACATTTCATAGTAACTATATTCCTGCTTGGTTGAAATCGAAAGTATGAGTATTAATTAATTAAAATAATATAAAATTTAATTTTTTTCAATATTATTATATATTTTTTATTTTTGATTTTACCTATTCACTCTATCACTTATGAAATTTGATAATTGGATTTTGGTTCCATTTTTGTGGATCTTAATTGAAAATCACTGGTGATCAATGGCTATAAATTTATTAAAATTAATTAAGAAGTAAAAATGAGAACATAACATGATATTATTATGTTAAATACAATGAAAAATTATATTTATAGTGCATTAGATGTTATTCCTCAATATAAATTTTTTTATTATTATACAGTTGCTGATAAAATAATACTATTGAATTTTTACTCCTATGGTATTGTCAGCATAAGGAAATGCAAGTTCTTTGATTCAAGGATCTTACTGGGAACCTTTATTAATCCACAATATTTTTTTAATTTTCAAAACGACACTTTTTGTATAAGTGGGAATCATACAAAACTAGTCAGTTATTCTTGCATACCCACATCCATATAGACCCCACACACCACATTACCAATTCAAAAGATGATCATTCAAATTTCAAAAACCCAAATTCTGAAAAACTTCCATTATCGCATCCATCAATGAGCTTACCCACCTCGATCCAAAAACCGAAATCCATCTTTAAGAGAAATCAAAACATGAGTCCAGTCACTTCCCTTCCCTCTTCCATTGTCATATCCATCACCATCTCTATCCTCACATACATAGAAGATAACCAGAAACATTCAACGACATCCATTCAATGGGATCCATCACCAGAACTATAGAGTCACAAAAGTAAAACATCATCAACACTGTGAGCCAATGAGAAATCACGCTACCGTGATGAAAAATGTATCTTGAATATCCAGGAACAAAAAATAAAAAAACTAGAGATGAACAACACCTTTATGATAACATTGTGAAATAAAAGAATAAAAAATCTAAAGAACAAGAAATAATCTTTGTTTTCATAGACATTTCCACCAATGAAAAAATCCATCCACAAAGAGAGAGAGAACCAAAACCATCATCATAGGAGAAAACCAAAAGTTTATAGAAACTAGACAAATCCACCACCATTTTCACCAATCATAAAATCATATCGCTCCCAAAAAGTATACTAAAACCTCCATGGAATACATTAAACACAACTGAACTGGAAGGAAGCAATGAAACAGGGGTGTAGGGCATGATGGAGTGGCAGAGAAGGGACAAGGGAGATGAAAAGACTATAGGGGACATGAAAAAGAATCAGAGAGGATGAAAACCAAAGGAAGACTGAAACATTGATGCTGAAAAATAGATTGTTGTTGGAACCATAAATGAAATAACCGATGAAGCATCAACTGAGAATATCGAAGGTGCATCATTGTGAGCATCCACCAAAACCTCCCAATTGGTCTTTCTTATTATCATGTCAGACCAAATGGAGTCATGAAAGATAGGTAATATAGCATGACCAAGTGAAGAATCCTAAAATAGCAATGTCAATTAAAAGGGACCCAGATAGAAAGATGCAATAATTAAATAAAGTGTTGAAGAAACATCGTCTGATGATGGAATCTCTTACTGAATGAGGAAGAGTACCTATGAGTAGAGGATCTTGAGGGGTGAAATTGAGACCATTTGTATCCATATTATCCTTGATCAATTTACTACATATGATTACTCAAATTACACAATTATCAGAGTTGGTTGTAAACCTGAAGTAGTGGTGGGTAATATATATAATCAATCATATGTTTTATTCATGTCATTAAATTTAGATAAACATAGGCCATTTAGGTTCTTTCAATTCAAATTACATTATTTTGGTTTCATTACTACAATTTTTTTAAAAAAATGTATTTAATATCTGTAAAATGAACTAACATGGAACCCGATATTATAGTTTACATATAAACTATTGAATCACATTATGTTTAATGTAAAAAAATTCTACATGTAAAATATAACATTATTTTTTAAGAAATCTATTTATGATGGTTTCCTATGGTTTTATGAATATGTAATTATTCTATGGTTTTTTATTTTTATATTTTTTGAACATCAAACAAAGTAAATTTCATTGTTTCACATTGTAAAATAATTCTATAATTTATTTTATACACTTTTTTTAAAATAATAATTTTTTGAATAAATTTAACTACTATTTTTATAAGGATTAAATTCTCATGTGAATTTTATTATTATTTATGAATTATAATTTTATTGTTTACTATTTTTATCATGAATATTGAGTACTAATGTGTATTTGGTTATTATTTATGAATTATAATTTGGTTTTTTGTTTTAGGAAATATAAATTTAATTTATATGAATATTAAAAATTATAATGTCTTGATGATTATGTTATAAAATGTTTCAAGATGGAAATTTTTTCAATGGAATAATTTACAATTTTGATGAATGGTGGTTTAATTAAGTATTATGTTATTCTAAAATTAGATATATGAAATGATTTTCTTTCTTTTGGGTGTATGAGTTTTGATAATAATTCTTTTATATCAAAGTGGTCAGGTGACTCAGTATTTTTATAATTGTACCACATAAAGGCTGGATATGGGTAAAATGGGTCATGTATGGTGAAACCATTCCACATTCCATGGATAGGGTAGGGTTTCCCTCTTTTGTTGGTTGGGTATAGTGTTAGTTGTTTTATTTTGATTGGGGCATGGGTAACTATGTTTCTTTGTTTAGGGTGTAGGTGAGGAAACCCTTCAAATAATTTTATTTAATTTTAGTTGGGAAGGGTAAATTTTTCTTTCCTGAATTTAAATAGAATTTTAAATATTCCATCCAAAACAACCCAATCTAAAATCAGTGGAATAAAAAATCCAAATGTGTTAATATTTTATTGATATTATCAAATGTCTTTAGAATATAATAACTCATAAAAAGGATATAAACATCAATAAGAAATCCAAAAACAAACCCAAACACTCCAAAATATTCTAAAACTAAATGTTTACATTTTTCTATATTGCTTTTAGATTGGATGAGTAAATTTTAACTCATTCCCAAATAATTACTCCAAATGTATACCACATTAAATTTCATTCTATCAAATTAATAGATCAATATTTCCTATATAAATATATTTATTTAATAATTCAACACATTTTTTATTAATGTAATTTATGATTTAATCCTTGATATAGTCCCCTATGAACCTTGTTTCTTGACCTATTGAAAGATTTTTATGTCCTCTATCTTTTATGCTAAAATTTATGGTTTTCCCATCAAATCTATAAATAGAACACTTTAAATCCCCCTTCAAAACATCTATTATAGCATGAAAAAAATCCCTCTTTACACTTAAATATGTTATAAATTAAAACTGAAAACATGATACATGGTTCCCTGATGTCCATAAATCATAGCTAGCTAGAATTTAGATTAACCCCTCAATGATATTAAAATACAATTACTGAATCCTTGAACACATGCATAGATAAATATATTATTCCTAAAGGTCTTAATTTGAGAAATTATCATTTTGTATAACACTCTATAAACCAAATAATAGTTAGGATAAGTTTCAATATCATATGGTATTTTTTGATTTGTTTTGAATGGTTTTCTCAAGGATCATGATTTGAGCACTGTTATGGGAAATCATGCAACTTATCCAGGATGTTGTACATTAGATTATGAGAGAGACTAAAAAGGTGCATTTTTTGTGCATGGATTGGACAATAAAAATTACTAACGATGATAATTGATTGTTTTTGGATAATAGAATCACATAGCCAATGCATGGTTTTCAAAACAATGTGTCACAACGAAGAAAACAAATGGGTGATATGTATTTCTAATCACTTGATTAAAACCTAATTTTTTAAATTGTGTACCCAAACCATGAGATGTGAATTGATAATATTTGAAACATATATTTTAATTGTATTTTGTGCCAAAAATATATCACTTTCCCCCATATAATCTTGGATATTTAAATAGAGAACTCATTTGTGTGCTTTTAGTGATTCCCTTTGATATAAAATCCTATTTTAATAAATCAAAGTTCCTTAAATCTCTACAATCAATTGTAAGTCTCTTTTTTATTTATTTATCATTCTAAATACTCATCACCTCCCACATTAAACATAAGATATGATATTTTATGGATAAATCTATAATTTAAAAGTTTTTTTATGACCTCGTGATTGGAACAATTAAAGGAATAAAATTTCAAGTTTAGGCCTAGAGGGTTTTTGGTTCATTAGTTTCATCACCCATTCTGAGGTATGTGGATTCTATATTTCCTTCAATTATTCTATAACATTATGTTCTGGATATCTAAATTAATTTATCATAATTGATAATTAAACCCATCTTAATTTATTATTGGGATCCCCCGTTGCTTGATAATTTTGAAATCTTATATTGGAATAGTTTTTAAAAAATTTATTTTATTCTATGATTTAAATCATGATTTAGAGTTATATCATACACGATATTTGATTTAATGATATTATTTAGGAAATTAATGAACATGAAAAATTTTCATATGTCAGTTTTATCTTTTTATCATTTCATTGTATGAGGTCCTTCCATTACAGAATTTGAGTGATGTTCCAGACTAGAGGCACCTAGAGATTGCACACCTAGTGAAAAAATGGCGGAATGATGAGTAACCACCCATGAGTATGAGAATATCACCTAGAATTATTGTGATCATGATAAATAGGATTTGTTTTGGGTATTGAAAGTGAATTAAATTAATTTTTTATGTTGCTTAATTGAATTGAATAAATTTTTATTACCAATTTTGTTCGAATTTTTAATGTTATGCTTTTTTTATTTTTCTATTTTTTATATTTTTATATATTAATCTTCTGGAAAATTGTTCTTGTAAAAGTGTTGGGATTGGGTAAGTCTCTTGGGGAAAGCCTACTGGGTATGATCACTCACCCTTATATATACCCTTTGGTTCATATGCGTATAGTTTCAATCATGATATAGGTAAAGTAATGGTCTCTTGTTTCTATAGTAAACCGTCTCGATGTTATGGTGTTAGGATATTAATTGGAACATGGAGTTACCTTATGGGGATGTTGGAGTAATTCCAAATAAATTTTATGTGATGGTATAATATTTATATTTCTTGGATCACCTTATTCTACCCTTTTCTAGTGACACTGATATTGTTTTTTTAGTGTTTCTTTTGAGTTATATTTTTTATACATCATATATAATATAGTTTTTGTATGTTTTTTTTACTTGGTAGGTTTTGGTTGTTTAGAGTTAAAATCATCCCTCAACATTTCAATAATTCATTGGAATTTATTGGGAACCATTGGTGTATTGGTATGTTACCTACGGCTACTGAAACCTAATCTCTTTTCAAGTCAATGGTTTGGGTTGGGATGTTATATTCTCTTATGTGGGTGGGTGCATCACAAGTCACTTATTAATATAAAAATTAATTAAAAAAATATTTTATACACTAATACTTGAAATAAAATTCCTTATCCTTCAAATTTATTCCAAATAGTCTAATAGAAATCTTACTGAAGTCCTTGATATATCTTCTATAAAATAATTCATGTCCAAGGAATGACTCAATATTATTCACACTAGTGAGGTTGGAAGAATAATTTATCAAATAGATTTTTTTCTCCAGATCAATTACATTTTGTGTAATGACTTCCCTATTATTATTCCTCATTTCACTATAAAATGGCACTTCCTAAAATTCATAAAAAGTTAAATACAATGATATATTTAAAAAATGTCAAGATTTATCAAATTATAATTAATCTAATTTCTTGGGGTAGGAAAATAATTCCAAAATACCTTCATGAATTATAATTTTGATATTAAAACATACATACCATGCACCTATAAAATGTACATGGGGTATTTCATAACCCAAAGTGAAACTTCTTGTATATAATTGAACCAAATGTACACATGGTGGTTTTTTACTCACATTAAATTGAGTAAATAAGTAGCTAGAAATATCCTGAAAATTGCCACACCCTGAGATTTTATGAAATATTTTATTTATAACATTTGTTTCTTTAATAAATTATTTTGAATGAAACACCAATGATAAATGAACCATGATATACAATTGAAATATTATTATTTAATGTAACAATTATAACCAAGAAATTAAATTTGATGGTATCAATTGAAATTGATAATTTTTTAAATTTATGTATAATTGTATTATACAAATAAAATATATTGAAAAATATGTACTTAATTTTTTTGGGTAAAGTATTTATCTACTTTGAAAATAAATATTTTCCCAAAAATGGTTTTTATTGCTTGAAAGAAATTTATTTTTTACCACTTTTAAAAAATTTATTTGAAAATAATGATTTTTTATGAATCAACATGAAAAAAAGTTGTTTATGGTGATTTTATTATAATTTTTTGAAATTATTAATATTTTGATGAAGACTAAAAAATATTATTTTTTATTAAATACTTCTTTTTCATTTAAACTACTTAAAATGTTACATCTTTTTCATAAAATTAATATTTTTTCAGTTCCTATTTTATGAACATATTTAGAAATTAACATATCTAAGGTTCTATAATTATCCATTTCGTATCACTTTTTCACGGGTGAAACATTGTTATATCAATTTTCTTTTAAAAAACTTCATGTGTGTTCTATGCCCAATATATAAAAGGAAACTACCTCTCCTCTCCTCTTAAAACATAAAAAATATTTAGTTTAGAAAAAAACTACCCAAATAGGGTAATAAATTCAATCCCCACATTATATACTTCATATTCTTATTAGGAAACCTTTCTAATATGGCTATTGGTTAAAATCTATAGAGGTTGTCTGAAAAGGATATATCATTCTTAACCGACCATTTTTTGTTTTATTTTTTCATCCACATCCTTCAAATATTTTTCAACTGTGATGATATAACAAAATAATAATATATCAATCAATTATATGTTTTTAATTTAATGGAATAACCTATATCCATCACTTCATTCTTTATTATGGTAAATGAAACTACTGATTGTGTGTAAGGTGGACAACTGCCTCACAAACTGAAGTAATTCATTACACATTATCACAACTCATTAGTAGATATAATGATAAATTTGTAGAATTTATATGATATATAAGATATAATTATACTTTTTAAATTTTAATATCTAATTTACCTTCTTATATTTCAATTCAGTAGAAAACAATAATGTTGTGTGTTCTATCATATGGACTACCACATCCATAAGGCAATGTGATACGGTTTCCATTTTATTTTGACATGGATATTAATATTGATAAATTTAATGAATATATATGATAGATATTATTTATAAATCATTCTTTATAGGTAAATTAATATTTAACTTTCTTCCCTTCCATCAAAAGAGAAAAGGGAAATGTCGTTTATGGGTATTTTTAACCTACAGTCTCCATGAATTTTGTTATTCATTTTCCGATCTCAAAATATTATAGATGATTATAAATATGTATATAATAATTATATATTTATTTATATAATTTTTAACATTATTAATATTATGAAAACACAATCAATGTACAAGGACTAAAACTACTGAACCAAAACATACATGAAAAACAAAGCAGTTATCACTTGGAACATTGATTTTAATTAATAATTGTGAATAAATGGGTGATAAAAGGTTATTTATAAATAATAAATGATATGATAAGTACGGGTAAATTTTTATAATATATTTATTATAAACATGTATTTATTATAATTGTTGTTCAAATAAGTATGATGAAATTTGAGACTTGAGGTAATGGATTTTCATCTCACTTTTACTTTTACGGGAAATATTTTATATTTACCACTAAATTATTTTTTTTGTATATAATTACCTATTCCAATGTTATATAATTAAATTATTTATTTCCCTGATATTTAAAGTTTCATATAATTTTATTCATTCAAGGATATTATGATTCAAAATTTACAAAAGTGGTAGGGGATTTTCAGCTCACTATTACTACTGTAAGACACATTCCATATTCACCACTTATTTCATTTTGGTGGAGTATATAATTCCCATAAATGTATTTTATGATTATTATCATTATTTTTATAGATTATAAATATCCATATTAGTTTCTTTCTTCAATGTTTTTTACGATTCATAATTTTCCAAAGTGGTAATGGTTTTCTGACACAATCTCATTTTTTATCAATATTTATCATGAGTATGATTCCAATGATTAAATATTATGAAATATTTCCAAATAACCTCATTAAACATTATATCATAATTATATTTATTTACAACACATGTTTTAATTACATTATCCTCTATTTATGTACTTTAGAGATGAAAATATCATTTTTAATGAAAACTAACATTATTTTTCTATTCAATCCAAATCCTTTCTCTTTCATGGTCATGTTTTCTAAAAAAATAAATAATGTTTTTAATGTTCTCAATAGAGTTTTTAAAGTAATTTGTACCCAATTTTTACTATTTAAATTTTTTTAAAATAAATCCTATTGTCATTTACCAAATAAGGTACATTAAACATTTTACTACAATGTAAAAGGAATACTTTTTTTAACATACATGGGGCAAACAATATTTATCACCTTAAATAGAGATTAGGGATTAAAATATTTCTTTACATGTTTCCATTAATATATCCAAATTAATTTTTTTCTTTAATATTTTATAAATTTCAAAATTTTAAAGAATTTTTTCCAAAATGGAAGGGATATTTTCCACAAAAATGTTTTAATGGTCTTTTAATGGTATTTATATTCATTAATAAAAAAACCATCAATATTGATTTAGATTTAATGGGATATGATCTAATGATACCATCCTTATCCATTGTCTATATCGTTTATGATAATTATCAAATATGTTTATTTAACCCAATAATCATACATAGGTTATGCTATGATAAATAGATAAAATGTTTATAAAATACGTTTCTTTTCTATGGGTTGTTCTAGGAGAAAATGATTAAAAAACTATTTATTTTACATGGGTTTTTCCATTATGGAATTTTTATGAAACCCTACACTTTTCCATTGGTCTCACTACGATGAAATAATATGGAAACCAATTTCTTTTTAATGATTTATAATAAGATAAATAATTTATACTCCAGTGGAAATAATTGAATTATTTTCATTATGTGATTTGCAGGAGAAATATTATATATACCTCTAATAAATAGGGTAAGGATTGATATCTCTTGAGATATATAGGACTGGAATAAGGGGTGAACATAATTCACTAAGGGAATTTTTTTACTATGATGGTATTTGGAGTGAACCTTGACTACTAAAATGGTTTGGGAATTAATCCCATTCCACTATGATAGCCTAGGTACTAAACCATATCAACTAAGGAAATTATTCCCTATTATTATGTGTATGTCATAATTAAATGTATTATACCAAAGTTATTCATTAATGGATAATGTTTTTTAGTTCCCATATTATTAATTCCTTATTAACATCTATAATTTATGATATGACGGAATTTTATGATCTATAATATGTAAGATATTGTTTTCAATTGTTATTTACCATTTCTCTTACACTTATGATTATTGCATGCATATGTGATCACTGACATCTACTTTTTTTAACCTATAACAAGCATCTGAGCTCACCACTTCTTATGATTCTATTCCCATGGTTATGAAGAAAAATATTATCTATGATATGTCTAATAAGGGTGTTGGTTATGAAGAACATTGTGATATATTTTGGGGTTCACTTTTTAACATATTGTTTATGTGTCAAAGTTTCCAAATATACTCCACTGATACGATTCTGGCATTGATTGTTATCTTCAATAATGAATATTTATAAAAAAAATATGTAATATATATGTATCAAAATTTGGGTTTCTATATTCTATAACAGAGTAAGGCATAGGTATCCTTTGGAAGCTAGGATGAGAAAACATGACTGATAACTCATGGGATAAGTTTATTTATAGGAATATATACTAGTATTTTTTTGTGAAGGATATATAGGTTGGTTTTAAAGTAAATACATACTTATGAAGATACTACAAGTGAATGTGCCTCTGGTAAAGATGTAACTAGGGTTAATAATACCAAAAAGACTGCAATAGGTTTTGACTCATTTATCACTTGGTGCACATCAACAGGCCTTGTAGAACACCTAGTTTGACGCTCCCATTGTATATGTATTAAAAATAAAAAAATTATGTTGGAAAAATTTTAAATAATTTGAATATATGATGACAATGAATGGAATAGGTTAAACATAAGGTGGAATAGGATAAATAGAATGTTTCATGATTTAAAAATCATGTAAAGGATTTTTATTGGTTAATAATTTTGATTAGTTATTCATGATTGTAATTAAAACCTACACTGTATTAGAAAGGGATTGATGGTTGAACAATGAAGTCGGGGTGGTTTTAGGTATGCTCAAATATTGAAGTATATTATTTGAGCTTAGTAGTATAAATTTAATTATATCCTAAAAATTATATTGGAATGTTAATTATATTCCTAAATGATTATATATTAAATAGGTAGTGAAAAACCCTAATGGAATGATGATCACATCTGGAGTCTATGATTCCTCTCTTGTTGAAAATTTAAGAGTGTGCATCCTGTAAATATTTTTATTCCCCCTCAGGCTATATTTTTTTGTCATCGATTGGTTTTCCCTATGTAAATCTCATGTCAATTGTCATGTAATGGTAGTCACAATTGATATTGCAAACCAACCAATGATATTCTATCAATAAAAAGATAAATATGATATTTGGATGGAAATCCCATCCATTTTTTAGTCTTGATTCCTATTCAATGCCGCGTTTATCTTATATGATTGGTAATAAAATCAACATCAATGATATGATCATTGTGTGAGGGTTATTAGTGTATTTGTTTAATAGTTCTGTAGTCTTCTATTAAATAATGTTGTTTTTTCTTAATAGAACTCATACATTGTTCAATACCTTTTTCAAATAATACCTAGATAATTACCCAAATTTTGTTTAAGGAATTGAATAATTATATTTATGAGAATCTTGAAAATTCATTTATTTGGACTAGTTTGTCACCATGGGGTTCACCTATTATTTTTTAGAATAAATATGAATCGATGATATTTATCATGGATTAATGGGAACTGAGCAAGACTGAAATCCAAAATAGGTATTCCTTACCCAATATTGATGACTTGATTAATCAATTTCATGCAGCTCAATACATTTAAAATATTAACCTTCCTTTTATATACATCTCGCATGGGTTATGAATGTGGTTATACTTAAGATATCAATCCATAAAGAGTATGGACACTATGAATATATTGTGATTTCATTTAGACTTTCTAATATTCCCTACAATATTTATGGATTTAATGAATAAAATCTTTAGATATTAAATTTATCATTTTGTGGTAGTCATTATAGAAAATATTCTTATATATTGAATGAGAAAGTAACAAAATTAAAATCATTTGAGAATTATAATTAATACCATAAGGAAGGATAAACTATAAGAAAAGTTTAAAAAGTGTAAATTTTGATTACAAATGGTGTCATTTTTAGGTTTTATAACTCAAAATAGGGCATATCTATGGATACATCAATAATTAAAGTCACACAGCATTGGCCCAAACAAACCACAATAACTATGATTTTAATTTTTACTAGTTTATATATATATTAAAAATATTTTATGGAAAATTTATCCTGATTGTCCTAAATAGTAACCGATTTATGTCATAAAAGATCCATGTTCTTTTTTACTGATGAATGGAAATATAATTTCATGGAACTAAAGTGAAGGTTATTCAGTGCAACTATTCTTACATTACATAAAGTATATAAGGGTGTTTAATCTATATTGATTCATCCAATAAGGTATTAGAATGAATTTTCATGAAGAATAACATGGTTATAACTAACTCCTTCTGACAGTTGAAGGTTTATGATAAAAATTACCCAACTCATTACTTGATGTTTATTGTAAGGATTTTTTTATTAAAGATATGGAGGAATTATCTTTATGGATAATGGTGTGATATATATATAATAATCATAATAGTTCAAATTATATTTTCTCATAGATATATTTCAATAAGCAATATAGAATATAGTCAGGGCTGATTTTTGATTAAGACATCTCAATGAATTATCACCATAGGAAATGAACAAGGTGGTCAATGAATTTAGTCGAAAGGATCTTTCTAGATTATCTATAATGATGATTACAAAATATCCAATATATCTGGATTTTTAAAGTATGGGTAAACAATTCTTATTGTAAGGGGATAATTATTACCTTTCTAAAACGTGTGTTCAATAATAAATCCAAGTGAAGATTAAAGAGGTGCAAAAAAATATATAGTGTCTTAATAGAAGGTTATAATTTTTTTAATTTAACCATGGTTATGATGGGGTGATAAGATTAAAGAATAATATAGGTGTTCATATATTCTATATTTGATGAGGGATCTATTAGTGGAATCTCATTGTTTTTCATTCACTATTCATCCTATATGTATAAATATGTATAGAGATTTAAAACAGTATTTTTTATGGGACATCATGGAGAGAGTTATTGAATTTTTTTATCTCAATAATTTTTTTGAAAAAAAAAGAAAATAATGAGATAAAATAGTCTAAGTGAATGTTTAAACAATTTCCCATACCAAAATATAAGTATTAATACATCATAAAGGATTTCAGAGTCAGACACCCCAAGACATATATTGGGAATAAGACTATTTGTGTTATGATCAAATATCTTTAAGAGATCATAACACTTTATTGATATTAGTGATGATTTATGATTGGATCATATTTCATGGATATAAATTAATTTTGTTTCATGGTTTCATGGAGTGCCACATTCCATTGTATCTGACCGAGATCTGAGGATTACCATGAATTCCTGGAAATGTATTCCTAAAAATCATGATACATTGTCTAGTTTCCAAACTACATATGATTCTCAGAAATATGGTACATCTGAGAGAAAAATAAAAAAATATAGGATATGTTTCTATCTTATTATATGAGTTTCAATGGATTTTTGGATCAACACCTTGCCCTATTTGAGTTTTTATATAAAAATAGTTTCACTCAATCATTAAAATGGATCCTTATTAACCATTCTATTGAAAGACGTTTTCAAATAAAAAGTAATGGGATGAAGTAAAAGAAATAAATATACTGGTGACTAATCTAGTTGAATAAATTTTAGAGAAATTACAAATTGTTCAACACCATGTTAAGTTAACTAATATCTGATAGAAAATGTATGATAATAATCAATAGTGGGGTCTTGAGATCAAAGTTGGGGAGAAGTTTTTTATTATGAATTTATCCATGGAAGAATTTTAGGATATTTAGTAAGAAAGGAATTCTGGTTCATACGTATATTGGATCCACTAATATTATTTAATTATTAGAGATGGTTGTTTATTTCATATGGCTTCAACCAAACCTCTCTCTATTCCATAATGTGTTCCATGTATCAATATTGAGAATATTTATAGTTAAACCTCCGTATGTACTGAACTGAGAGGTCATAATATTAGAATACTATATTTATTATGGCTAATGTCAATTGTATATTATAGATCATAGAGAGAAATTTCAATGAAACAAGACCACCCTCCAGGTCAACACTTTGTGTTGAAACAACGAATTTAAAAAAGCGTTGTGGGAACCTAAGGATGTGATAAGGAAAACGTATCTAAATATTTCTGTATTAGAATGAATAATGTTTTGGGATAAATTTATATTAAGGGGGTTAGAATTTAACACCCCTTGGGTTTATAAAATATTGTTTTGGAAAAAATTAAATTTCATTAATACCTTACATTACACATAATATCAATTATTAATAAACCACAATATCCACATAAAATTATTTTTTAAACCTTAAAATGATAAAAAAGTTAAAATATTTTTAATGAATATAAAAAAAAATTTGAAAATTTTGTATAAATTTTTTAGATAAATAAAATATATTTACATATGAGTACTTAATTTTAATTAAGGTCATTAGATTATTTTAAAGTAAAAAATTTTCAAAAAATGATTTTTATTTATTTTTGTAAACTAATAATAAATTTATTTTATGAAAATTTAAAAAAAATATTTGAAATAATTATCATTATTTCTTAATAAATATTTTAATATTATTTTATCATGAATGTTTTGGATTTTTCTGAAATGTTTATTTTTTGTAAGGAATAGTTAAAAATTATGATTTTAATTAAAAAGTGACATTTATTTTAATATAGATACAAGTTCAATTTTATTTTATAATGGTATTAATACTAAAAATTGTTCAATTATATTATAATTAATCCATTTTAAGTCATTTTATGTTATTTTTAAATTGATTTTTCATGTTTAAACAATAAATAATTAGGGAAAAATCATTGGAAAATTGTTTCTACTTCACAACGATGTGTATAATTACAAAGAAAATTAAAAAAATATATAAATAGAATTTAGGAAAATTTATTCCATATTTTTATAAACTATATTTAGTATTATATGTCAATTTCATCTTAATTATGTTTCAAAATTAATAGTAAAAAAAGTAAAAAATAATCATCATGGTTAAGGTTAAAATATATTTACTACGAGTTAATCTAACAACTTAAGGGTATGTTTTCCAATAAAACATGCATAAATCCTATATTATAGAAACATTTCTACATTATCATATAAAAAATTATAATATTTGGTCATTTGGAATCATTTCCCTTAGGAATGAAATTATTATTATTGATTGTTTTGAAAACTTTTCATGTAATTTCCATGTAGGTTTTAAAGTACATATCCAATCCTGTCCTATTTAAAATTTAAAAGATATTTTTTGTAAAATACCAATTAAAATATATTAATTACATACCTAACTATTTCCTTGTGGCCTTAGTTTGATTATAAAACCCTTCTATGAAGGCTTTAGCAATAAACCTAAAGTGGCTCTCTAATGAAGTAGTATAGATCTTACTTTGAATTTTCATTTTATTTATTATTCCAACACCTACAAATATAATTCATATATTATGATATAATAACATAATTATCTCAAATATACTAAAATTTTAATATTTTAGGGTCATAACTGACATATATCTCATCACCCTTTAAATGGGAAATGAAACTATAGATCTTTTATATATTGGACTATTGCCTCGTGAAATGATGTAAATTATTTCAAAAACCACCCATCGGGGATGGATATAGTGATATATTTCATGTATATATTTTATATTTAGAAAATAATTATTCTTATGGAATTAAAATATCGTATCTACCTTACAAACCTCTAATACATTAAAAAGAGATAACGTTGCTCGTGAGTATGTGTGAACTACCACATCCAGAAAGTGATGTGACATGTTTTTCATTATATTTAAACATGGATGGTAATAATTTTATATTTAATAAATATATATGATATATAAATTGTTATGAAATGTTAAATTAATATTTACCTTTTTCATTCTGTCTGTCAACAAAAAGGAAACTATGTTCATGTGTATGTATAGCATATCGTCTCTATGAACATTGTTTTTCATTTTCTATCTAATAAATTTATGGATTAACAAAAATAAAAATATAATTAATATTTATTATATTTATTTCACACATAAAATTCTTGATAATACAAATCCATGATCAAAATAAAATGACAAAAATATTATACTAATACATACATGGAAAATAAATCAGTTATTACTCGGAACAAGATTTTAATAAGGAAATTTTAATAATATATTAAAAAAAGGTCATAATTTAATAATATATGGTATAATATATATTATTAAGTTTATTTGATAAATTTATAATAAAGATAAATTTATTATATAGGAGTATAAAATTTTTATAAATTAATTCACGACATGATGTATGTGATTTATAGTATCACGATTATTTCTAGGAGAAATATACCATATTCTACACTCATTTATTTTTCTGGATGTATATAATTCCAATTTGTACTGGTATATCCTAAATTTATTTATTCTCATGATATTTATAGTTTCATTTAAATTTATTCATTCTTGGATCGTAAAAATCAAAAGTTACCCAATCATGTAAGGGATTTTGGTATCACTTTTAATTCCCTAAGTCCCATGCCTTATACACAACTTGTTTATTTTATATGGTGTATATACTACCAATGAAATATTTTATAATTATTATTATTATTAGTTTTATTAAAATTTAAATATCCAAATATTTTTCTTTATTTCATGGGTCTTATGATTCAAAATTTACCAATTTAGTAAAGTTTCTTTGGTAGAATATCATTTTTTGGGATGTTTTTTTAATTATGCTTATAATGATGAAATATTATGATCTAACAATCAAGAAACTCATTTCTTTCTCATAATATTGTAACTTCGTCATAAAAATATTTTACATTCATTTTCCTCTCATAAATTATTAATGATATGAAAATAATATTTTTTATGGAAAATCGACATTATTTCCCTCTTTAGTTGAAAATAATTTTTCTTCCACTTACTTCATTACTAATATTATCATTATGTAATGTTTTAATAATAATAATATGTGTTTTGAAGTCATTTTACCCATATATTACTTTTTTATAAATTTTTTTATAATTAATATTCTTATCATCTTCCAAATAGAGTACTTTTAATTTTACCGAAAATGGGGAATGAATTTTTATTTCAACATAAAATGAATGAATGGAATTTCCCACCATAATTAATCAAGAAATATTTTATGATTAATTTATAAATATTATGTTAATTTTTAAATTAACAATTGTCTTTAATATTTTTTAAAGAAAATATATTTTAAATAAGTTGTTTCAAAATTGAAATGATATTATTTTCTAGAAATGTTCCAAGTGATCTTTCAAAATTATTTTCCATCTAAGATGGCATCCTTTGATGTTAATTAAGATTCATTGGGTATATTATCCAATGATATCATGCTTATTATTTTATGGTATGGTTAATGTTTTTGGTTAATACTTATTTATGAAACTCGTTCCTTTCTCAAGGGGTATGCTATAATGAAATGATGAAATGCTTACGAAACCTGTTTATTTTTCACCCATGAGTTATGCTATGATGAAATATTTATCAAAATAATTTATTTTAATGGGGTTTGATATGATTAATTCTTTATTATCATTTAGAAAACATTTGTACTATTTTTATTATGGGACAGGTATGACCTATATCTTCCACCAAAGCGTTGGGTAAATATTGATATCTCTGATATAAAAATTTCTGTTGTGGATCATTAGGTCATGTAATTAATATCCATGTATTCATATGTCATATCTATTTATGAGTAGTTTGGGCCCTTGAAATTAGTATTAGAACTCGGTTTAGTTAACCAATAAACCTAATATGATGAAACATTATTGATGTAGCTAGCGTTATATCTAAGGTATATTCGAAGGATAAGTCAAATTATAAGAAACTTATACGGAATTTTTTTGAATAATGAGTGGATTCAAATAAATTTCATAACTATTTAGATATAATAAATGGAAGTGGATCTTTTATAGTTTTACTAAGGGGTACATACTCTAAAAACATTTCTTTGGATTTTACTCGGTCATTGCATAGTGCATGAAAACCCTCCATACTGTACACCTAGATTGACAATCTTGGGGGAAATTATTTGGAAATTAATATACTATTTTAAAACCATAAAAAATATATTTGAATATATATTGTTCATGAATATCCTATGTTACAACTAATTTTTCATAGAATTAAAATAAAGTGTCTTGATTTAGACACCCAATGAATGATTTTTCATGATTATATTATTGATCACTATAATTAATGATGTTAGATGGTCTTGAATAACAATGTTTGTTTTACTGTGGGATTAATGATATAATGATTATGTTTGGTCGGGAAAGGTATATTCAAATGTTGAATTATCAAATTTGTTCTTAGTTATATAAATTCAGTTATATGATAAAAAGTTTCCAAGAATGTGTATTCCTGTCATTAGTGATTTGATGTTGAATGAATAGTGATGCCCCTTATTGGTATTATGACCACATATCCTATCTATGATTCTTCTCCAGTTTTTGTTTTTTGGAATTTTCTTCCTATAAATATCTTTATTCTTCCTCTGGTAGAATTATTTGTTTTCTTAGGCATGGATTGGATTTCAATAAATATATCCCATCCCTATTTTGTAGGAAGGGAAGGCACATATTTTATTCCAAACCAACCTATGATACTATATCATCAAGATGATATATATAAACTTACGATGGAAATCACATCCATTTAATGGGTATTTATTCCCATTATAAATGGTTCTTTTTCTTACATGGTTGGGTAGAAACTCAAAATTGATGATATGCCTAATGTGCTATATTTTTGTTACTCCTTTCTAAAAAATTTCCAAACCTTCTATAGAATCATGATCTTGAGTTGTCAATATAACTCATACCTATTACTATTCCTATTTCAAGCACTACCAAAATAATATACCTAACTGAGTATAAATAATTGTAGAATACAATATTAATATTTATAAAATTATTATATATTATGATTATATCATTATTAAATATATTTATTTGATTTGAATCTAATTAAATAACAAGGTTCAAAACTACTGAACCAAAAAATACATGATAAATGATGCTATTATCACCCAGAGTTGTGATGTTAACAATTTTTTTTAATAAACAGGAGATAAAAGTATAAAATGAAATGATATATGATATGATAAATACAATTATGGTTCTGGGATATATATATTACTCACTAATATTTATTATACATGAGTTTTAAATGAGTATGATGTATTTCAGTACTTGAGATATTTCATTATCATCTCACTTTTACTTCTGCGGGACATATGTCATATTAAAAACATGATTCTTTTGTTGGGTTTATATGATTCCCCTTGAAAATTATATATCACTATCATAAAATTTTAATTTTTTTAATGTTTCATTTAATGTTATTATTTCATAGGTTTTATCATTGAAACGATACCAATGTGGTAAGGGATTTTTGTCTCACTTTTACTTCGGTGAGACAAATATCATAATCACTACCTTTTTCTATTATGTCAAGTATATAATTCCAGTGAATTTATATTATAATTATTATCATAAAAATTATATAATATTCATATCAATAAATGTTTATTTGATTCATTATACTTTTCAATCATAAGTTACCAAAGAAGTAAGTGTTTTATGATATAATCACATTGTTTATAGGGATTGTTTTTTATTATCATTATGATAGTGAAATCATATGACATATCCCTAGTGAAACTCATAAATTTAATTACCCAATGGTTATTTCTTGAGATATATGTTTTTACCTTTCATTTTTCTCTCTTGAAGTACTCAACACACCAAAATACAATTTTTAAGGAAATAAAATTTATTTCTATCTTCGATCGAAAAAAGTTTCTCTTTGATATCTATATTTTCTAAGAAAATTTCAATGAGTTTTTTAATATTCTAAAAAGATATTTTATGTTCAATATTAACCATTTTTTAATTTTTACAAAATGGTTAAAAAATAATCTTTTTATAGCTTTCGAAATAAGGTACTTTTGACTTTTTAGTAAAAATGTGAAAGGATTACTTGTTTATATATATATAGAATGAATGATAATTATGTTAATCATGATTATTAAATGATTAAAATATTCCTTAAAAAATTTCTTACTATGTTTCAAAATAAAATTTTCTCATCAATACAATGAAATTTGAATATTTTAAACTAGTGAATTCGAAATAGATATGATATTTTCCTCAAAAATGTTTTAATCATATTTTTATGGTATTTATATTCATTGAACCTAATAACCTTAGGTTTTGTTTATGATTTAATATGGATATCATATACCTATACCATCATTATACTTTCTTTAGTTGGTTTGTGATTATGATTATAATATTTTTGTGGATGAAATTCCATTTCAATTGGTTATGCTATGATGAATTGAAAAAATTAGTATGAAACCGGTTTATTTTACAACGTTTATGCCAGGATGAAATGATTATCAAACCCATTTATTTTCCACCGGTTATTCCATGTTGAAATTTTTATAAAAACCATTTCATTTCCAAAGGTGATTCTATGATAAAATTAAATTGAACTCCATTTTTGTTTCCGAGTTTATGATATAAGGAATTATTAATGATCTTATAGCACACATCTATATTATTTTCCTTATGTGATAGGTGGGAATGGAATTATATAATCCCACAATGCATTGGGTAAATATTAATATCTCTTGAGATAAATAAGACTATAATTGGGAGTGAGCCCACTTCTGTAAGTGATTTTTTCCACTATGAGAGTATTGGGTGTGATATGTGATTATTATAACTATTTGGGGAGTGAGATAACTCGATAATGATATCCTTGGATGTAATCCTTTATTACTTAGGAAATGATTTTCTATACATAAGTGTATTCCACAATTCCATGTCTTATGCTAATGTTATGCTTACATGTCTTATGTTCTTTGATTCCATTATAATTCATGCCATATGAACTGGCAATATTTATTACTAGTATTATGTTTATGATCTATGATATATAGGGTATGGTTTAATATTCTCATACCCTTATACACATTTTATGATTATGTGACCATTGATATCTCCCTTGTTTATAATTTCTACAAATATGTGTCAACTATTTCTTATGTTTTCTTTACCTTGGTTATAGATAATGGTATTATGTATGATATGTCTAATAATGGTGCCACTTATAAAGTACTTAGTAGGTGATGATGGGGTTCAATTTTGAACTAGTTTTTTATGTGTCAATGTATACAATGAAACTATACCGATATTATTTTAGGGAGTATCATTATGTAATGTAAGAAATATTCATCTAATAAGATGTAATTTTTGTGTATGAAAATTTTAAATCACTGAATAATTGATCAATGAAAAAATATTGTTATTTCATAATCATCTGTTCTAACATTTGTTCAATAAAATGAATCTTGAAATGATCATTCCAAGCGACTTGGTTAAACTAAATATAATTAAATAAAACTCTCCAAAAATTCAATACTCTAATAGATAACAATTAATTTCTCTTATTCTTTACAATGGATAGTTTGGTTTACTTTATAACTAAATAGATGAGGCTAGCTAATTGTGAGTCAAATATTGGGTTAATGATATTTTTTCCTAAAAAAATTCAATATATATTTTCAATACATCATTTATGGAGGGATTTAACATCTATTGGGTATTTCTAATAATAATAGAATTATCTTCAATTAAAATTATTTATGAGAATATTTTTGTATTAATTAAGAGTATTTCCCCTAAAATATATCCTCTCTCTTTAATATTTTATTTAAAATGTTAAAAAACATTGTGTTATTTATTATGGGTAGGTTTTTAAGACAACCCATATATTTAATAAACCTTATTTCATGATTTATTGCATAAATTTACACATAATAAAAATCCCATATGATTCTCAGGACTAGTGTATTTGGAATATTAGTTATGTATAATAACAACTTGATACTAAAACACTATGAAATTATTGAAAAAATCCTTAACATGTTCCAAAAATCACACTATTCTTCTAAAACAACATCAGATAACTGAAGGATGTACATAAGAAGGGGCTGATCTATAAAACCCATCAAGGGAATAACCATAGTATTAAAGGAGGTAATGAAGTACATGTGATCAATGAGGCATGTCAAGGTAACATTAAACGTTTGATAAACACAATCATGAACAAAACAACATGATATAACCTGATATTATAAAGGAAATATTATAATGTGGAAACAATATTAAACATGGAATAATATATATGTCAAGGATAACATAAAAGAAATAATAACATAGTGTTATATTTAATATATCCCATATAGAATACATGTAATTGCATGAGATAAAAATATTACCCAACACATTAGAGGCCCATATAATTCTAGGATCACCAATCACTTTCATATCATGTACATCCACAAGTGTGCCACATTGATCTTCCAACATTAGGATGTATTTCACAATTTTAAATCGACAATTAAGGATTTATTAATACATACATGTAAATACCCAATCAATTATGTATATGTACAACAAGTTGAATACCCTTGTGTGGAAATAGAGACAAGTATTCATTGTACACATTTTTGGTATGGAAATCAAATAATAAATTATATAACATAATAGGTGTACATAAAAGTTTATAATCGGATTGAATTATTGTGAAAGGTGTATATAGCAACTTTTGGAATCTCACAGATAGTAAGAGGTCCATGTATAAAAATATCCCATCTTAAATACTTGTTAATCAAATGGTATGACATGAAAAAGTTGCCGAATTAAGTCAAATAGAGGATCCGTGACCTTGAGAGTGAGATTTTTAATTCTTGGGAGGATCTTATTAAAATTTTGAGGGAATCATGGTGGGGAAATATAGAGATAAGTTAATAGTAATATTGTACTCTAAGGGTTTTTAGTGAAGAGTAATATGAGTTTGGGTAGGTTTATATAGCGAAATATAAGAGAGTTATTAATTAATTTATAAACATAGGTTTTGGAATCTATATGATAATGTAATAGAAACACAAACCATCGCAAGGATTTTTTTTCATTTTTCCAAATAAGAGTAATTTTCATTATTTTATATGGTTATTAATCAAAATATTTAAAATAATATCCTTGGTGACGTAGAAGTGAGTCATGTTTATAAAGAGTTTATTTTAAATCCTTAAAATATAATATTGACTTTGAAGGGATAATTAATAGTTTATAAAATTAAAAAAAAATAACATAAAGAACACGTTATTTTAAATCTAAAATACTTTTTTTTTCGGATACCTTTTAGGCCATATATTTAATCCCTTTTGGGTCATTATGATGTCATAATAAATAATTTGTATCTAAACCATATTAAATTATTACTCGAAAATTAAAATGAAATAGAAAATCAGTAAAAAATAAATTTTTTTTATTTAAATAGTATTAATTCAAAAAATAATATATATTTTTTCAAAATAATTATCTAAATATGATAATTTACACTTTTAAATCAAATTACGAATTCAATAAAAAATAATGGTTTTTTTACAATGCGTTTTTTCTCACCGTTATACAACGTATTTTCGACTTCATAAAATTATATTTCCATTCATATTTAATAAACATTATTTAATAATAATATTTTATTAAAATATAAAATATTTCAAAAAAAATTTATTCATTATTAAAAGATTCTTTAATTGAAACTATATGTTTCTAAAAAGTACAATTTGTGTTCATCATATCGAAATCTAATTTTTTCAAACTCGATATTTGATAATATAAAATATTAATATTAATAATAGATAAATATAATAATATTTTTATTAAAAAATACAAATATTTATAATATTAGTGTCAACATACATAGACCATTGTTCCACTAGAAAATATGCAATGCTTAGATTTTCATAGGGTGGTTTGACAAGCATGATTTGGGCCATGATCCTGATGTGATTAAACCTATACCTTAAATAGGTCCTCTTATGATTTAGATGTTGAATCTTATATTGGGGTTTATTATGGTAAAAGTCCAGTGATTCAATAAACCTCATAAGATCTGATAAATAGGCTTTATATTGTACGATCCAACTAGTCGAGGAGAGAAATTATTCCTTCTATGTTGATTGGACTTTATCATAGCCCATAGAATACTAATATTAAGGCTCATTGTTCAAGAGATTTTTTACAAATTGTTATAATTATCAATTTTTCTTTAAATATAACATACAATAATTTTCAAAAATAACTAATGTAGTGAATTGTTTTTTATAACCATATTACTTGATAAATAATTTATTCAAAAAAGGAAATTTCCCTTAAAAATGTTTAGTTTATTGCATTCTTTCCCCATTTAGAACAGTTTCCCTTGAAATTTTCATTTCGTAAACTCATAAAACTAAGGATGCCTCTGTTTTATCACATCTTTTAGATATCATGTTGATTACTCAAACATTTGGTTCCACCAAAACACTTTTCCCAGATGAGTTGTCTTGTTTTGTAGAACATTCTCTCTATGATATAAGATCTTTAACAACTACTCCTCATATGAAATATCATTCACCACTAGTTCCACCATTGTATTTAAAATATTTTATGGGTCTAGTGGTATGTACATACTCAATAGGGATACATGGAACACAAAATATACTTGAGATAGGTTAGGTGGGTGTGCTAGTCGATGGAAACCCTATCTGATGTGATCAAGATCTTAAAGGGGTTGATGTATCTTGGACAAGGCATTCCCTTCTACCTAAACCACATTACTTTCTTCCATTTTATTATTTGATTTAACACATTGAATCTAAACTCATACTCTATTTATCGCCAATGATTGTCTTCATAGATATTATATCGACTTTGTTCGAATTTCATATGCCACTGAATGGTTTTAAACTTCTCTATCATATCATGGATAAGATAAGGTACAATAAGCTTCTTCTAGCCAATTTTATACATGAATATTAGAGTCTGATATCTCTTTCTATATATAGCCTTATAAGGTTAAATTTAAATTATATAATGGAAACAATAGTTATATAATAACTCCACGAGGGGAAGGTGTTGGTCCCAACATCGTTGTAAATCCATTGATCATTACATCAGCATATCCTCAAATGATTGAATAGTTATTTAAAACTAACCATCTTTATGAGGTTGATAAGCAGTGATTAATAACATTTCTGTGTGAAATTATTGTTGAAGACTTCTCCAGAACATTGAGGTACACTTTAAATGTCAATCATAAAGACTTGAGAGTGGAACTCTATATTGTTTTATCACTTCCCTTATAAATATCCTAATCTTCTGGTCAGGAGATAAATCATCCTCGATATCTCTCAAATACACTGACTTGGTAAGGTGATAAACTAACACCCTGATGGTTTTATCTCCTTGAGGGGCCTTAGGGAGTCCTACAATGAAATCCATCATTGTTTTTCCTTATTTTTATATTGATATATGAAATGGTTGTATCAAAAAATTAGACTTATGTTATTCAACCTTGACTTGTTTCCATACCAAGCATCGATATACCAACTCCACAGTCTACCTCTTCATGTTATCCCATAAAATGTTTTTCTTCAAATCTCTATACAAATTATTTTTTCCAACATAAATATAAAAGGATGATCTATGAAAATCATCCAGAAGTTCCCTCTTCAGTTTTGTTCATTATGGGGCACATATATGGGTTCAATACCATATAACTTCATCTTATAAATAGTTAATCTCTAGAATATATTCAATAAAAAACTCATCAACATTATGGGCCTCCATTATCCTATCATGAATGGTTGGTTGGGAATTTATTTTATAAAGGTTGGATGATGATCATTTTATTATTCCCATGCCCATTTTTTTCAAGTCCATGATGATTGGATCCCCTTAAATCGTCATCATAGATTGAGTTTTGTGATCCTTTATACTCATAGTATCTACCAGTTTTATTTCCTTCTCATGATGGTATTGTATTGACCAACCATAATCCTTGATCATATATAAGCCTCCTTCATTGGTTCATATTGATCTCCTTTTGTGTGAGTATATACTTGAGGCATTTATGATCTTTATATCTTTCACACTACTCCCCATATAGATATTTTATCCAAATATTAATCATTAAGATCACTACATTTAATTATATATCATGTTTTTTATCATTTCTTATCTTAGATATTTAATTTGTGGGAGACATAAGATATTAATTTTTCCTTCAGCATGAGTACACAACCCAATACATATTTGGATTCATCACTTTAGTTCACAAATCATTAATCATTGGTCTGTAATGTGTGAATAGAAGTAGTGATTATCCCCCTATTTAGATTTTTAAATCATTCATCATATTTTTCATTCCATAAATAATTGGTTTTTTATGAACAATTTTGGTTAGGGGACATGAAAATAATGATTGGTTTCTCACAAATAGATCATATTACTCTAATAATCCAAGTCAATTATGAATTTCGTTAATAGATTTGAGTATACCCCATCCTATGATTACATCTATTTTTGATGGAACTATAGTTATCCCTTTGTTTGTGATATCATTCCACAAGAAAGTTACATTCTCCTGCAAAAAACTCAAATTTACAATACTTTTCATATAACTTTTACATATTCATGGTCTTCTATATAGTATTTAAATTCTCCTCATTTTCCTCCTTATTTTTGTACAAGATAAGAAAACAATTACTAAATACAACTATATATTTTTCATGGTAATACCTAAATACTCTATTTATTAAATCAATAAATATTTTTGGAGTATTTGTGAGTCCAAATGGAATCACTATGAACATTAGTGCGTGTACCTTGTACCAAAAGAATTCAAGGGTATATCCTCATTGTTCACCTTTAATTGATAATATCCCTACCAAATATCCACCACAAATAAGTATTTTTCTACACATTACTGATAGAACAAGTAATCAATATATTGTAGATGGTACTTGTTATTTATCAAGATCGTGTAGAGAAAATGGTAATCAATATTGAGGTTTTTTGACCCATCTTTCTTCATCATGAAAAGGAATGGTGAACCCTATGGTGAACTACATACGTGTATAAACCCATTAACCATATTCTTCTATAATTATTTCTTCAACTACTCACGTTCAATAATTTAAATTATATATAGATTCTAGGATATCAGTAAATCCCTATGTATAATATTGAAAGAGAATCTAACCTCATTGATAGGATTAATACTACAAAATTATTCAGGAAACACATCATCAAATTATATTAAAATGGTTTTTTCATCAAGGTTGATATTTTCTTTACTCTTAATCATTTCATATAGATACCCTTTATCACAAGGAAACAATATCCTTTCTGGAGATGTTTGTACAAAAGAATATTTATCTTCCACCTTTCATGAGTATAGAGATAGAGTGTGATCTGTGAAATATATGGTGACTTCCATCACTCAAAATTTTTTGTTGACTTTATACAAGGAAATGTATTCCTTTCCTATAATATAATTTAATTCAAAAATGGTGAGTATTATAATAATTTTTTAGAAAATTATCCCCAAAATTTTGATATGGGATGAGTTCTATTCCTGGGATAAAAAAATTGACCCATTTCCATCTTCACATATATCCCATGATCAATATTTTTTGTCATGTTGGAATAGTTCTACGACACATACATGATATGGAAAGAGGCATAGAACCACAATCACATTGATCATCTGATGTTCATGAATGGATGATTAGCCCAAATTTCACTACATGATTCTGGTTCTAATCATTTACTTCACCCAAAAAAGATATAGGGATGAGAATATTCAGAAAATTAAATGCATAAAAGTAAAACTATGAAAATTTAAGGGAATAATAATAATTGGAATATATTCTTTAACATGTTAATTTATATGTTTCAATCTGTGTAATCCATGATCTATTTACTAACACAAAATATTATGGAAATTTTTTATCGTCATAATGGTTGATCTGGATATTGTGAATTAACTAAATCATATCTCATGGGAGTGTCAAACCTAGAGTGAAAAAAGACCCATTATCATTCACTAGGTGATGATTGAGTCTATAGCAATGTAACCTTTTCAATTTTATAACCCCTTGGTACCTCTGTGCCAAATCCAAAAACACATTTAAATCCTGGAAAAGATTTGATTTTTTAGATACCACTAAAACTATACTTTACCAAAATTCAGGGCTATTTTCCAATTTTTAGAATTATCCTTAATTCTTTCATTGGATTTTTCTAATCCTAATCCAAAAGGTGTCTACATTTTCCTCTAATACCATCTTTGATGAACCAAATATTTAATAAACCATATTTCATGATTTATTACATATAGCATCACATTATACAATCCTAGAAGATCTTTGAGCCATATCTATTTTTTAAATTAGGTACATAGAATAAAAATATGAAATTGAAATAAAAGGATTTCATTAAAAACTTCCTTATCTTCTCCAAAAATTCCATTTTTCTTCTAAAACTACACAAGATAAATTGGGAACACACAATAAGAAAGGGGTCATCAATAAAGACTAGTATGGAAATGATTAAATCTTATCATGAGTTAAATAAGTACATGTGATCCAAGATGACAATATAGGTAACATAGGCGCGGTGAGAATCCTAATATTTAACAATGAAGAATAATGTAACATGATAGAATAAATGCAACCTAGGAATGTGGAAAAAAACATATAATATGACATTATAAACATAAGTCAAAGATAACCTCTAAAACACCATAAATTCATGTTATTATAACTTCCTTTTGGGCATAATATAGGGAATACATGGAAATAAAAACAATACCAAATGTATTAGAGGGATATATAATTTTGGGCCAACCCTTCACATTCATATCACGTACACACATAAGTGTTCTACATAGATCATAAAACATAAAGATATATTTAAAAATATTTATCCCTATGATAAAGGAGTGTGGGTTAAATAAATGTAAATAAAAATTAATTGAATTATGGGAACCACTATTTGAATGCCATTGTGTGGAAATAGAGATGGGTATTCACAAAAAAATGGTTGCACAGAAAATAGTAGGATAATTTTAGAATCATAACATGTGTAAATAAAGGTTTATATAATATATGAATAAGAGAGAAAGGGGTATATAAATACATGGGAATCTTATAGAATATAATAGGGGTCTTTGAAAAATAAAATTCCTACATTAGAAATTGTTAATAAAGAGTCTTTATGTAGATACCCGAAGCCTGACGTACATTGACATTACATTACTTTTGCGGAATACTTAGTACATAACAAAAACACACACACAAGGATCGTAATAGTTTAGTGTCTTTGGAAACTCGGAATGTAATCTTCTAATCGTGGTAAAAGATCTTCAACATCTCCCATAAAGATCTTCCTTTTTTTACCTAAAACCTTTCTTTATATCCTGGGGAAAAGAAAACATAAAAGGGTGAGCTCAAATGCTTAGCAAGGGAAAATAAAGGAAATAAAAATCATATCATATCTTTTTGAAAATCAAAAACCTGCAAAAGAGATCATAATATCGTAACATGGAATAAATCATAGAAGTGAAAATGAGATCCCCATAATCATAACATAAAACTTGAAACTTTGTGGAATGCACACATAATCATGGAAAATCATTTCTTGTTAGTCAAGACTCATTGCCAAGACTATCTTAGTGGACAAAGTCCCTTTCTGAATCGAGTAACCCTCGTTTCGGTCCTGTTTCACTGAACCGGTATAACCTACCATTCCAGCCATGTCTATCTCATGAGATATAAAATCTTTACCCAATGCATTAGAGGGAGATATAGGTCCCACCCATCTTATAATGAATCCTTTCTTATGTGTTCCACATAATCATAAACCATACATCATTGCATAACCCATGTAATAAAAATGGGATCCTTAAACAACATGACATCATAAAACAATTCATATAAGATAAAGGAATTCATAAAAATAATTACATCACAACATAATCAAATCAATGAAATAATAGGGATAAAACAGAACCCTTTATTATCTTAGATGGAAAATAATTTTGATAAAACACTTGAACTCCATTCTTGAGGAAAATATCCTTTCTTCTTCAAAAACACTTTTCTTTTCTTAACATGTCATACAATTATAAACTAAAAGAAGTTGATTAAAAATAAACCTGAAAAATTATAAAGGAAGATTCTTGGAAATAATGTTTTAGAAATCCATTCTTTCCGTATAAGTTAAAAAAACATTCTTCGTACTTTTGTCGGAAAAGTCAAAATGTACCTCGTACGAAAAACGACAAAAGATTCCTTTCATTTCTTTTACTAAAAACTCACCGAAGGGTAAAAATGGATTTAAACAATTGTAGGTGGATGGAAATAATATTACATATTGATGAAACATGGATGTGGATAATAAAATACACCCCAGTAAATACTTACGAATAAACAATCTCGGATAAAAATGAGATTGTGATATTTCCCTTACCTTAGGTCTGATTTGCTTCGTATGTGTCCGAACCTCCTCTTCTTTGGAACGCCTCTTTGAATCCTCCACTTAGGGAACTAATATTGGTCTTTGAAGAAGACCAGGACCTCTAGGATTATTCTAGGGAAGTGGAGAGGAGAAAATGGCAGGGGTTGGCCGAGCTTGAGCGCTCAATTTGGTGTGAGGAGGAGGGGGAGGAGGTGTCCTTTTATAAGGGAGGAGAGGGGCACCTTAGGAATATCTCAAAATATTATTTTATATTAAAGTCAAAATCGGTTTATAATGGTTCCAAAGGGTCTTATTTCGAAGCTAAAGTGGGGATGGGTCGAAATCTTATCAACCAATAAGAT
Source organism: Viscum album (assembly GCA_963277665.1). NCBI lineage: Eukaryota > Viridiplantae > Streptophyta > Magnoliopsida > Santalales > Viscaceae > Viscum > Viscum album. Next base: position 1,317,159,713 of record OY728128.1, on the reverse strand, counting down.
TTAGACAAGTTTAGGGTATTATTTTAACCTTATCAATTAGATTTAACTCTAAGTTAAATAATTTAACTTTTACCGTGACTTTTTGTTTTCTTTCACTATATGGTTAATACACTTACTATAACATGCCAAACTAACCCAAAATTGTTCATTATTAATATATATATCCTTATTTATGTCATTTGGCCGAACCGTAGATTTTTAGGAATAAAATAACAATTAATAATATAATATTTGATTCAAAAACTATTTTGTGTCAATTTTGACACTATTTGATATATGATTTTTTTGAAAGTCATAAAAGAATTATATGTTCGAACCAAGTTGATTAAATAAACAATAATATATCATAGTAACCTAGAAAATTAGTGGAATTCATAAAAAGTCTCAAATTATATTTAGTTTGGTGTTTATAACATCAATTATGTCAATATTTCATTAATAAGATAATTACTGCATCATCTTTGTGTCATAAATAAATTAACTTATTTGATGTCTAAAAATTACAAATAAAATACCATTATGTGGGAAATCATTTTAGATTTCTAATGAATATTTAAAATCGAATTTATCTTATGTATAACCCTATATTAAAAATGTTTTAGTATATAAACTTTGATTTTAACTCTTTTAACTCTTCTTTGAATTAAATAATAATAAATGTCCTAATCTAATCCAAGTGGGCCTAAATGATAGTATTTTACACTTAAGGTTGTTTTTGGTCGATATACACTTGTCCAATAGAATTAGGAGATGTGTTAGGGTAATATTAATATCATTCTTACCCTTAATTACCCTATTTACTTTTAACCGTGGTAAATAAAAGTAAAAAGTTACTATTCACCAAAAATTATTGTCATCTCATTGAACCACATTTTACTTACTGAAATCAACCGTGTCTCTCGGATTTTTGAAATTCCATTCACAGAAGTGGTAAAATTAAGTTTTATGAAAAATTTATTTTTTTAACTACCACTTAGTAGTTTCACTATTCATCAAAAATTGATGTTTTTCAGAACAATGCCAAAATTTAATCCTAAGCTATATTTCATATTCCGAATTCAAAAATGATGTATATTTTACCAAATTCATAACATAAAAGTTTCATTAATTAATTTTATAATTAAATCCCGCTGTTAAAACAAATAGCGTGTTTTTAAGAAACAATATCTATCAAAAGATTGATACTTGATTATGTCTGGTTTAAATGTGAAATTACATCCAATGAACAACATTGTATTAAATTGTAAAAATGTATTCTAAATATACTTTAAAACCACCCAAATTAATGATTTATCACTATTAATTATTTCGATTAAAAAAGTTGTTTTTAATTATAATTTAGTAATTTTCACTATTCATCAGAATATGAAAGTTATCCGAAAAGTACCAAAATTTCACCTTAGGCTAAATTCGATACTCCAAATCCAAAAATGAATTCCATTTTGAAAAATACAATTTACAAAATTTCAAAAAGTGGTTATAACTATTCATAAAGGCTAGTTTTAATAATATTTTAAAGCATATCGTTGTTTCGTGAAACTCAGTATTGCGTACTACACAGGCTATCGAGGAAGGTTGTGTTTGCGTGTAATGCAAGGCAAGTCAAGGATGTGTGTTGTGAAAGCTCCTTTTGGTGTAGCGTACAACACACGACATTAGTGAAATTAAAAAGAATATTTTTCATAAAATCTCGGGGTGTTACATTCTATCCCCCTTAAAAAGAATTTCGCCCTCGAAATTCATTGGGGTTATAAATGGTTTACTATTAGAAAGTTTATTTAATAGAAACCCACATCGTAAAAAGGAATACCAAAACCAATATTTTAAAACAAAAGTATGAAACTTAACGGTTACCCAAATAAACTAATCACTGGGTTTCCACATAGGTGAAAATATGGATATGGAAGAGAAATCTAACCAACATGTTCTGTTGGAGAGTGGTAGAGAACATGGCTATGGAAAAGCCAGTAATCAAAAATCCATAGATTTGTGGTGATATAAGGTACCATCTGATTCATCAGGTATAAGAGCACTAGGACAACATTTTTGGTTTTCAAGATCGTTTCCCTAAAGTTGAAGAGTTTGAATTAGAATAAATACTTACTTTATTTTGGTACAATCTCGCTGTTGTTCGTGCCTTGAACAATTTATACTTCATCTCTTAAATAAATGAAGTTGAATTTGTTATTCGTGAAGTGTTAGCAGATCATGTGATAGAATGACGGGTCATTCCATCTGTCTCAAACAAAAGGTTCAAAAAGTTATAAGTTCATCTTATGGTTAGATTAATCGTATATGGTTCCAAAAATGAACTTATACTTCATATATCATACCGCTTAATAAAATAAAACTAGTTTCTACTAAACATGGACTTCTTGTAGGCTAGTGGTAGGTGATAAAGGCCAGTCGCACTTCGGTTGTGGGTTCGATTCCCACAGCCTTGTCCGAAGCGATGGGTTGTCGCCCGTCCTGCAGGTTGTCCTTTTTCTAAAACTATAATACTATAACATCCCATTAATAATATCGAAAATCTTCTATCCTTAAACAATACTAACTTATGTCCAACATAATCCATTCTAATCTTTAGGCTTATCCATAATATTGCAGTCCACTCTCATAATATAGTGAAAACGATTACCAGAGATTTAATACTATCGTTAATCCCCATATATATGTCTTGTTGGTCACATTCCAAACATTGAAAGGCCTTAATCATGTATTCTCTTGAATACCTTAGTGAAAACATGATTGCAGTTTAAAGTTAACACTTTCCAAATACCAAAATCCTCAAAATTCTATATACTCAAACCATGATATCACTAAGTCCTTATATCAATCATGAGCTCATGAATACTATCAAACATATTAGATTCTCTTTATCCCTTCATTATGCGCATATCATCTACGTTCCAAAAGTATCTGAATAACCTTTCATGGATACTAGTAACATTAATCATACACTTTCAAAACTCAATGAAAGACAACAGTGTAACAATCCTTAGATGTCTCTTTATTCCATACTACCATGAGATTACTTATGCAACATTACTCATGATAAACATGTAATCATTTCACTACATTCTTAAACCATTGACCGAGCTTCAACAATTCTTTCATATCACATATCATTTGTAGTCTCTTCATCATCATCCACATAAATACTTCCCATACGACCATACTGATTATCTTCATGAGACTTTCCCTTAGGGAATTGGTTTTCATAATGCCCGTACATTCCACATTTAAAACATTTAACCATTGTTGATGTCATAGCAATACCATTATCCTCATCCATGGTGTTAACTGAACCTTTTCCTTTGCACTTACTTGCTTTGTGTCCTTCTTTTCCACACCCAAAGCATCTTCCAGTTCCGTTGAAACATTCTCCTTGATGCCTCTTCCCACATGATTTACATAGGGGAAATTGAACTTTCTTTCCTCTATGATCATCATGAAACTCCATCTTTCTCTTATTAGCCGAGTCAGGAAACTAACCAAATTTTACTTTATTGATCATATTATGAGATTGCTTATTCGGCATAATAATGATGTTTGGACTTCCAAATCCCATTTCATTATGAAGAATATCATTCCATTGTCCATCATATCCTCCATTATCGTGAATTATCTTGATTCCAGCCGTTTTCTAAAACCCAAAAAGAATAGTGTGAGATGAAAAAATCATAACAAAGGGGGACTAACTTCAATATCTAACATCTTAGGTTAAATTCTAAGATCGTTACCGTAGTGCTAGGACTATATCCTATATGTATACCTTTACATAGGGACATCCCTAGACATACCTTAAAAATATCTCTAGGGATCTCACTAACGTTTTCGTGTCCTTGTTTCCAAAGGTTGACTAAACCTTTCCTCTGATACCAACTGTAGAGACCCGAAGCCGGACGTACATTGACATTACATTACTTTTGCGGAATACTTAGTACATAACAAAAACACACACACAAGGATCGTAATAGTTTAGTGTCTTTGGAAACTCGGAACGTAATCTTCTAATCGTGGTGAAAGATCTTCAACATCTCCCATAAAGATCTCCCTTTTTTTACCTAAAACCTTTCTTTATATCCTGGGGAAAAGAAAACATAAAAGGGTGAGCTCAAATGCTCAGCAAGGGAAAATAAAGGAAATAAAAATCATATCATATCTTTTGGAAAATCAAAAACCTGCAAAAGAGATCATAATATCTTAACATGGAATAAATCATAGAAGTGAAAATGAGATCCCCATAATCATAACATAAAACTTGAAACTTTGTGGCATGCACACATAATCATGGAAAATCATTTCTTGTTAGTCAAGACTCATTTCCAAGACTATCTTAGTGGACAAAGTCCCTTTCGGAATCGAGTAACCCTCGTTTCAGTCCTGTTTCACTGAACCGGTATAACCTACCATTCCAGCCATGTCTATCTCATGAGATATAAAATCTTTACCCAATGCATTGGAGGGATATATAGGTCCCACCCATCGTATAATGAATCCTTTCTTATGTGTGCCACATAATCATAAACCATACATCATTGCATAACCCATGTAATAAAAATGGGATCCTTAAACAACATGACATCATAAAACAATTCATATAAGATAAAGGAATTCATAAAAATAATTCCATCACAACATAATCAAATCAATGTAAAATAGGGATAAAACAGAACCCTTTATTATCTTAGATGGAAAATACTTTTGATAAAACACTTGAACTCCATTCTTGAGGAAAATACCCTTTCTTCTTCAAAAACACTTTTCTTTTCTTAACATGTCATACAATTATAAACTAAAAGAAGTTGATTAAAAATAAACTTGAAAACTTATAAAGGAAGATTCTTGGAAATAATGTTTTAAAAATCCATTCATTCCATATAAGTTAAAAAAAACATTCTTCGTACCTTTGTCGGAAAAGTCAAAAAGTACCTCGTACGAAAAACGACAAAAGATTCCTTTCATTTCTTTTAATAAAAACTTACCGAAGGGTAAAAATGGATTTAAACAATTGTAGGTGGATGGAAATAATATTACATATTAATGAAACATGGATGTGGATGATAAAATACACCCCAGTAAATACTTACGAATAAACAATCTCGGATAAAAATGAGATTGTGATATTTCCCTTACCTTAGGTCTGATTTGCTTCGTATGTGTCTGAACCTCCTCTTCTTTGGAACGCCTCTTTGAATCCTCCACTTAGGGAACTAATATTGGTCTTTGAAGAAGACCAGGACCTCTAGGATTATTCTAGGGAAGCGGAGAGGAGAAAATGGCAGGGGTTGGCCGAGCTTGAGTGCTCAATTTGGTGTGAGGAGGAGGGGGAGGAGGTGTCCTTTTATAAGGGAGGAGTGGGGCACCTTAGGAATATCTCAAAATATTAATTTATATTAAAGTAAAAAATCGGTTTATAATGGTTCCAAAGGGTCTTATTTCGAAGATAAAGTGGGGATGGGTCGAAATCCTATCAACCAATAAGATTTAGACAAGTTTAGGGTATTATTTTAACCTTATCAATTAGATTTAACTCTAAGTTAAATAATTTAACTTTTACCGTGTCTTTTTGTTTTCTTTCACTATATGGTTAATACACATAATATAACATGCCAAACGAACCCCAAATTGTTTATTATTAATATATATATCCTTATTTATGTCATTTGGCCGAACCTTAGATTTTTAGGAATAAAATAACAATTAATAATATAATATTTGATTTAAAAACTATTTTGTGTCAATTTTGACACTATTTGATATATGATTTTTTTGAAAGTCATAACAGAATTATATGTTCGAACCAAGTTTATTAAATAAACAATAATATATCATAGTAACCTATAAAATTAGTGGAATTCATAAAAAGTCTCAAATTATATTTAGTTTGGTGTTTATAACATCAATTATGTCAATATTTCATTAATAAGATAATTACTGCATCATCTTTGTGTCATAAATAAATTAACTTATTTGATGTCTAAAAATTACAAATAAAATACCATTATGTGGGACAACTTTTTAGATTTCTAATGAATATTTACAATCGAATTTATCTTATGTATAACCCTATATTAAAAATGTTTTAGTAAATAAACTTTGATTTTAACTCTTTTAACTCTTCTTTGAATTAAATAATAATAAATGTCCTAATCTAATCCAAGTGGGCCTAAATGATAATATTTTACACTTAAGGTTGTTTTTGGTCGAGATACACTTGTCCAATAGAATTAGGAGATGTGTTAGGGTAATATTAATATCATTCTTACCCTTAATTACCCTATTTTACTTTTAACCATGGTAAATAAAAGTAAAAAGTTACTATTCACCAAAAATTATTTTCATCTCATTGAACCACATTTTACTTACTGACATCAACCGTGTCTCTCGGATTTTTGAAATTCCATTCACAGAAGTGGTAAAATTATGTTTTATGAAAAATTCAGTTTTTTAACTACCACTTAGTAGTTTCACTGTTCATCAAAAATTGATGTTTTTCAGAACAATGCCAAAATTTAATCCTAAGCTATATTTCCTATTCCAAATTCAAAAATGAAGTCTATTTTACCAAATTCATAACATAAAAGTTTCATTAATTAATTTTATAATTAAATCCCGCTGTTAAAACAAATAGTGTGTTTTTAAGAAACAATATCTACCAAAAGATTGACACTTGATTATGTCTGGTTTAAATGTGAAATTACATCCAATGACCAACATTGTATTAAATTGTAAAAATATATTCTAAATATACTTTAAAACCACTCAAATTAATGATTTATCACTATTAATTATTTCGATTAAAAAAGTTGTTTTTAATTATAATTTAGTAGTTTACACTATTCATCAGAATATGAAAGTTATCCGAAAAGTACCAAAATTTCACCTTAGGCTAAATTCGATAATCCGAATCCAAAAATGAATTCCATTTTAAAAAATAAAATTTACAAAATTTCAAAAAGTGGTTATTACTATTCATAAAGGCTAGTTTTAATAATATTTTTAAGCATATCCTTGTTTCGTGAAACTCAGTATTGCGTACTACACACGCTATCGAGGAAGGTTGTGATTGCGTGTAATGAAAGGCAAGTCAAGGATGCATGTTGTGAAAGCTCCTTTTGGTGTAGCGTACAACACAAGACATTAGTGAAATTAAAAACAATATTTTTCATAAAATCTCGGGGTGTTACACTTTACATAAAAAGGTGATTGAATAAGGTGCAGAAAGAGAGAGTCTCTTACCTTGAGAGGGTGTTTTTTAATGCATGGATGAACCTTATTATGAGCTTGTGGGAACCTTGGGAGGTCTTTATAGAGGGTATTTTTGAGTAGTGTCACTCTTTAAGGGGTTTTAGTGAAGAGAAATGGTAGGTTTTGTGTGTTTATATAGAAAAAGTGCATAGAGTTCTTAATTGATTTCAAAATTAGGTTTTGGACTCTATATGATAACGTACTAAAAAACAAAAACAACTCGTGTATTTTTCCATTCATTTCTACCAAAAATAAATTTTTCCATTTCTATATAGTGATAATAACTGAAATATATAAAATAATCTCCTTGGTGATGTCAATGTAAGTTGTGTTTTTAGAGAATTGATTTTATGCCCTTAAAATATAATTTTCGATTTAGAGGATTCATTAAGGGTTTATAAAATTAATCAATTCACATAAAAACACGTTATTTTAATGGGTAAATACATATTTTGTGTGGATACATTTAATGATATATATTAAAACACTTTTGGTTCATTATGAATTCATAATACAAAATGTATATTTATATCGAATTTAATTTTTACCCCAAAATTCGACTATCTGAATTTTTTTGAAAAATAGTCCTTAGATAATTTTGGAAGGATGACTTGAAAAGTAATAGCTATTTCAAAAAATTAATTAAATAAATATAATAATTTACACATTTAAATCAAAATATCTATTTATTGATAATTAATAGTTTTTTACAATAATAGTTTTCAGGCCATTATAAAAATTATTTTTGACTTTATAAAATTATATTATCATTTATATTAATTAAATATTATTCAATAGTAATATTTTATGAAAATTTCATACATATATAAAATTATTATATTCATTAAAAAGTGCACCTTGATTAAAACAATATATTTCTCAAAGATACAATTTATGCTCAATCGTATAAAAATATAATTTTTTTCAATATGATTATTAAATTATTTAAAAATGTAATATTATAAAGGGTTAAATATAATAATTTTTTAAACAAAAATTAAAATATTGAAAACTATACTATTAGGTTCTAGATACAAAACCCTTTATAAGACCAGTGAATTCCTTAAGTGTAAGTTGTGCAATTATGAGATTTTTGGGGGTGGTTTGGCATACCAGGATTGGGTCGTTAACCCAATGATCTTGAACTTATCCTATAAATGGTTTCACTCAGGCTCTATATGTTGAATCATGGATTGGTTTTAGTGAAGTGAAAAGCTCAGTGATTATCTCTCCCTCAAATTATTCGATAAATGGGATTCATGAGGTATGATCGTACTAGTCATGTTCATCACATCTTTTATATATGTCAACTTCAATTTAACATTACTCATAGCATACTAATCTTAATGGTAACATTTCAATGGATATATAATTATCAATTATGATTCGAAATTATATTCTAAATTAAATATTCTAAAACTATCTTGAATAACCAATGTAGTTCTTGTGTTTTCTATAACTATATTATGTGATAAAACATTTATTAAAAAAATAGAATTTAATTTATAAATGTCCGGGTCATTACCTTATTGGATATTATTAAAATTAATTTTTCTCCATATATTAAGTACACATACTTGAAATGTGGGATTAATTATTTCAATTCTATATTTATGGGTTGTTATAAATATAATATCAAATCTATATTTCTCACTTTCATATCATGGATTTATTTGACACAATAAGACATATATTAATCCTCTATCATGACCCAACCTATATTGGGGCTCGAGCCGAAACTCCCCCAAGCCTACCTCCATAGTCAAGAGGTGAAGAAAAGCGATGATGGCACAACTAACTCAGGGAATAGTTTTCCTCCCTATTCAAACCTCTACATCCCGCATTGTGAAAGGAATCCTTATTTGTACCTTGAATAAGGTCTCATGATTCGCAATTCAAAATATACATCTAATTAATCCATTATGGAAATCTACTTATTTAATATTTCACAGTTGATGCATCACAAATGACACTTTCTTACATACTTGAGATGAAAATGAGCCAACAACATCGACTAATGAGAAATTGTACCCTGCTGATCAACCAGGTTTAGCTTCAGGTAAGCTAATTACTATGAAGATTCCCACACTAGGTGATCCTATAAATTTTTGCTAAGTGAAATTGATAAAACATTTCCCTTTCTTGGTATATAGACTATCTGGATGTTTTAGTACAACAAGAAGTTCTACTGGCATTTCTGCCTTAGGTCCATGTCTCTCTGAGTGAAGACATACCTGACACTTTGGAGTTCTGAATAAAACACAATGTGCTCTCTCAGAAGGAATTATCTCCACATCCTCAAAGAGAAGACTGCCCCTACTATCACCAAGTAACGAGGCATGTGGTCGTATTCATGGGGTCTCCTTAACCTCAACCTAAACTAGATAGTGACTGAATTAAGATTGTCCTTGAACAGGTAAAGGTACCAAAGAATAGGGTAGATGAGTAAAATCATCCTAAAAAATTAATCTAGAAATAGAAAACACATTGCATTCACTACGTGTCTTCACCTCTATTAGAAATAGATTAACCCCAATCATTACAACATGCCACACCGACTAGTGGAAATCCAAGAAAAAGGAGGTCAAGCAGAAAAAATCTTCTGAAAAAGCTAAGTTCTAGTCTGAAACTCCATCTCACAACCTCTCCATTAATGAAAAATTCAGGGGGACTCATCCACCACATCTATATACTATCTTATTTGGGTTTAACTTACCCATCCTCACAATTTTTCTCACTTCACAAATACTTGTGTCAGTGGGGGGAAAGAACCCTCTTCCTCGTTCATTCAAATCTAAATAGGTCATCATTGACATAGGGCTACACCGACGCCCCGTGTCACCCTAATAAAACGTCATTTATGAATTATGGAGAAAAGATTACTTCTTCTCATCTCATGTACTACAGGATTGTAGACATCCATAACATGCAGCAGCCCACTTCCCTAACAACCATCTCCTAGAGATAGACGTGGGCTGCCTGGTGTTGGTGGAAAGATTTCTCAACATCGTCCACAAACCACAACTCATCCTTCTTTTCTTCCATCACCTCCTCTCAAGGTACCATCATGTCCCCTCCTAGGAGATCCATGGTCCTGATGTCATATCTTTCATTGCAGTTCAATTACTCTCTTCATGGAAGCATAGAATTTCTGGTCAGGTAATATCATTCCATGTGACCTCATCCATTATTATCAGAGGACTAGCCCTCCATGGGTTGTCCGGTTGATGTACGTTGTCCAGAACAATGTTCTAGAGATTAAATAGTGGAGGCCTCTTGTATCATGGGCATAACAACTGACATACCACTATTATAAATTTCGTTGTCAATAGTTCCTTCTCTTCCACCCCAACTCTTTTGGTGATTCAAAAGGGCACTATGTTGACATAGATCTTTCTACAGAGAGCCTGCTCAATCTTATAGGCTCAGCAGTTACCATAATGGACCATTTCCAAAGCATACCATGTAAGGTCTGTGAACCTAGTCTCATACTCAGCCACTATCATCCATCCCTTCTGAAGCAACCAATGATATTGAATCCAAATAGATCATAATTAGTATGGGTTGTACTCCACAAAAAACAACTGTTGGAAGTCACCCAATGAGAGTGTCGAATCATCGTGGAACTGAGAAATCAGGATCCATTATCACCTAAATTCTCCTTATAAAATGATTGCTACCAAATCCACTATATGATCTGTTTTTGTTCAAACAATCCTAAAGAGTCAAACCACTGACTCTATACAAACCCTTTTTTCTTAAGGATCTGTCTCACCGGGGTACCACATTGGCATCTTGTGCTGGAACACATAGAGTGCGCTCAGCCAACGCATTTCCTCATCTCACTCTTCTGGGACTAACTGCTTCTCAACCAGTGGAGTTGCTGCTACCTATCCACCTGATGTAATAGAGATCATATGATGGATCTAAAAATGAGGCCTCATCCTTCATAGAATCTTCATCATGAACCAGAGCTAGTATCCTGGCTAGCAATTTCCACATAGGTATCCTGAATTTTATTAAGGATTATTGTGGTCGGATTAGCATATATAGATAAATAATGTTGTGGAGAAGAATCTGGAAGGATAGTCAAAGGCTCAATCCTATGTGATGCATAAACAAAAGATCATAGAAAAACATTTTTCATCATATTGTGTTGACAAGTAGGTTATCAGGGTCATGGTTAATGGATGCATCAGTCGCCTCCCCAACACTGGACTCACTTTCTTGAAAGATTCTCTAAGGTCAAGTTAGCATTGTTTCTCTAAACCCACCGAATACCTTTATAGTGAAATGTCCGAACAACATATCATGGGGTTAACCACCTCTAATATGTATTTTTATAGACCTGTCCCATATCGGGGCTCGATCCAAAACTACCCAAAGCCATCCTCTATTGGGCAGGTGTGTCAAAAATTGTGGAAGGCACAACAAACTCAGGGATACCTTTTCCTATGCACAGGCACACACACACACACACACACTCACGTATAGCCAAATGAAAGAAAATGTTCAAAGTGAAAATGTAAAAAATATAAAATGCTACTATAAAAATAAACCAAACATATATAAACCACTATACAATACACATACAGAAAAGTAAACTGAATGGGAAAGGCGGAATATACACGACTAACTGTAAAAGTGTCACAACATGGTAGTGACTGGGAAGGAAAAATATATAAGAGAGAACCACAATGGAATCCCATGATGTGACCATTATACGTGATCCAAGCACCCCTTATCCCTATGTTATTCTGATTTCATGATCAACCTATCCATCGTCTTCAAGGGAAAACCTTGTGCGGTGAAATCCTAAGAATGGGTGAGTATAAAAATACTCAGTAGGATTACATTAAGGAATAAGGGAGCATCAAAATATGTACTAGATATAGAATCCATATATAGAACAATTAACGAGAAAAGAATATTGCTCATCACAACAATAGAGTGAAAGTAAACTCATCCAGAAAAAAGGAGGTCGAAACAATGAGAATGTGAACATCTCATCGAGTCTTCGCTACCTATCATTGGAGAGAATACTCGTCTAACCACAAGAATCTAGACATGGAAATCACATGGAATTCCATGTGCATCTTCACCTCTCCTGGAAGGATATTAAACAAACCCCAAAAAGTGTCTAGTTAAATATGATATATATATATATATATTCTCAGTCAAGAATCCCAAACAAGAGTGTAAGGGGGATCCATCTCATATCTCATCCCATGAAGAAGTGTCTTCAACAGTTCTAGAAGTAACCACCAATGATTCCAATTATCCAACACATTTTCCCTGAACACACAAGTCAAAGTGACTCAATCACTTCACCTTGATACTATCCGCTTTGGGTGTCACTACCTCACCCTCATATGTTTTTTCTCATGCCACATGGATGTGTCTTAGTTGGGAATGTTCCCCTCTTATTCATGAGTCAATGGTAACATTAATGTATGTCGCATCACTAATCCATAGCTGGAAAGAGTAAACCCAATGTAGTGAACCCACACCCTACTGTGTGATAGTGATTCCACTCTAATGGAATCCATAGAGGACCCTCACCCTAATGCGTCAGGGGAATTCCACTCTAATATATTACATAGAGGACTCACAACAAAATGTGTGAGGGGGATTCTACTCTAATAGTCATTGAAGATGAACCACACCCTTATGCATTAAGAGGATTCCACTCTTGTTCATCGATGACACTCAACCTAGTGTATTAAGGTGATTCCACTCAAAATTATCTAGTAGAGGAACCATACCCATATCGATGGGGGATTCCACTCATTTTTTCATAGAGGACCCATTACCTATTGATTTATGGGGATTTCACATCCATTCATCAAGAACCCACCCCATGGTGTGTTAGGGGATTCTATTCAGAAGTCCATGATATCCTCAAATGAACACTACCATCTTCAGACATCACCTAAAAAGACATCACACCTAGAACATATCACATTTTAACATGAAAGACACTATGAAGGGAATCATCAAGTTCTACATGAAGAAACACTCTGGATATGCTACTTGCGGACCAAAATCCAATTTCATCAGAAAGAGATATGAGAGGTAGAATAAGCATAGTGATACACAACACGTACGGGACCCACATGTCATGAGACCCTACCTCACCAATTGTTCATGTATGTTGCCATACTCAGGTACTAAACTATGATCAAATACACCTAGCCATTCCAGTATACTCCTAGAGTTCATGAGACCTCTAGATAAAGGGATGATAGGTGTATGATGTTGTTTGATGATCCTAAGGGTGAAAACTAAATTCTACCAACATTCCTCTTCAAACGGACTAAGATAACTACATTTTTTACTCTTTCATAAACATTGTGGAAGGATACAAAAGATCTAATATTCATTCATCCAAATAGGACTCCTAAATAATAAACTATATTTCACAGTATTTCGCACAAACGGTGCTTCATGGGGCGCAGGCCTCGAACCCAGAATACGTCATACGGATCGCACTGCTGTGATCGTCATGAAAAAACACACGTGATTGGCTATTAATTTGTCCAAAACATACACCCGATGAAAAAGGTGCATTTCACCACAAATACCCAAATCGAGCCTTGTGGGTCCCGCAACATTATTTTAGTTTAAGTTCTCAAAATTATTATTATATTTTCTTAATCAATTACAAGGTCACAATACCACTGATGGTGTTTCAACAAGACTTTTGATGAAACAGATAGTCTAATACAAGAATCACCAAATAAGAATAATTATATTATTATTAATTTATTTGTACATTTCATGAAACAAATACTCAAGAATTTAACATAATGTTCTGGAACTGACCTAAAACGTTTTATCCTAAAATTTGGGTCATGATGTCAAAAAATACACATTAGTTGGACACTCCATGTAAGAGTTACGCCCGATTCAGCATCTGATGAAAAATATTATTATTATAAATTTAGGGTGTTTTATAAACTCAATCCCTGGGTTAGTGAATGGTTCCCAATACTGGTGTCAAATTGTCTCCCTTGGAGAAAGGGTCACATAACAGCTGACGGTTCATCTATATGTTATTGTATGAGGATGTACAGACGAACTATGTTTTGAAAACCAAAAATATTATTATTATTATTATTATTATTATTGTTATTATTTATTATTAATATTATTTTTTAGGACAAAACACAATTGAGATTCACACAAAATAGGTGGTATCCTTTGATTTGTTGTACATGGCTTCCCCACTGAGTGCCTCCCCTATTTTTAATTATGTATTGTTTTCTTTTTTCTTCTTTATTCTTTTATATCACCTCTACCAAGATTTCTTATCTGCAAACTTATATTTAGTTGAAAATCCCACATCATCATAGAATAAAATGGATATAACCCATATCACACTGCACTAAATACTATATTGAAATCCACCATGCCTTGTTTGGACTGCTGACCATCGCCGCTTATGCCACCGCACACCTCTACATTGACTACTGGACACTGTCAGTCAACCACCATCATGCCACTCTCTCCCAAGATTACTCCATCACCAGTTAATCACCACACGTATCCATACGATTTTTGGGCAGAAACTCTTGATTCGAACACATATCTATTTAGTTCATTCACCATGCAACATCGCGCCGAGGATGATCTTTCGATGTCAAATCTAAACTCACAGTGATGATCTGTTATTTCCTGGATCAATCACCAAAAAATTGATTTTTAGTTCTTAAAAATTAAATGTTGACAATGTTCATGAGTATGGAGAGAATCTCAGAAAACACAATAATTGAAAACAAACCCCATCCATGTTTTTATTGGCTATGATTATTTTATTGAAAAGATATAACTATAATTGATAATATGTGGGCAAGTATAAAGAATTATAATTATGGAACAATATTTTATAAAAAATAAGTGATCAATAATTTAATAAATTGGGGTGAAAAGTATAATTTATGATTCCTACATGGATTTTATCTATGGTTGATGAGAAATAACGCGCTCTCCAAGATTCCACTGTGATCTGGAAAATATTCATCATTGGTTCATCATTGATCCACTGATGAAGAAAGGGAGAGAGAGCATAGAGGAGGGAGGATAAGGGTCCATCCAAAAAAAAAATCCTTAAAAATACATATTTATTGTTTGTAATTAGGTTAAGAATCTACTTAACTGCACCCACCAATGGTCGCGAGATCTAAAAATCTCGTGCCCTCTCACTTTAGATTGTGCTTTGTTAAAACACCCCATTACTAACTAACAACAGTATTAGATTTCCAATCCTAGTCCCTATTCAAAAGTTATTTAGATTAGCATCCAAAATAAAGTAATTTTATTTAATTATTTTATTTATGGTTTTTCACTCCATGGAGTCTCCTATAAAAGGCATGCACTGACAAAAGTTAAGTGCAACCTAGGGTAAATGTCGCACTCCCGACTCAACTGTTACGTCATATTTTTGATCTAAAATACCATTTGAGACATATCACATTTCCTTAATGTTCATAGTATAAAAAATACTTAATATTTTTATAAAATTAATTCTAGTAACATCGGACCTCAGAATCACAAGTTGTGTCAGTTTGTATCTCTGGAAATATATGTAGAAATATTCTAAGTCTTATAAGTAAAAAACTGGGTCTCTACATCCTCATCAATAAATATATAATAAACTCAATCAATGAACCCATATTTGACAACACAAACTGGACTAAAATATGGTTCATTAGAATTATATTAGTATTTATTCTCTATGTAATTATCAATAATTAAGTGTTATTTAATTCTAAAAATTTAGGTAACATACCTTGGTCTTCAATGTGTTAGGTATCTTAATGTGGGGCAGTGTAAGGATTGAATGGTTATCTAAATGGTGTTGAGTCAATAAGGTTCTCCTTATGAATTTTCCATTCCTTTGTACAAGGGGGAGATTGCTGAGTCATTAAAGTTTCTTTATGACTTTTCCATTTCCATTGTTTTGAAAATAAAAAACATCTTATCTCAAGGAAAATCTATTTTCCCCTTTTTTTACTTCTATAAGGAAAATTTCATTCCCGGAGGAAATTTATCTTTACCATGT
Organism: Viscum album; assembly: GCA_963277665.1. Lineage (NCBI taxonomy): Eukaryota > Viridiplantae > Streptophyta > Magnoliopsida > Santalales > Viscaceae > Viscum > Viscum album. The sequence continues at coordinate 1,317,143,395 of OY728128.1, read as the reverse complement.
TTTAATTGTTCATATAATAATATTTATAAAGTGTAAAATTCGGATTGAGACCAAAACCTTAGAATCCTATAAATACCTAGATATAAAGAATTCTATTCTAGGATCCAAATTCTCAGAATTCTGGTTACGAACTCTTCAGAGTTCTGACTACGAATTATGATTATGAATTCTGGATACGAACAATTCAGAGTCCTGACAAAGTATTCTGATTACGAATTCTGGATATGAACTCTTCAGAGTTCTGAATATGAATTATGATTATGAATTCTGGATACAAACATTCAGAGTTCTGACTATGAATTCTGATTACAAATTCTAAATATGAACTCTTCAGAGTTCACACTACGAATTCTGATAAATAATTATGGATATGAACTCTTCAGATTTCTGACTATGAATTCTGAATAAGAATTCAGGATATGAATTTTTCTGAGTTCTGACTCCAAGTTCTCTAAATTCAAACTCCAAACTCTCATGATTTCTGACTCTAAATTCTCATGAACTCCGACTTCGAACATTTTATGTTCTGGTTCCGAAATCTTGTGAATCCAGATTTCGAATTTCATTGAAATTCAAACTCTAGAATTATATAGAATTCATGTGCCGAATTCCTAGAAAGTAGAATATGAATACCTTTGTATTTAAGATTCTTAATTCATTTTGGTTAGAATCTGAACTTTCACTTGATTACATTAAAAATATTGGATTTTAGTTATATAACCATATTTTTCTTACACTTGTTTTGTTGTAAAACTATGTCATTCTTTCAGTTACTCACTAACCTTTGTTTAAGTGACATGTGTATAGGTCCCTCCAAATTCAAGAAAAATATGACCGTTGGAGGGGGGAGCCGACTATTGATGTTGTGTGTATAAATAGGGGCTCATTTGAAAGAGCTCACTAATAAACTTTTACAACTGTGCTTACATGTTATTTAAGTGATTTATAGAGATAGAGGCTCTTATAAACACTCAGACTTCGTGCATAATGTTTGAACGACTTTTTAAAACCATTCTTCGTGCAGATTTGCTTCGTGTGACTCCGATTGTTGCTGTGTACAATCGAGGTATTTAGGGAATATGAAGAAAAAGGTTCCAACTACCTTGAAGACGAGGGATTCCTTGCTGATGAAGACAGAGGTTCCAACTACCTTAAAGTTGAGGGCTTGCGGGGATAGGAAGACAGACTCTGATATTCGTATCGAGGGCTTACCCTGGTGTGGGTAAGATAGACTTTCTTTAAAGTATAAATCAAGGGACCATTATCCAAGGTTGTTGGATACCATTCTCTTTGGGTTAAAATAATTTCTACTGTTACTTGTTTTGTTACACGTTTTTCCGCTGCATTTGTAATTTTAAGGAATGTATAACATTCTTATACTTCCTTATACTTGTACTCTGATTTAGTTAGATTCTATATGCTTTACGGTAGAATATTAGTTGTTCTAAACATTTATTAAGTTTCATTTCTGGAATCAATTTTTTGGAATTTCCTTCTCGGAATCATATTTCCCGAATCAAGCAAGTGTGTAGAACTAGAGGTTTTGTGAATTACATTGTTTAACCTTGTTAAACATAAATATCTTTATATGTCCCAAATAATTTTTTAAAGTATACAATTACCCCTGCCCCCTCTTGTATTTGAGACACTTATTACACATTCGATCCTACATTTGGTATTATAGAGTATATCATACTCAGACATTCCATATCAACAATTGGTATCAGACCAGGTTTCCCCTGAATTAATCTCATGATTAGATTAAGAAGAGATCTTTCGGAATTGATTTTACAAATTCATACTTTTTCAGATTCATTTTTTCTTAGAAATACTCTTGTTCTAGATTTTCCTTGCTTAGGAATATTTTCCTTGTTTACCAACATTCTCTATTAACAAGTCTTTGTGGAATAATTTTTCTTAAAGATGGAAGGAATCGATGTTGGTTCCATAGAAAATCTCAATCCAACTAGACCATCAATCTTTTATGAGAATGACTATAAATATTGGAGAGGCCGAATGAAGTCTTTCATTATCAATACTGGTGTTGATAATTTTGTTATGCTTATTGGATGATAAAAAATACCTGACAAATAAGTTAGTACATTTACCAATCAAGAAAAGTATGAATATCAACTGAATTATAAGGTACAAAATACTTTTCGTTGCTCCATGACTAGAAATATATAGAGCCAAATTTCATCTTGTGAAGCAGAAAATTCTATGTCGAAGAAACAAGAAGTTACTCACTATAGACCATTCAATGTTATTTAAACTAGAAGAGCTATGCTTAGAGCTGAATACCATGGCATTAACTTTACTTATGGAGAACCCATATGTAAGGTGCAACAATGATTCATGACTATTGTGAAAAGTTTAAAATCAATGGGTGAAAAATGATTAGATGATTAATCTCCTGTTGACAAGATCATAGACATCATGCCCAATGAGTGGGAATCCAAGAGGACTGCTATTGATGAGAACAGAAAGGTTACTCTGCTTACACATGATGAAATCTTTGGAACCCTTCTTCAACATGAAACTAGAATGAATAGAGATGATGATAATGTAAATAAGAATAATGGAAATGGAAGCGTTTCTTTTACTACAACGTCAAATCATTCGAATGCCAAGAATCCTAAGAGAGTCACTAGATCCAAATCTAGGAATGTTGTTATGCAATCTAAATCTATTGGAAGTGAATCCTAAGTGAATGAATTAGTAAATCATTCTTGAAATATGAACAAGATATTTGGACAGAGGAACTTTCAATCTAGATATAAGAAGAAGGAACGGAAATATAAGAATGATTCAGAAGTCATGTGTTATGAATGAAAGATATATGGACACATAAGACCTGATTTTCTATGCTAAAAAGAAAAGAAAGAAAGGAAAAGAATTCTGAGAAAAACATAAAGAAGTATCAAAAGGCTAACACTAAGAAATTCTTGAAAGCTAATGACACCTGGAGTGCTAGTGGTGGAGACTCTTTAGATGAATCATCAGATTATGAATCTACTGGACAGAAGAATCTTGGTCTAATAGCGAGAATAACTATTGACAATCATTTCTTTATGGATAAGGTACACAATATTGAATCATTGACCAATGTTTCTGTAGAAGAAAATTATAGTAAAGATAAATATTATAACTCTTCAGATGAAGAATCTTCTTCTGATAAAGATAATATATTACCTACCTATGATGTAGTTTCTATGTTTTCCAAACTTCTTGAGATTGAGAATTCAAAGCTCATGAAAAAACTTGAAAAGGAAAATTCTAGAAATACTATTCTTACTAAGGAGATATCAGATCTTTCTAAATATCTTGATAAGAAAAATGCTGATTTTGAAAGTATTTAAAAAAATCTTGAGGATGTAAATTCAGAGAAGAATAAACTTTTTAAATAACTAAAAATGTAATTTCTAAAAAAACGTATTCGAGCCTAAATCTAGTTCAAAATAAAATGATTTTGAAGACAATAACTTTTTTATTAAACTCAAATCCAATTTTTTTTCCTTGAAGAAGAGTGTTTTCAAACATTACCTTAGTTAATGAAAATTTTGTTAAAATGTATTCTCAAATTCGACCTCTAGGGAATAGTTCTGGTTTTCGATATACTAGTTCTAAACCTATTTTTAGTAAAAATTATTTTTTTGCTCATAGTGCTCCATTATGCACTAAGTATCAGTGTGGTGGACATTGGAAAAAGAATTTTTATCTAAACAAAACCCAATCATTAGGATTTCTAAAATCCTATTTTTCTAAGAATATGTTGGTGCCTAAAATTTTTCTTTCTAAGAATTCTAGATCCAAGCAAGTTTGGATTATGAAAAACTAAATTTTTCTTATTTTCAGGAAAATAGAGAAGGTACCAACAACATTACATGGTACATGGATAGTGGATGTTCCTGGCATATGACTGTTAACAAATACTACTTTGAAAAGATTATCAAGACGAATGGAGGAAAAGTAACTTTCGAAGATAATGCTCAGGGAGAAATTATTAGTATAGGTAACATCGTTCTTCTTAGGAAACATTGATTTCAAATATGTTATTTGTAAAGGGTATTAAGCATAGCCTTATTAGCATAAGACAGCTATGTGATGAAGGTTAACTTCTGAATTCTAAGAATGACAAGTGCTTAGTACACAATTCCATGGAAGAATTTATTATTTCTTCCCATAGGCAAGAGAATGTTTACAAACCAAACTTAGAGGACCTTAGGATCCAAGAATTACCTTGCCCTAGTGCAATGGAAGATCCCTCTTAGTTGTGGCATCAAAGTATAGGTCACTATAACCATAGAAACTTATGAAAACCTTCTAAGAAATGATAAGTTAAGGATCCTACCAGAGCATAGATTTGATTCTTCAAATGTTTTGGACCCTTGTCAATATGTAAAGTAACATAAATAATGTTTTTATCAGTCGGTGAAGTCTCAACTACTGATTTATTAAAGCTAGTGCATATGGATATTTTTGGTCCTACACAAACTGGAAGCATTGGTGGCAAGTACAATGTATTTTTTCTAGTTGCTTATTACACTGGATTTACATGGGTATATTTTCTAGCAATGAAGTCTGAGGATTTTTGTTATTTCAAAAATTTTAGATCCCATGATAAATAAGAGAAAAATATACCATTGAAAACAATTCCTAGTGATCATAGAGGAGAATTTCAAAATTCTGATTGTGAAACTTTTTGTAGTAGAAATGGAATTACTCATAACTTCTCAGCACCGAGAACACATCAACAGAATGGTGTTGTTGAAAGAAGAAATAGAATTCTTCAAGAGATAACTAAAACCATGTTGAGTGAGTACTCTATAGCTATACATTTTTGTGTTGAAGCTGTAAGTACTGCTTGTTATACTATAAATCAAGTTTTTATTAGACATTTTCTTAATATAACTCCTTATTAGTTATGGAATGGTAGAAAACCTAGACTTTCATACTTTAATATTTTTGGTTGCAAGGTATACATTTTGAATACTAAAGATAATCTACATAAGTTCACACCAAAATCTGATGAAGGAATTTTCTTAGGTTACTCCACAACTTCTAAGGCTTATAGAATTTTCAATACAAACACTTGTATTGTTGAAGAGACAGTGCATATGAAATTTGATTAAACTGATCCTTTTGTTTTTAAACAACCCCAACCCACATCTTCGAATGTATTTTAAAAAACTGATTATTAACCTATGTTAGAAGATGCTTATGATAAGGAAAATGTCCAAGAAGATACTTCTAAAACATTTACCCCAGAATATTTCCCACCCTATGTTGATGAACAGTATTTAAAAACCCCAAATCAGTCGTTTCTAAAGAATCATCCTAGTGATAAAATCATTTGTGATGTCAATAAACCTGTAAGGACTATAAGTTCCTTAAAATTTAAGTAGAACATCTAGCATTCCATTCCCAATTAGAACAAAAAAGTACAGATGAAGCTTTAGGTGATAATGTTCGGAATAAAGTCATGGAATATGAACTAAATGAATTTGAAAGGAACAATGTCTGGACCTTGGTTAAGAGACCTAAGGAAACTTCTGTTATTTTAGTAAAATGGGTCTTTAGAAATAAGTGTGATGAAAATGGAATCATTGTAAGAAATAAATCAATATTAATTTCTAAAGGATATAATCAACAAGAAGGAATAGACTATGAATAAACCTATGCTCCAGTAGCTATACTAGAATCTATTCGTATTTTACTTGCCTTTGTAGCATTCTTCAATTTCAAACTTTTTCAAATGGATGTAGAATGTGATTTTCTTAATGGTTATGTTCAAGAGGAAGTTTTTGTTGAACAAACTCATGGATTTTAAGATACAAAACATCCTGATCATTATTTTAGACTTACCAAAGCATTTTAGGGCATTAAACAAGCCCCTCGAGCTTGGTATGATAGACTTACAGGATTTTTGCTTCGAAATAACTATGTTAAGGGAAATGTAGATCCAAACCTTTTTATAAATAAGGAAAAGAAAAATGTTTTAATTATACAAATTTATGTTGATTAAATTATATTTTTTTTCAACTCAACAATCATTATCTAATTCCTTTGCAGATCTAATGAAATCTGAGTTTGAAATGAGTATGATGGGTGAGTTAACATTTTTTCCTCGGTTTTCAAATTTCTCAAAAACCAAGAAGGAATCTATATATCCCAACATAAGTTTATTAAAGATCTTATTAAAAGGTATGGATATGACAACACTAAATGTATATGTACTCACATTGGTACTTCAAACACACTTGATCTTGATGACGCTGGGAAACAAGTAGATCTAACAACATTTAGTGGTATGATAGGATGTTTACTTTACTTGATAGCTAGTCATCCATACTTAATGTTTTTAGTATACTTCTGTGCAAGATATCAATCCAATCCTAAGGAATCTCATTTAAAGGCAGTGGAAATAATTTTTCGATACCTAAAGGGAACAATGGATTTAGGACTATTTTATACTTCTTGAAATGATATTGTTTTAAAATGTTTTTTGGATGTTGACTTTGGTGGATGTAGAATGGATAGAAAGAGTACATATAGAACTTCTAATTTCATAGGATATTCATTAGATTCTTGGTCATTCGAGAAGCAAAACTTAGTAGCACTTTCCACTGCTGAAGATGAATATGTAGTGGCTGGAAGTTGTTATGCTCAAGTGTTGTGGATGCAACACACACTCAAAGTATATGGTATGAATTTTACCAAAACAGAAATTTTGTGTGATAATAAAAGTGCCATTGCCCTTAGTAAAAACCCTTCACATCAATCTCGTGCAAAGCCCATAGATATTAAGCATCACTTTCTTAGGGATCATACACAAAAATGAGATATCATTCTTCAATTCTTCAGAAAGCAAGATCAACTTGCTGATATTTTTTACAAAATATTTACCTTCTAATAGATTTTAATACATTAAACAGAATTTCGGAATGATAACCATAAGGTAATATTCCTCAATAATTTCCTGTTGAAGCTATCTCCTAACAGTAATAAACTTCTTTTCATAGAGGGAGTACATTTCATTGTTTGTTTTTCATATTTTTTGTAATGAAGTTTTTCTTGTTTTTTGTAATGAAGTTTTTTATATTTTTCGTAATCAAGTTTTTTTATTATATTTCGTAATGACATTTTTCTTATTTTTAGTACTTGAAATATTCATAAGAGAATTTTTGTACTAGAAATTTTGGTAATGAAATTTTCATACTTAAATATTTCATCATAGAATTTTCGTACTTGATGTTTTCGTAGTGACATTTTTTGTACTGAATATTTTCCTAATGAAGATTTTCATAATGAAGGTTTTCATAATAATGATCTGTGTACTCAATTTCTTTTTCATTCTCAAGTTTTTTTTAGAATCTAAAGTCCTCCAAGAAGTATTTTCTTCAATACGAATAATTCTCCTGACAATCTGAAATGTATGATTCTTTCTTGAGTTTTCGTAATCACCTTTTACTTGCGGTTAGTTTATTTTTTTTAAAATTTATTGGATTCTATTTTTTTTAATCTGAATGTTTTCCTTTAAATAAAACCTCAAGAGATCGGATTAAACAAGATTTTCCCTTGCAGCTATTTTTTCAACCATCAGATCTGACCAGAAGGTTTCTCAACTATTATAATGGATTTGGAAGTTGAAAGGTCACATCCATCACCTATATAAAGGACCTCTGAAGGGTTGTACCACATCGGTTTTCAAGCTCTCGCATACTAAAGTTCTACCCCCTTTCTTAAGACCATTCTGAATCTCTCAATGTTCCTCCAATATGAATGTCTACAGAATCTTCTTCTCAAGATATGTCTACCTTGAATCCAATCACCAATTGGAAAGTGTATAGGGAAAGGTTGGTCCATCTGAACTTTTTCAAATACGATTCTATCATCTCTAATAATATCAAAATTAATGGATGGGAGAGCATGTGAATATTAAATATAGGAAATCCAGACTTGGTTTATCCGGATTTTCTTATAGAATTTTATGAGTCAGTTTCTTTCTTTAAGAAAGATGGCAGAGAAAAGTTCTCCTTCTAGAGTTATGGAAAAACTTATAAACTCTCATTCACCAAGGCTGCTATCTTAGTGGAGTTATCTTATGAAGGGGAAGCTGAGTTTTTCTCTCAAAAACTACGAGATGTTCAAGGAAGTTTTATTAAGGTGAAATCTTTGGAATGTCTTGGACTATCAGATGTCAAGACTGCAAAGATTTCGCATTTATATGTCAACAATGAGATCCTATAGTTATGGGTTCAAGGTTTTTTCAAACTGTAAAAAGGTGATAAGGACACCTTAAAGAAAAGTTACATATATATCTTGGATTTCTTGGTAAATGTAAGGAAAATATATTTGATGAGGCACATTTTCATTACGATATAGAATATCAAAAAATGGGAATTTGAGAGCTCAGATTATTATGTATCCTGCCTTATATTCCAAGCTGATAGTTCGGTGTCTTGAATCATTCAAGATCCCTTGCAGTTCCAAGCCAAGGAATAATATAGATATGCTTGTATGTGGTGACACTTTAAATTGAAAGAATATAGGATTTTCTAAGGAGTAAAGAGAGTTTAATGATATTCCAATGGAAGAGGCAGAAGTCATTCCAGAATATGTTGAAAAAGTTGAACCATCAAAGCAGGCCGTAAAGATAATAATGTTGAAGGAAGTGGAAGTAGAAGAAAAAACATTTAAATCTATGGAAGTCCAATCCGCACCTCCTAAACCCAAGAAGCATAAGGCCTACCCAAATGAGGTGGTAGAAAATGGATGGAGGATAAGAAAAATGGAAAAGAAGGTGAGCCACAGTTTGGTTTGGATCCTGCTGAGGCTAAGTCCTTGAAGGAATCAATTACTGAAGAGCTTGAGAAGCAAGCTAATAAGAAGAAACATAATAATAAAATGTCTGAGGCCGAGATTGTGTAATCAATCTTGAAGGCTACTGAAATAGCATCTGAGAATATTCTAGTTCTATAATGTTTCTTGACAGAGCCTCTACCTGAGACTCCAGGGAAGAATTTCTTCACTTTGCAAAAAGCTAAAGAAAATCTTGTTGAAGAAGTGGTAGAAGTAGAAGAAGTAGAAGAGCTGGAAGAAGAAGAAGTGAGTGGTATGATATATGATCTTTTAAAGCAAGATGATGATTTTCCAGAAAAGGGAACCCCATCTGAAAAATTGTCACTCTAAACGTATAGAGACGAGTCCTCAAAGCTTGTCACTCTAGAGAAGGATGACGGGAAGGGTGAAGATAAAGGTGAAGAAGAAGTAAACAATTTTTCTGAAGAATAATGTCTAAATCATGATTTCATTCATCTGGATGATCCTGAGGCTAGAAATCATAAATTAGAGGTAGATGAAGATAGATTTGGGTAGATCTCTGATATCATGCATGAATCCCCTAATGAGGAAGCCGTATAGAGTATTGATAAGGGTAAAAAAGTGCTTTTTGATACTCTTAGAAAATCTATGGTGAAGAAGAAGAAAGTTGAATATTCTTCAAAGTGGAAGCTTGTTGTGCTAGAAAAACAAGCATCACCATGTAAAGTCTCAAATTCTGAATCATCTTTACTTGGTCCTGATTCTGTTGAACAATCCATAAAGAATCTTGTCAGGTCCATTCTGAATTTTTCAATCATAGATTCTAGATTCCAGATGCTCCAACATTCTCTTAATCAGAAATCAGATTCGGTCTCCATGGTGATGGAAAATTGTGTCAAGGTGGAATTAGATTTCAAAACATTCCTCATAAGCTATGAAGCTCACATAAAATCTTGTAAGACAATAGACACTAGGTCAAATAAGTCAATTCAAGAAATGAGTGAGATTGATCCATTAAGAGAAGATTTCATGGAAGTTTTTGATACCGAAGACACCAAAATGAATGATCCTACAAATAGATTTAAGGAAAAGCTAAATCTAGAAAAAAAATACTTGGATTCAAGAAGTGAAATACTTGAATGGGTAGTTTAACTCTGTAGATCAAAGATGGAAGAGGGAGAGAGATCTCCAGATTGAGTTTGATGATAATCTTGTGAAACAAGATGAGTTGCTGAAGGCTCAAGCATAAGTTCTTTTGTTTTAGGAAGAGAGAATTAAATCCTTAGAGAAGAAAGCTGAGGAAGATCATAAGGAATTCAAAATTCTGAAGACTATATTCATGATGATGATGCCCAAGGAAAAAGAAGAAAAATAGATCCCAATTTGATCTTCTGTTTTATATATTTTTTCTTTATTCAAATTCATTCAATCATAATGAAATTGTGGTTGATTGTTTTTCTTGGATGTGTGTACTAATATTTTAGGTACCATATTTTCTTCCATTCCCTCAAAATCTTTTTGAAATTTTCAATGGAGGAGATGGAAAAATAATTCTAAAGGGGAGAAGGAAAAGTATTTATATGTATGTAAGAAATATCCCTATGTAAGGGGGAGTTTAACAAAGGGAGAGTTCTCATTAAAAATATTTCCATTCTCAAGATAATGAAAAGTCTCATTCCAGAAATCTAGAATATGATCCATAGTGTTACAAAGCCTATGGAAGAGTTAGTTGTATCCATCATTTCCATTGTAAAAAAGGGAGATAAGTTTTATTTTCAAGGTCTAGAAAAATATTTTATAAGTCCTTGTGTTCTTTTTCATAAGGATGTTTTTTATTTCCAAAAAGGGGGAGATTGTTGAGTCAATAAGGTTCTCCTTATAAGTTTTACATTCCTTCATTAAAGGGGGAGATTTTTGAGTCATTAAGGTTTCCTTATGAATTTACCATTTCCCTTGTTTTGAAAATTACAAACATCTTATCTCAAGGAAAATCTACATTTACCCTTATTTTACTTCTATAAGGAAAATTTCCATCCCCAAGGAAGTTTATCTCTACCATGTTTTCATTGTCCATATCATAATTTTTTATTGTGTAAAATTTGGGTTGAGACCAATACCTCAGAATCTTCAAAATACCTAGATAAAAAGAATTCTTTTCTAGGATCCAAGTTCTCAGAATTATAGTTACGAACTCTTCAGTGTTCGAACTACAAATTATGATTATAAATTCTGGATACGAACTCTTTAGAGATCTGACTATGAATTCTGATTACAAATTCTGGATATGAACTCTTCAGAGTTCTGACTATGAATTCTGATTACAAATTCTAGATAAGAACATTCAAGGTTCTGATTACGACTTCGGATTACAAATTTTGGATACTAACTCTTCAGAGTTCTGACTACGAATTCTGATTACAAATTCTGGAAATGAACTCTTCAATTTTCTGACTACGAATTCCGAATATGAATTCTGAATATGAACTTCTATGAGTTCTGACTCCGAGTTCTCTAAATTCAGACTCCGAGCTCTCATGAGTTCTGACTCTGAATTCTCATGAACTCTGACTCCAAACGTTGTATGTTCTGGTTCCAAATTCTTTTGAATCCAGATTCCCAATTTCCTTGAAATTTAGAATCCAGAATTCTATAGAATTAAGAGTCCGTGTAACAGCCAAAGATTTTATGAAAAATATTTTTTTATTTTACTAATGTCTTGTGTTGTACGCTACACCAAAAGGAGCTTGCACAACACGCATCCTTGACTTTCCTTGCATTACATGCAATCACAACCTTCCTCGATAGCGTGTGTAGTACGCAATACTGAGTTTCACGAAACAACGATATGCTATTAAAATATTATTAAAACTAGCCGTTATGAATAGTAATAACCACTTTTTAAAATTTTAGAAATTTTAGCTCTCAAAATGGACTTTATTTATGGATTTGGAGTATTGAATTTAGCCTAGGGTGAAATTTTGGTACTTTTCGGATAACTTTCATATTCTGATGAATAGTAAAAATTACTAAATTTTAATTAATAACAACTTCTTTAATCGAAATAATTAATATTGATATATTATTAATTTGAGTGGTTTTAAAGTATATTTATAATATATTTTTACAATTTAATACAATTTTGGTCATTGGATGTAATTTCACATTTAAAGCAGTTATAAACAAGTGTCAATCTTTTGATAGTTATTATCTCTTAAAAACACGCTATTTGTTGTGACAGCGGAAATTAATATAATTAATGCAACTTATATGTTGAGAATTTTTTAAAATAGAAATCATTTTTGAATTCGGAATATCAATTATAGCTTAGGGTGAAATTTTGGCATTTTTCTGAAAAACATCAATTTTTGATGAATAGTGAAACCACTAAGTGGTAGGTTAAAAAATGAATTTTGCATAAAACGTAATTTTACCGCTTCTGTGAATGGAATTTCGAAAATCCGACAGACATGGTTGATATCAGTAAGTAAAATGTGGTTCAATGAGATAAAAATAATTTTTTGGTGAATAATAACTTTTTACTTTTTTTTACTACTGTTAATAGTAAATAGGTTAACTAAGGGTAAATATGATATTACTATTACCCTAACATATGTCCTAATTCTATTGGACAAGTGTAATTCGACCAAAAACAAGCTTAGGAATAAAATATGACCATTTTGGCCCACTTGGATTAGATTAGGACATTTATTATTATTTAATTCAAAGAAGAGTTAAAAGAGTTAAAATCAATGTTTATTTACTAAACCATTTTTAATATAGGGTTATACATAAGATAAATTAGATTTTAAATATTCATTAGAAAGATAAAAAGATTTCCTACATAATGGTATTTTATTTGTAATTTTTAGACATCAAATAATTTAATTTATTTATGACACAAAGATGATGCAGAAATTATCTTATTAATGAAATATTGACATAATTGATGTTATAAACACCAAACTGAATGTAATTTTAGACTTTTTATGAATTCCACTAATTTTATAGGTTACTATGATATATTAGTGTTGATTTAATAAACTTGGTTCGAACATATAATTCTGTTATTACTTTCACAAAAATCATATATCAAATAGTGTCAAAATTGACACAAAATAGTTTTTAAATCAAATATTATATTATTAATTGTTATTTTATTTCTAAAAATCTAAGGTTCGGCAAAATGACTTAGATAAGGATATATATATTAATAATAAACAATTTGGGGTTCTTTTGTCATGTTATAGTATGTTTATTTACCATATAGTGTAAGAAAACAAAAAGACACGGAAAAAGTTAAATTATTTAACTTAGGGTTAAATCTAATTGATAAGGTTAAAATAATACCCTAAACTTGTCTAAATCCTATTGGATGATAGTATTGCGACCCATACCCACTTTATCTTCGAAATAAGACCCTTTGGAACCATTATAAACCGATTTTGACTTTAATATAAAATAATATTTTGAGATATTCCTAAGGTGCCCCTCTCCTCCCTTATAAAAGGGCACCTCCTCCCCCCCTCCTCACACCAAATTGAGAACTCAAGCTCGGCCAACCCCTGCCATTTTCTCCTCTCCACTTCCCTATAATAATCCTAGAGATCCTGGTCTTCTTCAAAGACCAATCTTAGTTCCCTAAGTGGAGGATTCAAAGAGGCGTTCCAAAGAAGAGGTAATATCCATTACCGATCTTTTCAATTTCTTTCTTCTTCAACTTCTTATTCTTTAGTTGTTTCATTATGAAGTAATAAAATCAGTATCACTCATATACTGATATGTTATTATAAGTATGAAACAACCCTATTTCACCATCTATCCATCCTACGGAAAAAGAAATCACCGCGCGTGCGTACGTACGGAATACCATCTCCACGCCGTGGTGAAATCTATTTTCCACCACCACCTTACATGGATGGGTATAATGGTGTAAAGAATAACTATACATAGTTATTACAACATCATATTGATTCTGATATATTGTATAATCCACTCCAATTCAATTCAATATTTATGGAAATGATATCATCGCTCGTGTGTACGTACGGACTACAGTCTCCACGACGCGATGAGATTCATTCTCCATGTTAACCATTTAAGAATGATTATAAAGTATATATAAGAAATAATAATGAAATATATGACATTATAAAGCTACTGGATTTATGTATATATATATATGTATTTCATCTACTTACTTCCATTCAAGATAATAAGGAAAGGAAAATAGCGTTCATGCGTACGTACGGACTACCGTCTCCATGAACAGTGTTTTTCATTTCATTTATCTATCTATTATATATATATATATACTGAATATATATGATATATAAATCATATTTTATATTCTGGAAGTAAGTAAATCATGATATAAGTAATAATAATGTCAAGAACAACAAGTCAAAACACCTACGATAAATGAAACGATTTTACCCAAAACGCTTCTTTAACATGGAATTTACAAAAGAACGGGTAATATAATGTCATAAGTGGACCATATATGATATCATAACAATGAATATGATTCTGTAATAAGTCAATGACATTATTTAAATCATTATATAGGAGGTTCGGACACATACGAAGCAAATCAGACCTAAGGTAAGGGAAATATCACAATCTCATTTTTATCCGAGATTGTTTATTCGTAAGTATTTACTGGGGTGTATTTTATCATCCACATCCATGTTTCATCAATATGTAATATTATTTCCATCCACCTACAATTGTTTAAATCCATTTTTACCCTTCAGTGAGTTTTTAGTAAAAGAAATGAAAGGAATCTTTTGTCGTTTTTCGTACGAGGTACCTTTTGACTTTTCCGACAAAAGTACGAAGAATGTTTTTTTTAACTTATACGGAAAGAATGGATTTTTAAAACATTATTTCCAAGAATCTTCCTTTATAAGCTTTCAAGTTTATTTTAATCAACTTCTTTTAGTTTATAATTGTATGACATGTTAAGAAAAGAAAAGTTTTTTTGAAGAAGAAAGGATATTTTCCTCAAGAATGGAGGTCAAGTGTTTTATCAAAATTATTTTCCATCTAAGATAATAAAGGGTTCTGTTTTATCCCTATTATTACATTGATTTGATTATGTTGTGATGGAATTATTTTTATGAATTCCTTTATCTTATATGAATTGTTTTATGATGTCATGTTGTTTAAGGATCCCATTTTTATTACATGGGTTATGCAATGATGTATGGTTTATGATTATGTGGCACACATAAGAAAGGATTCATTATAAGATGGGCGGGACCTATATCTCCCTCCAATGCATTGGGTAAAGATTTTATATCTCATGAGATAGACATGGCTGGAATGGTAGGTTATACCGGTTCAGTGAAACAGGACTGAAACGAGGGTTACTCGATTCAGAAAGGGACTTTGTCCACTAAGATAGTCTTGGCAATGAGTCTTGAGTAACAAGAAATGATTTTACATGATTATGTGTGCATGCCACAAAGTTTCAAGTTTTATGTAATGATTATGGGGATCTCATTTTCACTTCTATGATTTATTCCATGTTAAGATATTATGATCTCTTTTGCAGGTTTTTGATTTTCAAAAAGATATGATATGATTTTTATTTCCTTTATTTTCCCTTGCTGAGCATTTGAGCTCACCCTTTTATGTTTTCTTTTCCCCAGGATATAAAGAAAGGATTTAGGTAAAAAAAAGGAAGATCTTTATGGGAGATGTTGAAGATCTTTCACCACGATTAGAAGATTACGTTCCGAGTTTCCAAAGACACTAAACTATTACGATCCTTGTGTGTGTGTTTTTGTTATGTACTAAGTATTCCACAAATGTAATGTAATGTCAATGTACGTCAGGCTTCGGGTCTCTACAGTTGGTATCAGAGGGAGGTTTAGTCAACCTTTGGAAACTAGGATGCGAAAACGTTAGTGAGATCCCTAGAGATATTTCTAAGGTATGTCTAGGGATGTCCCTAAGGTTAAGTATACGTATAGGTTATAGTACTAGAACTACGCTAACGATCATAGAATTAAACCTAAGATGTTAGATATTGGAGGTACTCCCCCTTTATTATGTTGTTTTCCCTAGCATGATTTTTGCCTATCACACTATTCTTTTTGGGTTTTAGACGATGGTTGGAACCCGAAGGAACCGTGTTGATCAATGCAATGGACAATGCAATGATTGTCCTCCTGAACAAACAAATGTTATGGGAGATGGAGTGCAAAATCTTATTGCTATACTTACAGAAGCTATGAATCATTTTGGACATCCAAATTAGCAGAGAAGGGAACAATATTCTATTGAGTCCTTCATGAGGAAACGTCCACCTTCTTTCAGTGGGTCTTCTGATCCACTTGTTTCTGAACAATGGATCAGTACCACTGAAAAGATATTTTCAGTTCTTCAATGTTCTGAACATGATAAAGTCATCTTAGCAGTATATCGTTTGGAAGGTGAAGCTGATCAATGGTGGAATCTTATCAAGAATACGAGGCCAATAGATGAAATTGAGTCCATGGAATGGGACGAGTTCAAGAACTTATTTTTCAATAAGTACTTCCCTCATATTCTTCGAACAAAGATGGAGAAGGAGTTTCTTGAACTAAAGCAAAAGGAAGATGAATCTGTTGGTATATACGAAACGAATTTTACAAGACTTGCAAGGTATGCATCTGGCATTATCATCCAACCTGAAAGTAAAGTTGATCGATTTTTCAGTGGCTTAAAACCAAGTCTTCTAAGGGCATTAGCTATAAGAGACTTCAGTAGCTATGAAGAAATTGTGCGTTGTGCTATCAAGGTAGAAATGGAAGTTGGTGTTACATATCCATCTCATGGTTTTGACAAAAAACGAATGATGGAGTTCAAGGAGAAATCTCAGAATAATGGTGAAAAGAAGATGAATGTTTCCTTATGCACAAAGTGTGGAAAGAAGCATGGTGGAGATTGTCTTAAAGGGACTAGAAAATGTTTTAAGTGTGGAAAAGAAGGTCATCGAGCAGCTGAGTGTCGAAGTAATGGAAAAAGGGTTTCTAATGATGTGAATAAAGCAAACACTGCAGAGAACGCACCACCAACACTTCAATGCTTCAAGTGCAAGGAAATGGGGAATTATGCTAATAAATTCCCTAATCCAAGGGTTAGTGATGATCAACATGAGCAACCACTGAAGGCAAAGGACAAAGGGAAGTCACATGCGATCACTATTGGCAATGTTGAATATGACAATGATGTGGTGGAATGATTAAGTGTTTATGTAATGGGATTTCGAAATAATGTTGTATTATTGAGTATTGCAATATTTATTGATGTGGTATTCAAAGTGATTGATATATTTTGGAAATAAGATGATATGCGCATAATGAAGGGAAAATGAGAAAATGAA
Organism: Viscum album; assembly: GCA_963277665.1. Classification (NCBI taxonomy): domain Eukaryota; kingdom Viridiplantae; phylum Streptophyta; class Magnoliopsida; order Santalales; family Viscaceae; genus Viscum; species Viscum album. The sequence goes on along the minus strand of OY728128.1, from coordinate 1,317,126,201 downwards.
ATGTTTAATAGTATTCATGAGCTCATGATTGATATAAGGACTAAGTGATATCATGGTTTGAGTATATAGAATTTTGAGGATTTTGGTATGTGGAAAGTGTTAACTTTAAACTGCATTCATGTTTTCACTATGGTATTCAATAGAATACATGATTAAAGACTTTGAATGATTGGAATGTGACCAACAAAACATATCTTATGATATATGGGAGTGGACTGCAGTATTATGGATAAGCCTAAAGATTGGAATGGATTATGTTGAACATAAGTGAGTATTGTTTAAGGATATAAGTTTTTTTTTTATATTATTTATGGGATGTTATAGTAATGTAGTTTTAGAAAAAGGACAACCTGCAGGACGGGCGACAACCCATCGCGTCGGACAAGGCTGTGGGAATCGAACCCACAACCGAAGTGCGACTGACCTTTATCGCCTACCACTGGCCTACAGGAAGACCCTGTTTAGTAGAAACTAGTTTTATTATATTAAGCAGTATGATATATGAAGTATAAGTCCATTTTAGGAACCATATGTGATTAATCTCACTATAGATCGACTTATGTATATAATTTTTTCTAACCTTTTGTTTGAGACAGATGGAATGACCCGTCATTCTATCACATGATCTGCTAACACTTCACGAATAACAAATTCAACTTCATTTATTTAAGAGATGAAGTGGAAATTGTTCAAGGCATGAACAACAGTGAGATTGTACCAAAATAAAGTAAGTATTTATTCTAATTCAAATTTTCAACTTTAGGGAAATGATCTTGAAAACCAAAAATGTTGTCCTATTGATCTTATACCTGATGAATTAGATGGTACCTTATATCATCACAAATCTATGGATTTGTGATTACTGGCTTTTCCATAGCCATGTTCTCTACCACTCTCCATCAGAACATGATGGTTAGATTTCTCTTCCATATCCATATTTTCACCTATGTGGAAACCCAGTGATTAGTTTATTTGGGTAATCGTTACATTTCATACTTTAGTTTTTAAAGCCATGTTTTGGTATTCCTTTTTACGATGTGGGTTTCTATTAAAGAAACTTTCGAATAGTAAACCATTTATAACCCCGACGAATTTCGAGGGCGAAATTCATTTTAAGGGGGGTAGAATGTAACAGCCAAAGATTTTATGAAAAATATTTTTTTATTTCACTAATGTCTTGTGTTGTACGCTACACCAAAAGGAGCTTGCACAACACGCATCCTTGACTTTCCTTGCATTACACGCAATCGCAACCTTCTTCGATAGCGTGTGTAGTACGCAATACTGAGTTTCACGAAACAACGATATGTTATTAAAATATTATTAAAACTAGCCGTTATGAATAGTAATAACCAATTTTTAAAATTTTAGAAATTTTAGCTCTCAAAATGGACTTCATTTATGGATTCGGAGTATTGAATTTAGCCTAAGGTGAAATTTTGGTACTTTTCGGATAACTTTCATATTCTGAGGAATAGTAAAAATTACTAAATTTTAATTAATAACAACTTTTTTAATCGAAATAATTAATATTGATAAATTATTAATTTGAGTGGTTTTAAAGTATATTTAGAATATATTTTTACAATTTAATACAATGTTGGTCATTGGATGTAATTTCACATTTAAAGCAGTTATAAACAAGTGTCAATCTTTTGATAGTTATTATCTCTTAAAAACACGCTATTTATTGTGACAGCGGAAATTAATTTAATTAATGAAACTTATATGTTGGGAATTTTGTAAAATATAAATCATTTTTGAATTCGGAATATCAATTATAGCTTAGGGTGAAATTTTGTCATATTTCTGAAAAACTTCAATTTTTGATGAATAGTGAAACCACTAAGTGATAGGTTAAAAACTGAATTTTGCATAAAACTTAATTTTACCGCTTCTGTGAATGAAATTTCGAAAATCCGACAGACACGGTTGATATCAGTATGTAAAATGTGGTTCAATGAGATAAAAATAATTTTTTGGTGAATAGTAACTTTTTACTTTTTTTTACCGCTGTTAATAGTAAATAGGGTAACTAAGGGTAAATATGATATTACTATTACCCTAACACATGTCCTAATTCTATTGGACAAGTGTAATTCGACCAAAAACAATCTTAGGAATAAAATATGACCATTTAGGCCCACGTGGATTAGATTAGGACATTTATTATTATTTAATTCAAAGAAGAGTTAAAAGAGTTAAAATCAAAGTTTATTTACTAAAACATTTTTAATATAGGGTTATACATAAGAGAAATTAGATTGTAAATATTCATTAGAAATCTAAAAAGATTTCCTACATAATGGTATTTTATTTGTAATTTTTAGACATCAAATAATTTAATTTATGTATGACACAAAGATGATACTGTAATTATCTTATTAATGAAATATTGACATAATTGATGTTATAAACACCAAACTGAATGTAATTTGAGACATTTTATGAATTCCACTAATTTTCTAGGTTACTATGATATATTATTGTTGATTTAATAAACTTGGTTCGAACATATAATTCTGTTATGACTTTCACAAAAATCATATATCAAATAGTGTCAAAATTGACACAAAATAGTTTTTAAATCAAATATTATATTATTAATTGTTATTTTATTCCTAAAAATCTAAGGTTCGGCCAAATGACTTAGATAAGGATATATATATTAATAATAAACAATTTGGGGTTCGTTTGGCATGTTATAGTAAGTGTATTAACCATATAGTGTAAGAAAACAAAAAGACACGGTAAAAGTTAAATTATTTAACTTAGGGTTAAATCTAATTGATAAGGTTAAAATAGTACCCTAAACTTGTCTAAATCCTATTGGATGATAGGATTTCTACCCATCCCCACTTTATCTTCGAAATAAGTTCCTTTGGAACCATTATAAACCGATTTTGACTTTAATATAAAATAATATTTTGAGATATTCCTAAGGTGCCCCTCTCCTCCCTTATAAAAGGGCACCTCCTCCCCCTCCTCCTCACACCAAATTGAGCACTCAAGCTCGTCCAACCCCTGCCATTTTCTCCTCTCCACTTCCCTAGAATAATCCTAGAGGTCATGGTCTTATTCAAAGACCAATCTTAGTTCCCTAAGTGGAGGATTCAATGAGGCGTTCCAAAGAAGAGGTAATATCCATTACCGATCTTTTCAATTTCTTTCTTCTTCAACTTCTTCTTATTTAGTTGTTTCATTATGAAGTAATAACATCAGTATCACTCATATACGGATATGTTATTATAAGTATGAAACAACCCTATTTCACCATCTATCCATCCGACGGAAAAAGAAATCACCGCGCGTGCGTACGTACGGAATACCGTCTCCACGCCGTGGTGTAATCTATTTTCCACCACCACCTTACATGGATGGGTATAATGGTGTAAAGAATAACTATACATAGTTATTACAACATCATATTGATTCTGATATATTGTATAATCCACTCCAATTCAATTCAATATTTATGTAAATGATATCATCGCTCGTGCGTACGTACGGACTACCGTCTCCACGACGCGATGAGATTCATTCTCCATGTTAACCATTTAAGAATGATTATAAAGTATATATAAGAAATAATAATGAAATATATGACATTATAAAGCTACTGGATTTATGTATATATATATATATGTATGTCATCTACTTACTTCTATTCAAGACAATAAGGAAAGGAAAACAGCGTTCATGCGTACGTACGGACTACCGTCTCCATGAACGGTGTTTTTCATTTCATTTATCTATCTATTATATATATATATACTGAATATATATGATATATAAATCATATTTTATATTCTGGAAGTAAGTAAATCATGATATAAGTAATAATAATGTCAAGAACAACAAGTCAAAACACCTACGATAAATGAAACGATTTTACCCAAAACGCTTCTTTAACATGGAATTTACAAAAGAACGGGTAATATAATGTCATAACTGAACCATATATGATATCATAACAATGAATATGATTCTGTATAAGTCAATGACATTATTTAAATTATTATACAGGTGGTTCGGACACATACGAAGCAAATCAGACCTAAGGTAAGGGAAATATCACAATCTCATTTTTATCCAAGATTGTTTATTCGTAAGTATTTACTGGGGTGTATTTTATCATCCACATCCATGTTTCATCAATATGTAATATTATATCCATCCACCTACAATTGTTTAATTCCATTTTTACCCTTCGGTGAGTTTTTAGTAAAAGAAATGAAAGGAATCTTTTGTCATTTTTCGTACGAGGTACTTTTTGACTTTTCCGACAAAAGTACGAAGAATGTTTTTTTAACTTATACGGAAAGAATGGATTTTTAAAACATTATTTCCAAGAATCTTCCTTTATAAGTTTTCAAGTTTATTTTTAATCAACTTCTTTTAGTTTATAATTGTATGACATGTTAAGAAAAGAAAAGTGTTTTTGAAGAAGAAAGGATATTTTCCTCAAGAATGGAGTTCAAGTGTTTTATCAAAATTATTTTCCATCTAAGATAATAAAGGGTTCTGTTTTATCCCTATTATTACATTGATTTGATTATGTTGTGATGGAATTATTTTTATGAATTCCTTTATCTTATATGAATTGTTTTATGATGTCATGTTGTTTAAGGATCCCATTTTTATTACATGGGTTATGCAATGATGTATGGTTTATGATTATGTGGCACACACAAGAAAGGATTCATTATAAGATGGGTGAGACCTATATGTCCCTCCAATGCATTGGGTAAAGATTTTATATCTCATGAGATAGACATGGCTGGAATGGTAGGTTATACCGGTTCAGTGAAACAGGACTGAAACGAGGGTTACTCGATTCAGAAAGGGACTTTGTCTACTAAGATAGTCTTGGCAATGAGTCTTGACTAACAAGAAATGATTTTCCATGATTATGTGTGCATGCCACAAAGTTTCAAGTTTTATGTTATGATTATGGGGATCTCATTTTCACTTCTATGATTTATTCCATGTTAAGATATTATGATCTCTTTTGCAGGTTTTTGATTTTCAAAAAGATATGATATGATTTTTATTTTCTTTATTTTCCCTTGCTGAGCATTTGAGCTCACCCTTTTATGTTTTCTTTTCCCAAGGATATAAATAAAGGTTTTAGGTAAAAAAAGGAAGATCTTTATGGGAGATGTTGAAGATCTTTCACCACGATTAGAATATTACGTTCCGAGTTTCCAAAGACACTAAACTATTACGATCCTTGTGTGTGTGTTTTTGTTATGTACTAAGTATTTCGCAAATGTAATGTAATGTCAATGTACGTCAGGCTTCGGGTCTCTACAGTCCGAATTCCTACAAAGTTGAATCTAAATACCTTTGTATTTTAGATTCCAAATTAACTTTGGTTAGGCTCTAAACATTCACTTGCTTACATTCTGAATATTGGATTTTAGTTATAAAACCATATTTTTCTTACACATTCTTTGTTGTAAAACAATTTCGTACTTTTAGTTACTCAGTAACAGTTGTTTGAGTGACAGGTGTACAGGTCCCTCCAAAATTCAAGGAAAAATATGTTCGTTGGAGGAGGGAGTCGACCATTGAAGTCATGCCTATAAATAAGGGCTCATTTGAAAGAGGTCACAACTGAACATTGTCAACTCTTCTTACATGCTGTTTAAGTGATTTCTAGAGAGAGAGAGGATCTTATAATCTCTTAGTCTTCATGTAGAAAGTTTTAACAGCTTGTTTAAACTTTTCTTCATGCATATTTGATTTGTGCAACTCCTATTATTGTTGTGTACAATCGAGGGCTTCTAGGGATAGGAAGATAGAGGTGCCGACTACCATGATGTTGATGGATTCTTTTCTGAGGTAGACATAGGTTCCAAGTACCTTGAAGTTGAGGGCTTACGGGGATAAAAAGACAGACTCTGATATTCATATCGAGGGCTTACCCTGTTGTGGGTAATATAGACTTTCTTGAAATTATAAATCAAGGGACCTTTATCCAAGGTTGTTGGATACCCTTCTCTTTGGGTTAAAATATTTTCTACTATTACTTGTTTTGTTACAACTTTTTCCACTGCATTTGTAGTGTTAAGGAAAGTATAACTTTCTTATACTTCCTTATACTTGTACTCTGATTTAGTTATATTATATACGCTTTAAGGTATAATCTTAGTTTTTGTAAACTTTAATTATGTTTCATTTCCAGAATCACTTTTCCAGAATTTCTTTCTCAAAATCATATTTCCAGAATAAGGAAATTGTTTAGAACTAGAGGTTTTGGGAATTACTTTGTTTAACCTTGTTAAACATAACTATATTTAAAAGTTCCAAAGGAATTTTTTAAAGTATAAAATTCACCCCCCTCTTGTATTTGAGCATCTCATTACATATTCAATCCCACATTTGGTATTATATATTATATCATAATCATACATACCATCTCAACAAAGGGTTCATTATGGACTCAATTATATTCAAATGGTTTTTTTCTTAAAAATTATTGGTGGGTTATTTTTCATGCACATTGATGATTTCGAATTATATTTTTAAGATTCTTCTTCCCTAGAATTCTAGGAGGGTGTATTCTTTTTTATTTTATGTTTATCTCATAAAATTCTAATATGAATATCTAATATTTGATTCTCATAAGAACATACACTAATAATATTTCAGAAAAAAAACAGTTCAATTATTTTTATCTTTCACAACCACTCTTGTGGGATTTAGTCTCCCATTTTAAAAATTTAAAAATTTATTTTGTAATATACATTACAAAGACACATAAATTATGTAAAAAAGTTATATATAACTAATAGTAAAATTTATTTTAAATTTATTTGTGTCCAGAAATGTTTTTTGAAACTATAGTGTGAGAAGGTCAGATATACTTCTTCCTAAAATGGTCCTCTTATTCCCTTGAAACCTTTATTTCTTGGTTGAATTTTTTTTGATGAACTTAACATACATTAGAATTTTATTGAGTTCTTTGAGAAAGGGAATTTAATTCAAAATTTTCTATAATGGTTATAGAATATATATTTAAAGTTATTCCCCTTGAATATTATTAGACTGAATTATATCTAATTTAAAAGAATGTGGAAGTACGTTGCAATCTTTTTACTACCTTGATCATGGTTTCCTTTGTTTTATTATTTTAGAGTCAATTTCAACCACTAATGTTTTGTTTTCTCCAAGATGATACTAGATATATAGAATATATACAATATTTATTGGGTGATTTTATTGGGGTTTTGGTACACATTACCTAGTTTCGGCGGTGGTATTGGGCTGAGTCACCTTTATCCTTCTTTTTATTATCATACTCCAATTATTATTTTTTGGGTTAGGGACAAACTAGTCTAGAAGTTTTATTATTATTTTTATAGAATATCTACTAGAATACTACATTTATTTTTTAATTCTTATATCTCATTCATTATATATTCATCCTCTAGTCCTTGTTGTTACTGTATTGGTGGTATTATATTAGTATAGGATGTTTTATATGGTTTATTCTTTTATAATAGAGAGAAATGACTGTAATAATGTTTTATATAAGGTTTCAGGTAATTTTATTAGAATAGTGCAGAGTTTTGGAACTAGTCTTTCTCATATTAAGGGAGTTATGGATGGTATTGATTTTAATAGAGAGGTTGTCATCGGTATTGTTGATTTGATAATACAAACTAGTCATGGGAATTTCTCATCCATCCTTGATATTTCAAGTAAAATTTCATCAGTTGAAAGAATATTTCACAACTCTATATGCCATGAACTTCATTATAGTGGTCAATGAAATAGTATGTCGATGCAGAAAAACCTTAGACATTAACCATTGTAATCTGTTCACTTGTTTGTTTCAAATCCATTTGTCTTATAAGGATTGATATATAGAAAATTTTGGATTCTAATAGCGGTGATAAATCATACGGTCTTAGTTCATAGATACCTCTTGTTCCTATACATTTTATGTTAAATCATTATATATTCTAAACAATATTCCCAATGAGCCCCTTGGCTTCCTCAAGTGATTTTTTCATCATAGCCCCTCTAAATAATGAATCCATTATATTATTTTTATTTTCTAGTAGGTTTTGGTCGAATTATACTAGAAAGATGATCTCTTATATAGCTTGATGTGGGAAACTAACCAAAAACTTTTTCAACAATTCCATGTACTCATAGACAGTTTCTCTAGAAACTTCTCTAATATTATACAACTCATTCCCAATGGGTGTCTGTCTAGAAAATAGTAAAAATATATAATTAATCGATTAATTTAGTTCATCTCTGTAATTAATCTTCCCTATTTTTAGGTTGTAAAACCATTCATTGTCTAGTCCTTCAAGTAAAATGAGGAATTCCCACCTTCCTACAAAGATACTCATCTTGGTTTCAAAATTAAACACACTAGTGTGAGATTTTATTAGAAGGGGAAGATCTTGAAAATAATTAAATATACGAGTAATTATACGAGTAATTAAATCAGTCTAGTTTTCAAGTAAAAATCATTTTGAAAAAATGGCCTATAATTTTTTTTATTTTTGTTAATAAAAAACAGCTCACAAATATCTATAAGGGCCTAATTTATGTTTCTATCCATGGTGATAGAATCAAAGTGAACATTGGTGGATTCAGTTGAGCCTAAAGGATAAATATCCTTAAAATATGATTGGAAAATAATGTTTCTTGTTATATTTAATGTTCATTCAATTTTAGGATATAAAGAGGAATGATTATCAGTTGATGATCTGATCATCCAAAAAAGAGTTTGGGTTGTTTTGGCACTACCTACCCAAACAACCTCACTATGTTTTGATTCTAAATTTTTATATGGAATGTTGAAAAGAATTTATTTCTCCAAATATAAATTTATAGTGTTTAAAAATACATTTAGATATATTTTTATTAATTGATAAAGGAGATATTTCCTCAATTAATTTGTCAATCACCCTTGATTGATTGTCATTTTAGAGAATTTCACAATTGTTATTTTTTAATGGACACACCCCATACTCTATGTTGGGAAAATCAATAAATTTTCCCAAAACATACAAAGAAATTCCCAATTGGTAATTGGTGTTTTGAGGAAATTTTGAAGAAACTCAATTTGTCCATACACATGCCAATTATTTCTAAATTCTCACTACATAATAAAACCTATTCCATTGAGATAAGTTTTACTATATGAATTAATATTAAAATTGATCATTCTAAATAGAATATAATGACATAAATTATAACTTAAAACATTAATGTATTAAGAGTAACGAAAATACACTAAAAATCATTCAATAAAATAGAGTTTTTATTCAATAAAATCAACACTTGTGCATTATAAAGGATCTAATTCACTTCCCCAATCACTCAGGACATTAACTATCCATTAAAAGTGTAAAAGATAATAATGTAAACAATAATTCATTAAGAAACATAAATTATCTGAAAAAATATATTGAATAAAGTAGAAGAAATAATGAAATAGCTCTAGTAATCTGCATGAGCCAGGTTTGAATACTCAAGTAGTAGCATAATGAAGATTTTCGGGATTATCAGTTCTTGTTTTCTTTTCTATAGTGCAGCCTTTAAGATCCATGTTCCTTTGAAAATTTTATCTTCCCTTTTCACATATGTATTTACTTACACTAATTTGAATTTATATTTCTATGTTATTATATCATCCAATAAATCTACAGCTTCATTTCCATTGATCTAAATCTAAATATTTACAAACCTAATAATCTGAGAGGAAACCACCTAGTGGTTTTCAGTTCAACCCTAAATAATCATCTAGAAATACCAATGAATCTCTTTTGAAACACCTTTACCAAGATACATTAGACTTACATAGATATAAAATTTCCATTTTGTAGTTAGAATGATTCTAGATTTACCTTGATGCAACTTTTGGATATTCAAATTTTCCTTTTAGTACTTCATTCTAAGAAGCAGATTCCTTAATATAGTGTATTTCACACTAAGTATATGATTTTGTAACATAGTTTTATTCTTTTATGGAAACAATTCATATTAAATCTTCTTAAACAAGGTGACATAAGTTTATATATTTATGTTAGGTAATAGGCTATGAAATTCAATTTCCATTTTCTTTTAAAATAATCCATTTCTTTTATATATAATGTAAATTATAATACAAGTGGATAAATTCATTTTAAAAACTCATAATATATTTATATCCTTTCATGTTTCACAAAATTAACCTTCTTATAAGTGAATTTACTACCACTATAAATTAATTGTCTTAGAGGTGAATAATTTCTTTATCCATTTTCCATGACTTCAACACAGTGTTTACAATCTCCTCAGTTGTATTTCTAGACCTCATTAAACATTTAGGATTAACCATAAAAACATAAAATTAAAAAATCAATCCAAATCTATCCTTTTAATTATATAGATCAAGTATAATATTTAATTACAAAATTTAAAATTATTTAGACTTAATTTTTGAAATATTTCAAAATAGTTATTTAATTCATAAAAATTCAAAACATAAATAAATTGATAAATATTGGGGAATAAAATCAATTGATTATTAACAAAATTTGGTCAATTTATTACCCACATTAGGAGCTCGTGTGTTCTTTAACTCAAATATATTAATAATCTTATTCCCTAGTGCTCAAGTGACTGTTTCCCATGTTTTTTGATGTCCACGGAATGGCTATAATTAAGAGGCTACGAGTGTGGAATATGTTTCCCTTATCCTTAGGTTTAAATTAAAAATAAACTAATGAAGGGTTCTGTTTTTTCATGTGATTCATTACCTAGGTATTCATAATGATTACATGGCCTGATAGTGAGTGGTGTTGAAAATTGTAAAAATTGTGACCTTTTATAGAAATCACCTAACCTAGTTTTCCAGGTAAGGATATAATTTCCTAAAGTTCCTAGGAATGTATTTAGATTAACAATACCATGAATTAGTATGAATGTGAAGTATCATAATTATACTTATTATTAGGGCTCACGGGACAAGAAAAGTGAGGTTGGGTGTTGTAGTTGAGCACCTATTCTGGTTCATTATTCTGATGACCTGAGTAGTTTGCATGAGCTAGGGACCCCAATGTCGACTATAATCCTAGAATTATACCATGAATAAAATCAATCTTCAAATATCCATAAATTATGATTAGTTTTTCTATCTTTACACTACAAGTAATAAAATTAAATCCTACCAAACAAACCATTCTACTAGATACTAATTTTCCCCACATTTTTTGTTCTATGAGGCGAAAAATATTCCAAATTTCCCTTACAATTGGGATTTATAGTTTTTATAAACCTTTTCATCAGCAATGTGAAAAAAATCAAGGCCTACTCCCAGAAAGTGGTTCACACCACCATATCACTAAATTGGGAAATTTTTTTGAGGATCCACCACCCCTCTATATTTGAGCAGTCCTGCCACATATGGAGATAGCATTTCCATATTTATTATGTAGATAAATACTTTTCTTCCCACAATTGAATTTTTTCTAAATAAGAATCATATCATAGCTTAAACGATAAATTTTTGAAGCATATATTATACTGATAATAAAATACTCACTCCCATATAATTAAATTAATTTGAAATAGAAAGAGTCTTATTATTTGGTATTATATTGAATATTTTTATATTTATTTTTTATTTGGTAGGTTATCAAAGATGAATCACCAATAAAACGAAATTTAGAATGATGATGATTTCAACACAAGTAATTTTTTATAACCAATTGGAGAAAACCATCTCAAGTTGACTATAATTATATAATGAATAATTAACATAAGGATTTAAGTTTCACTAATGGGAGTTATTAGCTCAAGGTTCTTTACATCGAAACACAAGGTCAATAATGGAAGAAACCTGAAATGTTAGGCCCACATACTATGACGGTATGAGGAATGGAATAAAAGTGAAATTTATTTCTTGATTCAAGATATGAACTCTATGAATCAATACATATCCTATGGGAATAAGAAATAAATACAACATAGTTCATGGAAAAGAGTTCTTATATTGATTGGTTTCATACACAAGAGGTAATAAAATATAGTTATCCAAGTATAGCATTTTTTGAACACCCAATGTGTACTGGTAAACTTATACACTAGGAACTACCATATAGATCTATATCCTATATAATTGAATCAGTTCATATATAATAGAACACTCTATGTAGTTTAATGTCATATATGACAGACCATCAAGTCAGGTAGATGAGGGTCATGCATTGAGGATCAGGTATCCAATAGTAATTTTCTAAAACGATAACCTCAATTAAATGCTCTGGGAATACACAGGGAATTATCTAGACTCAATAAAAGTTGTTCTTCATGTAAGATGAAAAAATTCATCAAGACCAAGACCCGTGCAACTCTATTAATGGGGAAATGATAGTCAATCAGCCATGTATGTTTGGGAGCTAGGTGGCTTTAAGATGCAGATGTTGGGTGGGGGATGATTAAAGTGTGCTAGGTCTCGAGCCTTTAAGGTCATATATTTAGTCATGTGTGAGCCTTTTTAATTTGGAATATGGGTCATTTAAGGGTTCCCCTTCAACCATTAGAAAAAAGATTATCTAAAAAATAAATAAATAAGTAGACCATTGGGAAATTTGGGAAAGTGTATAATAATAGTTTATCATAATATTCCTTTGATAACAGAAATGATTCACACATTTGTGACATTGAGGATTTTTAAATACACTTGAATAATTTGGTTTTTGAAAAGGGAAATCACAACATAAAAATTTCCATGTCCATGGGAATGTACGATTGGTGGGAATAGATTGATCATTAGTAATGGTGGAACTATAATCCCATGGTCCAAAAATAGAGCATGTTGTTAAGGGGAGCTTTCCAATAAGACAAAAAATATTCCCTATGGCTTATGTAGTATATCATAGGCATATATGTAATTTTCAATTCAAATAGATTTATGTTTAGTTATGTCAAACAATATGTTATTAATTACTAATAAACGGGTAACTAATAGGATTCACTGAATTTTATAGGTTTCCAAGATTATTATGTTTACGCAATGAATTGGGTTGATAATTATTCAAACATAAAATTTATGATTTATTTTAACAGATTAAAGTTATATTCAACATGGGTACAAGAAGACTAATGGTTACCTAACATTGTATTGAACATAATTTTGTGTCAAAGGGATGTAACATAAACATTATTCAGTATTTTTTCCTCAAAATGGAGGGCCTAATCAATGTGAATAAGTGTCCATATCATGAAAAATAATATACCAATTGTATGTTTTAAGATTTATTATATGGATAAAGATGATCTAAACTAACATGTTCCTACAACAAGCGATCCAATGATCATAAAATGAATTTCCCTACATCCAATTTCCAGTTCTAAAAATCATTAGGCCTTTTCCATTTTTCACTCTATACTTTTAATAATCTACTAAGAGGATACTCAATAAGTAGGGACTTGAATTTTTTGTAGCATTATATTTATATTTTTTAATGATAATAATATATGTGTCTCTTTTGCTTTATTTATTACACTATAATTTTATCCTATGTAATGTAAGAGAATTTGTTAGTGAGTAGAGACATAAATTTTTCTCAAAACTCCATTTATTGGTTTTCAAAACGAATTTTTTTTCACATATTTTCCCTTATATTGAATGCTCCAATTTTTTCTAAATTCATGAAGGGGATCTGCTTAATGAGAATATATTTAATTTTTTTTCATGCTTCCCTTTATAGTTGTTCTAACTGAAAACCATTTGTGTCTCTTTTATTTGATGTTTTAGCTCTTACAATATAGACCAAGTTTGGCTAATGTCTGCAGACATAAATCTTTACCCAATATACAAAATATTTTTATGTTAATAGAGCACTGAGAAATGGTTTTAGGTATTTTATAAGGAATCAAGGGTAAGGAACACCCATCATGAATTAGTTGTTTTTTCTAATATAGACAGCCTTAAGGACCAGCGTACAAAATATAAAGGTCATTATTCTTCTACTGAGAATGATATAAAAATTTATTGATGGGCCTAGAATTTATGATTAAGGAATAACTATATATTGTATGTAAATTTGAATAAAGTCACAAATATTTTGTGAATAGTACTTCTTTTCATAGATCATACTCATGAAATAAACAGAAGTATATGGTTTTCCAATCGAAATAAGGGATAAATCTAAACATGAATGATGTTCCAACACTAGGAAAACCTAAAATTATCACATAATAATTATTAATAGTGGAATATATATATATATATTTATAGGTATCATCACATGAGTGGGGCCCATTATAGTGATTGAATATGTAATTGCACCTGATGTAAGAGATCAGGGAGTCACTATATTTCCTTCAATAATGGTAATTAAGCCACATGTATCTCATTTAATGAGTTATTTTTTATCATAGGATTTTTGAACCTTGAAAATTGGGTCAACCAGTTTATCTATATCCATTAAATACAAAAGAAAGAAAACAATAATATAAAAAAAATTCTTATATAGGGGGGACTTTTAATATATATTTAATGGAATATATATCTCCAAAAAATTTACAGTCATATGTGATTTACCACTATAACTAGTGTAAATTCCTATGGGATGGACATTGTGTCATGCAATTTAAAATCCTCAAATAAAGACAAGGATACAATGTATTTTAATTTTATATAATATAGACTATTTCTAATATGATTATATTCTTCTGGAGTGGGGTTTTTTATGAATTTTAATTTTATACAATGATGAAATTATAATATGTAGTTTAAATTTTATAGAAAATGCTTTATGCCATGAATTTTAAATCCATACAGTGAGGACATTATGCTCTTCAAATTAGCTTCTTATAGAAAGGCTTTCAATGTAATGTAGTTTATAGTAATATGATAAGTACCCCATGCTATGTTTTTTTAATTCATGTATTATAAAATTTATTCTATATATTATAAATACATTCAACATGGGATTTATGCATCTAACATGGTATGTAATGTCTGATTCTTTTATGTTAGAGTGATAATTACCCATGTGAATATTATAGGAGTCCTAGGATCCTCTATCTTTATCAAGACTTCTTCTATATTTGTCTTGATCTAACCCTTAATGATCAATCAACCTTCAATATTATTTCCCATACTTTGGTGGTGGGGAAAACATTTAGGATGATCTCTTATAATTTCCCCCTTGGGTCTCTTGAACATAGTGTGTTCAATATGTTTTTTATCTAATAAAGAGGTGAAATATGTTGTAATGTGGTCAAGACTAAATAAATAAAAAAAAGTATATCATCGAAACATCGATAGCCATGATTATTGCATTCACTATTAGTGTTATTCTCAAAGATATTTCATAGTTGAAGTGGATATTTAGGAGTCACTAAC
Source organism: Viscum album (assembly GCA_963277665.1). NCBI lineage: Eukaryota > Viridiplantae > Streptophyta > Magnoliopsida > Santalales > Viscaceae > Viscum > Viscum album. The sequence continues at coordinate 1,317,110,831 of OY728128.1, read as the reverse complement.
AACAATATCCCTTAATTTATCTTCGTATAAATTCAATCCTTAAATATTATGCACTTCTAAATTTTATTCCTTAACAATCAATGGTAAGGGAAGTAATTGGAATGGTTACTCAAATATGAATCATTCAATCTCCTGATCAATGCGAAATTAATCAAATTATTCACTAACACATAGGTATAGTATAAATATTTTTTTGTAAGAAGGATTATACATTTCTCTATCGGTAATTTCGATTTAGACAATATTCATTCTTCCCCATTATTCCACATATTTATTTTTAAGCATGGGAAAATTGTTGAAATATTTTATCTAAATAACAAATATGACTAAGTTATGATTTAAAATTCAATTTAATTGTATGTGCATAATATTTAGATACTAAATATAATAGGAATAACTATTTTATATAAATAACATGTTAACACCATATCTGAATTATAATTGATCGGAAAAAAGAATAAGAATATTTAATAATTTAAAAAATGTGTTTTCTGTAAAAAAATGATTTCATTATTTTTTTATATTTTTATTTAAATAATAAATTCTACAAATTTTAATTTTATTTTTAAAAAATAAATTTTATTTTTAGATTCATCATGTAAATATAATCCAACAATAAAATTTGCAATTTTTCTAGAATCATTGGTTTCTAGGTCAATAGTGAAAAAATTATCATTTTATTAAAACCATTAATTTCATGACATTATAGAAATAAAATAATTACTTAAATTCTTTTGAAAACCAGTTATAAAAATGATATATATTTTTAAGTAAAATAAATCATTTAAAATTGATAATTTGTATTTACAGAAGCCATTTATTTTTTTTGGATCCAGAGGTAATATTTTTCTCTAAAACTGATATAATCTCTTATATTAAAAAATTAGTTTTCATCACTGATATAAATTAAATACAGCAATATTTATTTGATATTTTAGTTAAATATGATCATATTATTCAATAAGGTAAATTTTATTTTACCCATAAAATTATTATTGCCATGATTAATATTAATGAACATGATAATAGTAAAAATTATTCTTTTAACTATGTTTTTAAATAATATTATGTAATTTTTGTGTAATAAAATAAATTAATCTAATATATAAATTTAATATAATATAATTTCTATGTGTATATTTAAATAAATTGTCAAAAATTTATTGGAAAATAAATACTAAATAATATTAAGAACACTTAGTGTGGAACAAAACATTTTTCTATAAACCAGTTTATATATATATAATGTTTTAATTTAAATATTAATTTACACTTATTTATAAATTTAATTAGAATAATATTAGGAAATTTTTTGATTAATTACACCCAAATTTTTAATCTAGGATATTTTATATTTTTATTCAAACATATATTAATTACATAAAAACTAGTTACCTTGGTAAAAAATGGTAAAACATAAGAATAAAGTATTAAAGGGCTTGATACGTGTTTAAAAAATGTGTTAAAATGATTTTTTTAGTATTTATAGCCTAAGAATATCCTGAACTCCATTATTTCTCACTTTTTAAACCCTTTTCTCTTGAATTTTTTCATTCCATTATTGAAAAACAATGAGTGTTCACAAAAGTGACATTTTTTTCATTTATAAATTGTGACACTTCCACCACTTCATGGCACACCCATTACTTAGAATTTATTTATTATAATCTTCCATTTTTAACCCCTATAAACCTTTCTCATTTTTATAACCCTCTAGTTTCAAATATTTAACATAACCTATAAATTTTAAAGGATACTTTTAAAAGAAAGTTCAAGGTACCAAAGTGAGTGTTACTTAATCCTTAACTTTTTATTCTTATACATTAACTTCCAAATCATTAATAACAATACTTTTATAATCAATTTGAATTCATTTTTATACTTATTTATTATTATAATAATGGAAAATACATAATTTATTCATTTTCATCCACTTATAAAAAAAAGGAATGTTAATCGTTTGTTCTGAAAACTACCACCTCCATGATGAATGATTTTTTTATTCCTGGTTGTTCATATTTCATTATAAAAACCACATAAATTAATATTAAAAAATAGAAAAATATATAAATAATATCATTATTCATCTTTCATAGTGATATTATACACTTTCTTAGCCATACTCACCAAACGATATATAGTGTGTTCATGTTTGGGGTTAGTTTAACCAACTACTTGAACGATTGTAGAAAAATATATCAGAGGAATATATGAACTTAAATACTAATTATTTATATATTAATAAGAAAAACCTATTTTTAGTTTCCTAAAAAATTAAATTAAATATATAACTTATTATAAAAATATTGTCTTCAATTGCTAAAATTACTAAAATAAGCTCACAACAAATTAATTTTCACTAAAACATAAATACAACAATGTAGTATATGAATATCATAAGAAAATAAATTTTCTATATTAAATTAAATATATATTAATATGGTTCCTAATATGTATCTAAGGAACAAAATTTCATTATTTAGGATGTTAAGTGAATGTGAAGAGTGAATCGGGGACAAGTTAAGGGTTTGTGCTAACTCAATTTTCATCCATTGTGTTACAAAATTTATTATTGAAATATATTGTTCAAAGATTAATTTTTTATACTTAATGAATAATATTTATTTTATTTAGTCATTAATTTTTGTGGTTTCACAATTATTAATTATAACCTCATTATCAAATGGTTTATACTTCAGTGATTATGCTACTTATATGCATTTATTTGTCCTAATTCTTATTCCATAAGAAATGATAATTTTATAAACCAATTTTATTTTATATGGTCAATAAACATCATATTTTTATATTATAAAATTTTTTATATTTTATTTTACATTATTTTTGGAATTAATATTATTCTATTTCATGAATCGTTTTTAGATGAAACTGAAACCATAAGGGTTTCTTGTTTCAATTTTCACCCTTGAGACACCATAGATTATTTTATAGGGTTTATTTACTATATATTTAAAATTTATTGTCATAATAATCACATTTTCATAGTATTTAACATTTAATTTGTAATTATATCCTTTAAGACGATTTGATTTATATGTTTCTAAAGTAATAAGTCTTATTTTCCACTATTTTCGATTCCATGAGACATGATTTATATTGTGAACCATATTTTATTTTACATAGTTTATTCAGTTCCATATAATATTAAAGTATAATCAATATATATCTTTTAATTATATTTAAATTTAATTTATTCACTCTCTTGATCTTTATATTCATACATTACTATTAATATATGGGTTCTTGAATCTCAATTTCATATCATTGAGATATAATTCATATTCACCACCTTTTTTTATTTTTCTAATGTGTATATTGGTCATGTATTGCCTACTAAATCCTCTCAAACTATATTATTTTACAGTATGAAACACACATAAATGCATCACCATCTTTATCTTTTAAAATAATACTTTGTTATTGGAAAAAAATTTATTCTTATTTCATTCATTTAGGAACAAACTATATTTCATTCTCATGGATAAATTTTATTCACATAGATTCAATATATGAATTTATTGGGTAAATATTAAAAATAATTATACTTTTTATTCTAATACATATAATTTTCATTATGAAAAAATTTAATTATATATTATTTAATTATAAATATTATTTCTTTGGATGGATTATGTTCATTTATTTAATGGAAGAATTTTAACAATTTTTTTTTATTTTTAAAGAAGTATGTTAATTGAATCATAAGTTATATTTATTATGAATTATATTGATATTAATTTCTTTTAAACAATTTATAAATTAGACTTATGGATTTTATGGGCGGGGTCGGGTATTATATATTCCATCGATGCATCAGTTGGCCTCATGAGACAAAAGTTTTTCGTTTTTTCTCTAAGCTTACCCAATTAAAACACGATTTATCTTTTTCAAATAGTATAGAAATAATTATTTATTGGCTGTGAGCTTGACCTGAATAATGATGTCTTTGGTGAGTCCTTGGTAATAATATATGTCAGGAATTATGTATTCCATCACTATGAATCCAATTATTGTTTTCCTTGTATTTATAAATATTTTTAATGATGTATTTTTTTAATCTCATATGATTAGTTTTAAATAATTATTTTTATTATCTATTACTACTATATTATTTATGAAAAATTTATTGTCCCTTATGATCTTTTATTTTTATAACTTATATTTACCATAACTGAATGTTTGATCTCACCCCTTCATATGTTTCCATTTCCCCATGTTACCAATAAATGTATTACAGATGATATATCGATAATATTAGCTTGGGTTAATATTTTTGAAGGATATATTTATGAATTATTATTTATTAATTATTTAATTATATAGTGGGAAAAAAATTCAATTGATTATAAGGACATGGGACACGTTAGTTTAATTTTTTTCCTAACTCTTTAAAATATATATAAGATATTTAAAATGTACGTGACTCAATATTTTTTTTTTTGATTTTGTAATTTTTAGTGGTTAAAATTGGTTCAATTTTGATCATCACAATGATAGTATGTAAATAAGGTGTTTATTTAAGCCAGACTCTATATGTGTGGGTCTAGGGAATCAATGATCATATCAAATGATTTTTAGATAACATAATAGTTTATTTGGTTAATTTAGGATATTTTATGGATGGATAATCAAATTTTGATCATAATTTCTGAGTTTTATATAACCCTTTACTTTATTTTAGGTAATATTGAATATTTTAAGAACTGTAGTAAGATAAATTTGGTAAAACCCCAAGGGATATATTTAAGGGATAAGTCTATGTAAATAATAACATCTAAAAATTTGGTTAAAGTAGATATTGTATTTTTATTCATGAAAATAAATCCTTTTATGGACTATAATTTGATGAAGTCTCTAAAGAAAATGTACCAACATGTAATGACTCAAAAAGGGTGGATTGGTTTTTAATTTGATCACCATCTGGGGTAAAAAATAGAACTAACTACACAACTATTTTGACACTACTAGGGGATATTCTTTAGTTATTTATATTGTATTTTCAATACATTTCAAATAATTTATTATGTTAATTATAGAGACCCAAACCCTTTACACATAATATTTCAGAATTTTTAACATCATGTTCAGAAAATACATTCTAAGGATTTAGAGGTCTTGTTTCATTGAAATATTAGACATACAAAAAATCATATTTAACATAAAAACATAATAATTATTTAATAATAAACATACTGGTACTAAATCTAAAATATTATTTAAATCAATGTAATATATCTTAAGGAAAACACATATGGAAAAGTGTCATCTATATAACTATGTAAGGGAATAAACATGGAAATAAATAATAACATGTGAGTGAAAAGGTATAACATGATATCATAAAGATGATAATCATAAACCTTGAAAATGGAATAAAGAAATAATATCATGAGTTCATTGAATCATAAACATATGGAAACAATATAAAACCTAATATCATATACATATGATAGGAGCCACTCCCAAGACCATAATCATAAACTAGACTATGTCCCATGGTTGATTTAGGATCTCCCGCTTATCCCTTTAATAGAATCTCATGAGATATAATCAACTACATAATAAATTGAGGGGATAAATAATTCTAGAACCACCCATCGCATAACATTGGTTGCTTTGGCTGACCAACCATGCTCTATACATAGTGGACAAATTCTAACTATGGATTTGGTTAACTCCCTAATCTCACACATAACATCTCATGAGATTTAATGATTTATTGAATTAATTAGACGGATATATAATTTTGTTCTCACTCTTCACATAAATAAACAATCAAGCACATTCATTACACAAGAGGAAAATAAAACATACATAAATAAGAAATATGATCAAACCCCTGAGAAATATATGGGCTTCATTATTCTGGTTCAAGTCATCACTTTTGGCTAAAGCATAATGATTACTAAAAGAAGAAGTAATTAGATCATTTTAAAAATTATAATTGAAATATGGATATATTTCTCAAAAATGGAGATCAAATGTAGGAAATTAATATGAATATCCTTTGAGAAGAGAGAGTAAAAACCAACCACTTCGGTGGTGCTCTGTGAAATAAATGAAGGATATTTAAAAAGAAAGAATGAACATAATGTTTTATAAAAAATGATAATTGAATGACTATTTTTACCTATAAAATTACAAGTTTTAAAAAATATACTAATTTATTAAAAACATTTTTTGGGGTTGATACTCAATAAGATTAAAGAAAAAATAATTTTCACTTAAACTCGATTTAATTAAATGAATTAATTTAGAAGGTAATTAGAAACATGTACAACCTCGATAATGAAAATTATATTTATTATAATATATATATTTAATTAAAATAAACAAATAACTATAAAAATTTTATGATAATGACATTTCATAATATAAATAAAAACAATGGGAATATGTACCCGATAATTTATAATGAATGTATGGAATATCCTTAGTGACTTGAGTAAAATTTAGGTAGAAACTCTTCAAATAGAGAAACAAAGATTAAAAAACATATAAATACAAGAAATAGAATAAAATTAATGATATAATATGGAAAATAAAAATTATATACAGCATACAAATTTTAATTTGGGCATAAAGAAAAGTATGTCTCAAGTAAGAGAATCTCGGATAAAGACCCATTTGACTTTAAAAGCATTTAAAACCCCATTGGAATAAAGAGAGATTTATTTTGATTTTAAAAAACCATGAATAAATATAATTAATGATATTATACATCCATTTTTTATTGTACAACCCATTTAAAAATATAGGTTCATAAAAGATGATGTGTCCCAATGAAGGAAATTTTTAGATGAAACCCTTAAGACAATAGTAATTTTTGAATCAAACCATGTTAAATGATTTTAAATAATATGGTTATATAAATACCATGTATTAAATTATTTATTATTCTAAAAAACTTTTGGGAGTTATATAAATTTTATAAATAATAAATTAGGGAATAACATTAAAACATGGCTCAAGGAAGAGAATTTGAGACAGATATCCTTACTTGTATCCGAACACACTCTGAACATATACTTAACTTCCTAAAATATTAATTTAAGTTCATTATATATATACAAAAACAAATTATTCATCCATATTTTATTTTCCAAGTTCATTTAAATATCATATTTTATTTATTTATAACATTTATTTCTTACCTATGTCTTTTACTTGGGGTTGTTCGGTTAATTTTCCCCTAACTTATTATTTATGATGACCATGGTATAAAAAATTATAAAATAGTTCCATAACCAATATAATATTAATAGATTTATTAAAATTATATATATATATTAAATATATTTTTAAGTCCAGCCATTAAGTGTGGTGACAGAAAATGAAACTCGATGCTCATAGTGGCAATAGTTCACACATACTCACGATTAACGTTTACATATCTCAATGAATGAATGGTATATAATGTATACTATAATTTGATATTTATAAATAATATTACAATTATATATATTTTATTTATTCATCCATTACATTATTTTTATCATCCATGACTGGTAGTGACGAAAAATATAAGATGTCACTTTGTAGATGTGGTACTTCACACAACACACTAACTATAATTTTGTTTTTCATTCAGAATAGATAGAAATAAATAATGCTTATTATATTGATATAATAACATATAATTGTAATAATTATACTTATGTAATTATATTTTTGTGGATATATTATATTTTTAATAGAAATATTATGGATAAAAACATAAGAAGGGGATAATACTCATGTTGGATGTCTCATAATTCATTGGAAAACTACAAGGAATTGAAGGGATTGCGATAACATAGTGTGACCAGCGGATTAAGAATTCTTGAGTGAATTATAGCAGAGTATATCTGGTTATATTTTATAGTTAATTTTAAATGTTATGTGTTTGTTTTAAATGGTGTAAGTGTTCATGTTTTAAAAGAGAGAAAAATTCCACTTTTGGAAACATCCTATATATTTTAACAATTTCATTACAATCTTTTAGGGTGAATGGATCCAAAGGATTAAAATAATGGATTTCGGGGTGAATTTAGGTCTATATATACTAAAAAAATTCTTCCAAAACTTGTTCTAAACATGTTATACAATTTTTACAATTATGTTTTTTCATCTTACTCTTCTATTTTTAAACAAGGTAACTTGTTTTCAACTAAGTAATTTAATATTTTATTAAAAACCTAATGCAACCAATATAATAATCTTTAAGATATTTGAGATTAAATTTAACCTCTGTTTAATCTCAATAAAAATCTAAATGTTATAAAATTTAGTTTTAAATTAAAACAGCTAATGTGGAAAACAAACTATTTTAGTAAAAATAATAATATTTTCACCATGTTGGTTATTAATCATATTTGGTATTGATGAAAAATTAAATGAATATTTAACAATTATTTTATGTTCTTTTAAATCATATATTATTCATTAAATAAATGTTTTTATATTAATTGATTTCATAAAAATTCCATCAAAAAAATAAAGTAATAATTTTAAAATAACATTTTCACCATATTCAAAGCAATTAACATTAATCCTGATAATCTAAATTTTATGACAAACAATAAACAAAATTCATATTAAATAATAGTAAACATTATTATATATAAGATAATAATATTTTTTATCAAATTAACTATCTATTGATGGTAAATTAATTATAAGGTTAGTGCATGTAATGAAAAACACCTCTTTTTTAGCAATAGTTTATTTTTAATAAAAAAAGATTATGTGTTGAAAAAAATTATAATTTTATTTATTATAAAGATATTAAAAAGCTTATTACATATCAATTAATTTTTATATGATATATAAATAAATATATTTCATAATTTTTGTCATGCTAAAACATAATTAAAGACAAATTTGAAAAATAGTTATCATTGAATAATAAATTTTCTAAAATGTTATACATTCATTTATAAAATCCAACATATTATATTTAAATTATTAAATTAACATTATAACATATGTGTTTTTTAGTAAAAATAGTTCCAAATCCCTCAATTTAGAATGTCATAAAATTTTCATATTTAGAAATAATTGATATGTTTCAATATTTACCTAAAAATAATTTATTTTTAAAATAACCCAAGAATATAGACTAATCTAATTTTGATACTATAAAAATAGGCATTTCATTTTCACAAATTCAATTTCTATAATATTATAATTTAACATTTAAATAAAATCATAAAATAGAATGATAATTTTTTTATAGGAAAGTAATTTATTTTAAAAATCATTTTGTTCTTATTCATGGTTTCTATATAAAACTAATAAAGATATAATTTATCAAAGAATAATATATTTTACTAAAATAATAAATTAATAATAATATACATAGTTTTGGTAATAAAAAATATAGGATATAAAAAATAGTTTCTTAAACACAATAAAACATTAATTGAATTTGTAAAAAATAACATTTTTAAATATATAAATTAAACAATTTCATAACATTATTGATCTTATTCACAACTACTATTTCAAAGGCTATGTTTTAATGATATAAACATATCATGGTTTCTTTTTGGTTCAATTTTGTGGAGAAAGATATCAATCTTTTTTTACATAATTATAGGAAAATAAATATTAACATCTCGGGTCACTACATTATCCCTCTCTTAAATTAATTGCACCCTCAAAATTTAAATTATTACCTACTAATGAAGTTAGCTAAGTGTATTTATAATGTCACTAAGAATTTAATATCTAGAGTGACAGAAAATATAAAGGCATAAGAAACATATCATTTTACATAGAATATGATTATCCCTCATATTTAGTTTTCTCAAACCTTTTGAGCCAACAGTCCATCTTTATTCTGTATCAAGATGTGTATGGTATATTTTTCTTATAAAGGGTGTTTATAATCATCCATGTATAGACTCTATAGTTTTCTAGAAAATTTCATCTCCTGATTCAAAATAATTTTTCCCCTTATGTGTAGACAACCCTTCCATTTCCACAATCACATTAAATTTATCACGGATGGATAATAATATTTTCAAAATACACATTCTAATAAAATTACACATAGTATACAATAATCATACCACTTTATGTGTTTATTTATAATTAATCATCTATACATGTAATTCAGGATTTCATGTTCTTAGAAAATAGTCTAGGTACAAAGGAGTGGGATAAATAATATAAAAATATAATACTCACAGTTCTTGAGAAGATGATCAGTGTTCCATACCCCATATCATTTTCATAACTCACTTACTTTTTGGATATTACATAGGCTTTCTATTGTTCTCATGAACATGTATGTTGGTTATGCATATCGTCCTTTTTTCATTTCGATTTTGTAATTGATTTGGATAACGTCTATGTTTTCAACACTTAATTTATTTCACCTATCATGGCACCCTCCCCTAAAAGTGTACTAGTGACCCCTGAGTTTCGCATCCAGTAGGCTCCGGGTTGGCGACTAGCATTGTAGGTACAATAAACTTGCATATGAGAGGCATTACCCTCTAATAGAAACAAATTAAAAAATGTGAGATAAGATAGACACCAACCAACTTCTTCTCATGATATAATATAGAAGAAAATTAAAGTTGCACAAATTTAATGTCATGAAATAACTACTACAACTAAAATGAAAAGAAGCATGTATGAAAACAAAGGACAACAATGACCATGAATCCCAAAAATCTCTTGAAAACCCCTATGCTAGTAGTAACAAGCATGATCTTAAACCTTCCCATATAGCTCCTGGACCAAATCCATAATTGTCATAGATGTGAGAAACCTTCTCCTAAACCAAGTGTTGGAGTTAACCCCTACCCTTCACAACCTGAGGGAAGGTCTTACAAAAACATGGTATATGGCCCATCATATAGAAAGCCCAAAACATGACTAGGTCACTGTCAAACTAATTTTTCATGGGCTTATGTCTGTTAAACTAATGACAGAACACTACACTTCAGGCACTGGCATTCAGACTCGTACTCATCTCTTAGAGATAATAAAAATGGTTCTTCCTACATCGAGATGCTAAACCACTGGGACGAGAGGCTATGAATTTTTGTTCCATGCCAATATACTCCCTCAAAATATATTCTGTAATCAGTCCATGGTTCACCATGTATCGCATAAATGACCATATTATATAATATAGAAGATCAAGGGTATCTCGCTACCACTTCCCCACCGGTTTTCCACTCTGCCACAACATCACACATCCTACGCATCTCTCTCAAAAAATGCTAGCCCAAAAGCACCTAGGTGAAGCACCACAACAAGCATCCCATGAAACACACCACCAAGTACACATAACCAAATGTAACTAGATAGTTTCTGGGAAACATAAAAACTCACAAAATAAGTATCATATGCCAGGTATTATTCCTTAATCCATAAGATCCCATAAACCATGTAAGTATCCTCGATCCATCATAAACCATACACATTATACATATAGTAGTTATTATGAAACTATATCTAGAATATATATGTGTGAAATAACAAAAATCCACTATAGACCACCACACACATATATTGGGAAAACATACCATTGTGAAGGCCAGCACAAGTAACTACTTATTGAAGTGAGTGGTGCCAAGGGGGTAGTCAGCCATCCATCATCCCAGCAGGATATTGGATAAAACACCTCCCGGGTCTCAAAATCTATGGGGTGTAACTTTCCCTAATAGATAGGGTAGAGAAGTGTATAAAATCAACAAAAATACATGAGATAATATATCCAAAAACCAAACAATGTGAATATCTAAGTATTAGACACAACTATATCTCCCTCAAACTCCAAGGTTTCAGTACCAAAAAATGATTTCCTACAATAACACAACCATTTAAAGAGCTACATTAAATTATGTTATTCCTTTTAATCAGGTTCAATTAATGTTATTTCATTCATTACCAATAATTAACCTTTAACAATTCCACATTACATTTCATTAGCATTTCAATAAGACCCATTCCCTCTATGCACAAGAAAACTGAGTGTATAGATTCTTAGAATTTAACAATAGTATTGCATCCCACCATGCTCCAACCCCAATGGGTTAAAAATTTATTCATTTATTCAACAGCATTACCTGACATATCACCAGGTTCTTTAGGAAAACATTCTAAGCTACACAATCACAGAAGGCTCAACATGGGGAGTAGATGAACTACATTTTGATTCTTTGACACTTATGTCAGGTGATTAAACTCTCCAAACCATGAGGATATAAACATAGAAATAACATGGAATACCTTATATGTATCACCTCATAGGGAAAGAGAGTACCCAAAACACATATATTTACCTCAATTAGTAGGGAAAGAAAAGTAGATAACTAACAACCTAACTTCCAGCTAAAGAACATATTTAAAAAAATCATCCATCTTTTTAATAATGGGTAATCTCAACTTCACCCCATTTTATCATGTTTGATGTCCTCTCTGGCATCCATATGCATATAATGATTCATCTTTCCACTCTAGGAATCAACTACTACCATAACAACCGGGAATCCCTACTTCTTATACCACAACAACACTCCAGGAACATATATCCCATGCTCACATCACATATGGGCCTCCCTACCCCACATACCACAACATCTCACTAGAATCCGCCATCCTAGGCTCACATCACATTACAAGAAGATAAACACAAACATAGAAATGAGCTCTCAGTCCAAAAGAAAATAATTCAATCTTTACACAAAATGATATCTCATGGCTCTAAAGCACAATGCCCTTGGATTTTATAGGAAAGAGGGAAACTCATGCCCTACAAAGGAATTATTTCTCTATTATAACTCATTAATATTCTATCTTGAAATAACTAATTCATTATCATAGGTTCCAACTAAGAGAAAACTAAGAAAAAAACTATCACAACAATAACAAATTAATTAAGAAATTAATTTCACATTCCTCTATTTCTATTAAATACAAGTATCAACACACACCAGGTTCAATAAAAATTAAATAAAACGTGAACACTCACATAATTTAGATTAACACCAAATTACAATAACAACAAGATTCATTAAACAAGACTCTTTAATTTATTTATCCAATTAACTATCAATTAATTATGTATTTATATGCCATACCAATTCACATCTAGAACTGCATTAAAACCAAAACAATTCATATATATCACACTATATATTAAATCAAGATACAAACCGTTATTATGTTACAAATCAGCTACACTGATATATTATTGATAATAATTTATTAATCTGATTCATGTATTTACTAAGGAAAATTTCATTATAATCTAAGGGGATAAATCATTCTAACTCTACAATTTCATGTAAATAAGTAGAGATGCAATGAATCCCCTACCTCTAATGGTAATAAATGTTCTTCGCACGATAATGGACAACACAACAAATCTCTAACCATCTATCTAGTAAGAACTACATCTATCCAGGGTCATTATGGCACCATCAAACCAAATAAGACAAAAACCCCATTAAAAACATGGGAATAAACCTCCATATAATGGTGATAATAACTATAGGAAAATTAGATTAAACTGGGATAAATCGTAAGAAAATGAAGGAAAACACACCTTGGATCACGTTGGGTCACAACAGTTTGAAGATGTAAGCTCGAGATTGATTCATGCCAAAGGGATCTTCAAAACATTAATGAGGGGACTTCTAGGTAACATGAGACAAGAGATAGGGATACTATAGCTGTAGGGTTTTAGAACTAGGGTGGCTGAAAAATAACATAAACATTATAAAATTGGGGGATTACATGACATGTAATACCCTATAATGCCGTGTAATGCATCAATGTCAGATTCCACTAAAAACCCCTCAACTATTAATTTAATTTAATTTTTCAAGGGAAGAATGAGCATGTAAGGCGCCTTACGCTCAAGGTTTTCCCTATCATCACCGCTGCCACCTTCACCTCAGGATGGTGCGATGCTCCTCCTTGAACTCATAGAGATATGGTGTCAGACCCCATGTGTAGTGTTCTTCTTGGGTTCAGATGATTCTTCCCATTTCTAGCTGGTTTCTATCCCGAATCCTCGTAGCTGGATAGGGTTTCTTAAGCAGCATGGTGACCCACGACCGAGATTCAACTGCCAAAGGCTGTCGTCTCATCTCCAGTGGATGCATAGGGTGGTTCGTCACATCCCTTTGAGTTTTCTGGTTGGCGGCGACGGGATCTGACCAAAATGGGACCTTCTTCAGGCATTTTGGTGATTTCTATTTTTGTTTTTTTGAAATAGTTTTTGTTTCAGATGCTTTTGTTCATGTTACACGATGGTTTGCATTGAAGGCCCTTCAGAAATCTATGAAGCATCGTTGTTTTTTGTTTTCATGATTTCATTTTGGAGTTTCAGTTCGGGTTGAGTAGCGATGGTGGATTTTGTTCCTCTCGGAGTCGGTGATTCGAAGCTTTGTTGGCTTCACTTTTCAGCTTGGGTGTCCTGATCTGTTTGATTCTGGTTTTTCTAGGTTTTGGAATTATGAAGATCTCACATTGGTCTTTGAGAATAATGCACGATGGTGTGCAGTGTTGATGCCAGGTTCAAGAAGAAGCTTCTGATGGTGTGGTTGAGGTTATTTTTTGAGGAAGTTGTGGTGATTTTTTGAAGCCGTGAAGGTTTTTCGAGAAAGTAGTGGTGATTTAATGAAGCAGTGGTGATGTTTTGATGTGGTGTTTTATGGGCGATGCCGATGGTAGTGGTTGATCGGAGTTTTTTGTTGGTGGTGGACTTCATATGAGGCCGGTGGAAATGAGGATGACGTGACGGTGATGACAGTGTTGTGATGATTAGGCCGACGAGTTATGTTGTAGTTAGGTCTTCCTCGAGGGTGGGTTTCTCAGGCGGCACGCTTTGCTAGGGATTCAAATTTTTTAATTCGAATATTAGTCTTGAATATGGATTTTTGGAATCAGGTTTCTGGTGAATGTTGTTTTTTGTGTGTGCTCTTTGAAATTGTATTTCAATTTTTTGTAAGGTTCTCACTTCGCCAAAAAGTGACTTTTTTAGAAAATGGAAAAAAAGATTGGTGGAAAAATTAATTTTTCAAACCCTGAAGTATTACGTGACATGAATCCCTCTTAAACATCTTGTAACACTTCATGAGATGAATTACTTCTATAGTTCTAGTCTCTATAAGACAAACTACTCCAGACTTCCTTCGAGCCACCTCTGAGACCCACAAGACTCAGGAACATACAAAGGGGTTGATCCATGTGGATTCAAGCCCTTATATTAGATACCTATCAAAAAATTCTCATCCTCAAGAATAAAAAACCATCTCAGAGAGGAAATAGAAATGGGGTCCTCCAAAAAGCCACCCCACGAGATACCTCTCAAAGCTCTCACACCACAAGAGTTCAACCAACACAATAGATAAATATGCCCAAAACCACATAAAAACTAAAAACCAATACTAAACAATATATTGGGAGAGATACCACTCAAAATAGATTAATAAAAGAACCAAGGAGATATCACCTAACTACAACACATGTTACTATGTACTCTGCTCTAGGTCATTGTGCTTCCACAAGACCTAAACCAAGGAGATAGAACTTCCACATAACACCTTCTCCCGGTGGTCCTGGATCACTACAAAACACTCTATGAAGTTCACATCATTGTTGACATCGACATCTCCCCAATCGATGATGTGAGAGTCATATTGAATTTAATGATAGAGATGCGACATGTGAAAAGAATATTGTATCTGTCTCATCCATATGGGAAGTGATATATGTTACATCATGACTCCAACCTGAGCCAACACCTCAAAAGTCACAACAAACTGGGTCAAAATATTATTCCCACAATCAAACCTTCACTTACTATGATGGGGATCCAACTTCAAGAATGTATGATCCCCAAAATTGATCTACAATGGTCTCCTCTTATAATTGAAATGGGATTTATGATGATCATACACTACCTTCATCCTCTCATGAATCCCGTCAACCATATATATTGTATTCTGTACCAGCTCCAGTCTGTGAATTTCCAACTCACTAACCCCATTCTAGCATAATAAAGAATGTAATGTTTTTATTAAAAGGCCTCAAATGGAACCATGATGGTGGTGGAGTGAAAAATATTATTTTAAGGGATCTCTACCATGGAAATGTGCCGCATACACATACCTCCAAAATCCCAGACACAATAGCACAACATGTCTTTAAGAGTGTGGTTGGTCTGTTTTATCTGACCAACCATTACGGATCAAAAGCAATTGTAAGGAATATCTAAGAATTAGAAGCATGATAGAGACATATATACAACCTAAAGGCAAAATAAGGATCTCTGTTGGAAATTATCATCCTTGAGACTCTATGGAGCCCCACCACCTCCTTCAGATATTACCTCGATAAACATCTACTAATCTCAAGTCCTTAATCACAATAATGTGGACTGATTTCATCAAACGATCCAATACCACCCATATAGAATCCTATAATCCTTATTATTGACATTAAATAGTTACAAATGCATTCAAAATATCCTTCCACTTCCACTAAGGAACATTTAACGGCTGAAGAAACCCACTAGGAACACAGTTTCCTCCCTACACCTTCCAGTAGACCAAATATTGAGACACAAACTCTTCACTTGCATGCTTCTACCTAGGACCCCAAAACTGACCTCTCAAGGGATGGAACATATTTTTCATTCCATTATATACTTCCAAAGGATAACTATGGAACTCTCTGATAACCACCCAATGCATCACCAAGGGAATAAAAATCCTACCCCCAAAAAAACTCAGGGTTGATCATCCTCATACCAACCATATGTGGCCTCACCAAAACCAACCGGGTCTCTCTAGACCTCCACCACAAAATCACCCAACTAGAAATCATCTACCTATAATACTTGTGATGACTTCCTCATCATATGAATAATACAACCTCTACCACTCTAGTTTATCTCATATGTAGATGCAATGTCAAAAAATGATTCAATAACTCTCTAAGAATCTCTTGATTCCGATATTGCATCGCTGCACGAATTAATATTCTTCACATTAGCCACATCATTCCCCTTTCATGGTGCATATGAAATCTTATAGTCATAATCCTATAAGAACTCCATCCACCAATGATGATGCAAGTTTAGGTTACACTAGGAGAAAACATACCTCAAGATATTATTATCAATCAATAACACAAATTGGTCACCAATGATGTATATTATCCACAACATTAGAGAAAACATCAGTACCACCAACTTGGGATTGTGGTTTCAATAGTTACACTCATGGGTATGTAAATTATGAGACCCATAAGAAACCATTGATCTATTTTTCATCAAAACATAGAACAACCAAAGACTCGAAGAGTCACAAAAAACTTCAAAATAAACTTCTTCTGCTTGCAGACAAAGAAATAGAGCATTAACCATGTTTTACATTAGATAATAAATATATTTTTGACACTAATTAGTCAAAACAGATTTCTGATCCTTTTTAGTCAATGTTATTATAGGATTTGGGACTCGAGATAAATCAGTTTTGAACCTCATATAATAGCCTCCAAGACTAAGGAAACATTCCACCTATGCTACTATATTGGGGGATGCACAAGACCGAACTGAAACTATCATCTACGGATCTATAGCTACTCCCTACTAAGATACATCATTCCCCATGAAACAAACTTTTCAAGCCCAAAACACACACTTCTACAACATCCCAAATAGTTGATGATGAAGATGAACTCAAAAAATGGAACACATATTCGTTGTATGATCCTCCTGAAACATAGAGTACACAAATATTTCATTGTTAAAAACCACCAAAAAAATATCAAGGAACACATGAATCATGGCGTTCACTAACACCATGAACATAGCTAGAGCATTTTTTACACTGAACAATATCATAATGAACTCATCATTCCTTTGATGGGAATGAAAATAAGTCTTCATAATATCCTCATCCTTTAAACGGATTTGATGATATCCAGACCACAAATCGATCATCATGAACCATATTTTACCCTTTAGTTGATAAAATAAATCATCAATCCACGAAAGAGTATTGTGGTTCTTCACTATCACATGGTTCGAGAAATGGTAATTGATACACAACTGAAAACTTTAATCCATGATTTCAAACAAAACATTAGTTCCCCACATTGGTACACTAGGCCAAAGAAACCCACACTACAATAGACCATCGAAATTTATATGTAATTTTTTCAAATCAGAAGGCATCATCCTATATAAAGACATCAAGATATGTGACACACCTAGATAAAGGTTATAGAAAAAACAATCTCTCATATTGGGGGTAACATTATAACCTCCTCTGAAAATACATCATGGTAATATTCTACAACACTAGGAAAAATCTACTTTTAAACCTCTAATGAAATTAAAATCAACTCATCCATCAATGATTATAAGGATAAATCATTCCTATGACCCATTTGAGGGTCTTGTTCACCATAAACACAACTGTCTCCTCATTATCATCAAAGAACATAACCTACTTCCTAAGGTAATACATGATATCATAACATGTATACAACAAATACATTCCTAAGAATATTTAATATGTTTTTATCCTTAAGCATACAAAATCTCTCCAAGAGAGGTGCTTCCCCAACACTAGCTCATAGTTCATACATAATTCAAACAAATCAGCTCTAACATAAACTAGCGTAGTCAACACCAAGGGGACTGAAGGCCTCTCTACCACCAGTACAAAATCATGGGAAATGGAAGGTTATATGAAGTAGTGAATTACTCTAGGATCAAAAAAATCATGAACCAACGTAAATAAATAGTAATAGGGTAACTTGAATGACATCTGGATCACCTGACACTGGCAACGCTAAAGCATGAAGCTGACCATGACTTGATCCATGGCCTTTATGACCACGATGATGACCACCGCTATGAGAGTGCTCTACTCTCTAAGGATGGGGAGTGTCTTAGGGCTATACTCTCCCTACCCGATATGCTCTATGCTAATTCCAAATTTCAGCAATTGTTGGTTAGAACCACCTCAATAGAGAAACTTAAATCAGAACAACTGGAAAAAGATGATTGCTCAAAATAGTCGGGCACTCGTAGTACTGATTAAACCATCATTCATAAGAAAAAAACTGAATTTGATCTCTTAGCATAGATTTCAGAGCCTCTACCCGCAGAGAAACGAGACATTGAGGGATGGGACCTACCAACAAATGATTGAAATCTCTTATATAATGAAAATTGGGATTTTAGGATCATTTATCTTCTTTGTAAGGAATCCTAACTACTCCCATATACTAATGATATAGTTTTGGATAACATCATCTCAAAGACCTCTACTCATTCCATCACCTTGATACAGGTCTTAAGCCAAAATCAGG
Organism: Viscum album; assembly: GCA_963277665.1. Classification (NCBI taxonomy): domain Eukaryota; kingdom Viridiplantae; phylum Streptophyta; class Magnoliopsida; order Santalales; family Viscaceae; genus Viscum; species Viscum album. The sequence goes on along the minus strand of OY728128.1, from coordinate 1,317,091,472 downwards.
TGACCTGGAACTTGACCTATTGACACAATGCTTCCTTGAAATGCCTCACCCAAGACTCCACATCCAGCAATAGTTCCAAAGAATATCAGAGAATCTTCCTAAAATAGATTAAAAAATCTCTCACAATGGATATCAATTACAAAAAGATAATATTCTTCTAGTGGCTAGCCCTCTACGAGGTCAAATAAAGAAAATCATATTTGAACTCATCTTGGAAATCCTCCCACAAGACTTCCTACTCCTCATAATCCCTGGGGAATAAGAACCACCACACCCTTGTGGACCCACACATCATCATCCAATCCAATGACACTAAATGCTTCTTCATAGAATGGATCTAACTGAAAGCTATCTCAACCTTCTCCTTCCAATCTTCCATGACTGCATCTGAACAAGAGCCCTGATACCTCTGTAGACTCTGGCACTAAAACTCTGAGAGTGTCCTCTAATTTTCATTGTAGACATCCTCTACTATAAAATGATCTACTAGTGAAAACTGCTAAACATATTCTACATAAACCTGATGAGGACACAAACCTATAGCCATTCATAAAAAAGAATAAACGAATAGAGCTCCTAAGCATGGAATATAGAATAATTATTAATAATAATTATTTTCTTCTATTCTTTTTTGTTTAACCTATACCATATTATACCCATTTAAACATAGGCACAAAGAAGAATGATTCATTATCCTTTCCTAGTTCTCTACCAAAGAACTATTATCACCTCATTTAGCAGCTGTTATACGCTTAAATTCTTGTAAAATAGATCATAAGGGGGCCCTAAATACATGTGCCTCAATTAGTCTCCCATGTTTATTATGATTTCTAGACATAGTCGACATTATTTGTAGTACCAACTCATGAAACCTGACATGTACCTAACTCCATAATCCATCAAATACCTCAACCACACCTCTAACACCACTCTGTCTCCCCCCCCCATAATGTGTACCACTCCGTGGATGGAAGTGGGATAAGAGAGATAGTGACCCCCCTCCCCTAGTCCCACCTCTAGTAGGCCCCAGTTTGGTGACATACACTTTGGGATTAATAAACATACAGATGAGAGTCATTAAATTTGTGTACTTGGATTTTCTTTTATATTATAGCCTGAGCTGGAGTTGGATGGTGTCTATCTTATCTCTCTCTATTGTATGTGTTTCTATGGTAGGTGTTACCCTCTAAGAGAAACACAGACACCAACCAACTACTACTCAGTCTATAATAAAAAAGTAAATCCAAGTAAACAAATGTAATTTAAAGTAAGAACAACTTCAACTAGAAGGAAAAAATTGACAGTTCCAAAAGAACGTAGGGATGACAACCACCTCGAAGCCGAAACATCTCCTACAAAACCCCAACCTAGTAATTACCTTCCTAATCTCCAACAACCTAAAAAATAATATATATATACTTAGGGTTGGTATAACATTATACTCAGTAGGATCTTCCATGGAGCCTCTCATGAAAAGGTAATGAAAGAATGCTAAAGTATAGTGAACAACAAGTGAAACTAACTCATCAATTAAATAGGTATACTAAGTTCTCAACATCCCCATTGATACTCTCACCAAGTATCACAAACAAGAGAATATTATATAATAAATAACATCAAGGGTACCATACTACAGCTTCCCCACTAGTTTTCTGCTCTACCCATACGTCGCACGTCCTAAGCATCTCTCACCAAAAAGCCGTGCATGTAGACACTTGGGTGAAGCACCACAACATGAACCTCATTCAATACCCCACCACGTACACAAAACCAAATCAAACCTTGTAATTTCAGGGATCCACCACAGATCACATAACAAGCATCAAATGTCAGGTATTATACCTCAAACCATCATGTCCTATATACTGAATAAGTATCCTCAAGCCTATATAGCCCATACACATTATACCTATAGTAATTATTAGGAAACTATATCTACAATATATGTGTATGAAATACTCACAAGTCCTTACCCCCTCCACACATATATATGTGGAAATTAACCCACTTTTCATACCATCACAAGTAACTACCAATATTAGGGAGTGGGGAAAAGGGGGTAGTCAACCATCCAGCCTCCCATCAGGATGTTGAGGAAAACATCCCCTAGGGATCAGAATCCCCAGGGTGTCTGTTTCCCTTACCGATTGGGTGGAGTAGAATATAGAAACACAAACAGTGTATGATATAATAAATCGTACAACCCCACTATGGGAATATCATATTCATAGAATTAATGGTAGCTAATGTCTCTCTTACTCCCTGGTAACACTACTAAAACCTAATATTCGATATGCACAAATCCATTTAAAGTGATGCAATAAATTATTTTATTACTTTTCATCAATTCCACTTTATGTTAATTAATGATTAAACATTAATTAAACATTAACAATTCCACATTACATATCAGTATAATTTCAAAAAGATCCATGCCCTCCAGACATAACAAAATCGAGTATGTGGCATCCTAGAAATCAACCTCGGTATTGCATCCCAGCAAGCTCTAACCCCATGGGCTAACTATTTATTTCATTATTTAATAACATTACTTTTCATATCATCTAGTTCTCTATGAAAACAATCTAAAATTCCCAAAATCAAGGATATCAACATGGTGAGTTGATGAATTACTTATTGAGTATTTTCATCCAACTGATTAAGAGTAAACTCATCCAACCATGAGTATCTAAACATGGAAAGCACATGGAATACCATGCGCATCTTTTCCTCCCAAGGAAAAAGAGTACCCAAAAAAATAATATACCTCGAGCTATGGGGTAAGGAACGAAGATAAGAATCAACTTGGCACTATCCAAACAACAAATTCAAATAGGCGTTATGTTTTTATAACTGCTATTAAACCCATATTCAACTCATTTTGTCATCTCCAATGTCCTCCCCAACTGCCATATTTATATACCGATGTATCTCAATGCTCCCTGAATCAACATATACCACAACAACTAGGAATCCATGTCCATTATACCATTACAGCCCTCTAGGATCATCTGTCCTATGCTTATGTCAGCTCACATGCAGTGGGAATCGAACATAGAAATGGGCTCTTAGTCCCAAAGCAATGCATTCAACCATTACACACAACGAGAATGTCTCCAAATCACATGTTACTCGACCTTTATAAGAATGAGGGAATCCCATGCCCTATAAAGGAATTCTATTTTGTCACACAACCAGTTCTTATTCCTTCTTGAATTATCCAATTCATTATCATAGGTTCTTCAAAAGAGAAACCTAAGAAACAAGCTATCACAGATGTCTCAAATTAATTAAAGAGTTAATTTAACATTTCTTTAAATCAAATTTCAACAAGGATCAACATGCATCGGATTCATTAACAAAGTCGATTAAACATGCACACTCATATCAATTTGATTAACATCAAATGACCACAATGACCAGATTCATTAAAGATTGTTCTTTAGTTACATTAGAAAATTAACTATCAATTAATTATGGATTTAAGTTATTTACTAATTTCATCAAGAACAACATGCTAAACATAGAAAGGCATGGATATCACAATATCTATAAAATAAAGAGGAAAACTGTTATCATGATACAATGCACCAACATCGCTATGAAATCGATACTGATTATTTAATATGGTTTAAGTATTTAATTAGGTTAATTTATATGCAATAAAAGGGGATAAATAATGATAACTCTATGAGTAAACCTAATGAAATATGAACAGAAATGAATCCCCTACCTCAAAAGTTCATTGACGTTATTCACATTAAAACAGACCACACAATGGATTTTGATCGCCCCTCCCATAAGAACGAAATCTATCTAGGACACTATGACACCATACCACCTAAAAAACTGAGTGATATCCCACTAAAAACATGGGTAAGAAGCATACATAGCATGGCGAGAATAATGGGAGAAAAATTAGGTCAGACCAGGTGAGATCACTAGAAAATGATGTAAAAACAAACAATGGATAAATATGGGTCTCCATAGATTGATTATGGAATCCTGAGATTGATTCCCATCAAAGGGATCTCTAAAACAGTAAATAGGGGACTTCAAGGCCGCATGGGACAAGAGATATGGATACTAAAGTTACAGGGTTTGACTACCCAAGAAACTATAAAAACACGTAAAACATTAAAACATCATGGGATCACTCAGTTTTTATTCCCCTTTCTTGTTGGGTAATGGTTGAATATAGGTTTCCCCCAAAAAAACCATCACCTTTTCATTTTAGTTTGTTTTTAGAAACCCAAAATATTTCATGATGTGAATCCCGATTTAATGTCACGTAAATATTTACAACATGAAATCATTCCATGATTCGAGCCTCTCAAAACCGAACTAATGAAAACATACTCTAAGCCTCCTCTATTCCATGAAATAATATGTAACAATCATAGGGTCAAATACATCTGGGTCAGGGCCCTTACAGGACAGTTACTAGTTCTTTTAATGCACTCTTTCCACCCCCATCATGATAACTAGGATCTCCATATCCATACACCATTTTAATGAACAATGACCACATTATCCACAAGTAAAGATGTTTCTAGTCCCTTTTAGAGAATTGTCTGCATGGTTTTCCAATAATATTGACATGAAGTAAATTTAATTTTCTTTGCTTCATTACCTTTATTTATTGAATTTTTTTAATCCTCCATATTTATCTTACTTACAACTCTCTTATTTTCAAATATCCTTATATTCATAATCATGTTTCATGGTAGGTGGTTGGTCATAATCACTATATTTCTCAATAAATCTCTAATTCCAGTGGTTTTATTTTTGAGTTATTCATCACATTTTTCCTCACACCCATGTTTTAATCGGTTTTTTTCTAGTAATCTCCATCACTAAAATGATAAGGGTTAACATGAGTGATAAAAATTTAACATCATAGGGGGATTATTATAATCAGTAAATTAAAAGGGATTAAACATTAAAACCATTTACCTTTTTACATAATCATGTTATTAAATACTTCCTCTAGATCAACCTATATCAATCTTGTTTTACCCTTAGGTTATTAGGTTGGGTTGTCTTATAATTCTCATCCTAGCCACTAAAAGAAACTCGGAAACCAATCATTCTCGGTGATTCTTAAAGATTTTATGACTAACCAAAGGAAATCCCTTAAGAGTGTCAAACTATGTGTGAAGTTACCACTATTTGTCTTGCACTAGGTGATGATTCAATTAATAACCAAAATTTTCATTATAGAGTTATTAATCCTTGTTAAATATATTCTAGAGCTTACATCCACTTGTAAAATCCAGGTAGGGATCTATTACTAGAAAAACTTCACACTCTAATCGTTACCAAAATTTCAAGAAGTTATATTATACTTAGGATTATCCCATAGACTTAGCACTATGGTTTTCACTAACATTTGATAATCCTAATCTACAAAAACTACTTGAACTTGATCTGATACAAACTATATCAACCCAATACTTAAACACATAATAATTTATAATTCTCAATATTCTTTTTCAATAACATATTCCAATGATCTAGAGGTCTAGATTCTGTGGAATACTAAATAAAAAATACATCCTTATAAGCATAAAAAATCCCCATTATTTAAAACACTATATGATTTTCCTATATATGAATGATCTTCTAAAACTGCATTGGATATACTAGAAAAATACATAAGGAAAAGGGTCATATAGAAATCCTTGTAGGGGAAGAACATGGAAATAAATCATAACATTGGAGTCAAAATTCATAAATGATATCATAAAGAAGATGATAATAAGTGTATAGAAATGGACTATAAATTATATCATATCATCATGGAATCATACTCATTTGGAATCAATATAAAATATGAAATTGTAATTATACATTAACGGTCACTCCAATTCCCATCATCATAAAGTGAAAAACATCACATGGTGGAGTTAGGATAATTAATAATCCCTTACATAGAATCCCATAATATATAAAAAATTAACCAATGCATTGGAGGTCTATAAAATTTTGTACATACTGTTCACATCGCATCTATTTCCTAGGATAACTTCCCATGAACCATAGATAGTGGAAAAAGTCCCTTTGTGGATTAGGTTCACTCTCAAATCCCATACACAACATATAATGTGAGGCATAGTTTTACCCAATGTACTATTGAACTATATAATTTCCTTACCACCCATAAACTAAATGAAAATCAAACATATGAGTGGAAGGTGAAGAAAATAAACCATACATAAATCATAATCATGATCAACCCCATGAGAATGAAGTGGGATTCAAAATTATGATTCAAGGTATAACAGTAGTCTAAATCATAAGGATTACCATGAGAATGAAGAATTAAATAATTTAAATTTTTATAATTGAAAAATGGAAATATGTTCAGAGAATGTAAATCTAATATACAACATTCATGATAAGGATCTTGGAGAAGAAACAATATAATCAAACTGCTTCAGTGGTGTTTTTTGAAATAATTAATGATCCATTAATAATAAGAAATGTCTATATTAATTGTAGAGACCCGAAGCTTGACGTACATGGACATTACATTACATTTGCGGAATACATAGTACATAACAAAAACACACACACAAGGATCGTAATAGTTTGGTGTCTTTGGAAACTCGGAACATAATCTTCTAATCCTGGTGAAAGATCTTCAATATCTCCCATAAAGATATTCCATTTTTTTTACCTAAAACCTTTCTTTATATCCTGGGGAAAAGAAAACATAAAAGGGTGAGCTCAAATGCTCAGTAAGGGTATACAAAAGAAATAAAAATCATATAATATCTTTTTGAAAATCATAACCTGCAAAAGAGATCATAATATCTTAACATGGAACAAATCATAGAAGTGAAAATGAGATCACCATAATCATAACATGAAACTTGAAACTTTGTGGCATGCACACATAATCATGGAAAATCATTTCTTGTTAGTCATGACTCATTACCAAGACTATCTTAGTGGACAAAGTCCCTTTCTGAATCGAGTAACCCTCGTTTCAGTCCTGTATCACTGAACCGAAATAACCTTCCGTTCCAGCCATGTCTATCTCATGAGTTATAAAATCTTTACCCAATGAATTGGAGGGAGATATAGGTCCCACCCATCTTATAATGAATCCTTTCTTATGTGTGACACATTATCATAAATCATAATTCATCGCATAACCCATGTAATAAAAATAGGATTCTTAAACAACATGAAATCATTAAACAATTCATATAAGATAAAGGAATTCATAAAAATGTTTCCATGACAACATAATCAATATCCATGTAACAATAGGGATAAAAACAGAACCCTTTTATTATCTTAGATGGAAAATAATTTTGAAAATCACTTGAACTCCATTCTTGAGGAAAATATCCTTTCTTCTTCAAAAACATTTTTCCTTTCATAACATATCATACAACTTTAAAATAAAAGAAGTTGATTAAAAATAAACTTGAAAACTTGTAAAGGAAGCTTCTTGGAAATAATGTTTTAAAAATCCATTCATTCCGTATAAGTTTAAAAAAACATTCTTCTCGTTCTTTTGTCGGAAAAGTCAAAAAGTACCTCGTACGAAAAACGACAAAAGATTCCTTTCATTTCTTTTACTAAAAACTCACCGAAGGGTAAAAATGTATTTAAAAAATTGTAGGTGGATGGAAATAATATTACATATTTATGAAACATGGATGTGGATGATAAAATACACCCCAGTACATACTTACGAATAAACAATCTCGGATAAAAATGAGATTGTGATATTTTCCTTACCTTAGGTCCGACTTCCTTTGTAAGTGTCCGAACCTCCTGTATAATGATTTAAATAATGTTATTGACTTATTACAGAATCATATTCATTGTTATGATATCATATATGGTTCACTTATGACATTATATTACCCGTTATTTTATAAATTCCATGTTAAAGAAGCGTTTTGGGTAAAATCGTTTCATTTATCGTAGGTGTTTTGACTTGTTGTTCTTGACATCATTATTACTTATATCATAATTTACTTACTTCCAGAATATAAAATATGATTTATATATCATATATATTCAGTATATATATATATAATATGTAGATAAATAAAATGAAAAACACCGTTCATGGAGACGGTAGTCCGTACGTACGCATGAACGCTGTTTTCCTTTCCTTATTGTCTTGAAATGAAAGTAAGTAGATGACATACATATGTATATATATACATAAATCCAGTAGCTTTATAATGTCATATATTTCATTATTATTTCTTATATATACTTTATAATCATTCTTAAATGGTTAACATGGAGAATGAATCTCATCGCGTCGTGGAGACGGTAGTCCGTACGTACGCACGAGCGATGATATCATTTCTATAAATATTGAATTGAATTGGAGTGGATTATACAATATTTAAGAATCAATATGATGTTTTAATAACTATGTATAGTTATTCTTTACACCATTATACCCATCCATGTAAGGTGGTGGTGGAAAATAGATTACACCACGGCGTGGAGACGGTATTCCGTACGTGCGCACGCGCGGTGATTTCTTTTTCCGTAGGATGGATAGATGGTGAAATAGGGTTGTTTCATACTTATAATAACATATCAGTATATGAGTGATACTGATGTTATTACTTCATAATGAAACAACCTAAGAAGAAGAAGTGGAAGAAGAAGTAAAGATGAAAGAATTGGTAACGGTAATTACCTCTTCTTTGAAGTGCCTCTTTGAGACCTCCTCTTAGGGCACTAGAATTGGTCTTTGAGGAAGACCAGAACCTCTAGGATGTTTCTAGGGAAGTGGAGAAGAGATTTTGGCAGGGTTTGGCCGAGCTTGAGTGCTCAAATTGGTGTCAGGAGGAGGGGGAGGAGGTGTCCTTTTATAGGGGAGGAGAGGGGCACCTTAGGAATATCTCAAAATATTATTTTATATTAAAGTCAAAATCGGTTTATAATGGTTCCAAAGGGTCTTATTTCGAAGCTAAGGTGGGGATGGGTCGAAATCCTATCAACCAATAGAATTTAGACAAGTTTAGGATATTATTTTAACCTTATCAATTAGATTTAACTCCGAGTTAAATAATTTAACTTTTACCGTGTCTTTTTGTTTTCTTTCATTATATGGTTAATACACTTACTATAACATGCCAAACGAACCCCAAATTGTTTATTCTTAATATATATATCCTTATCTAAGTCATTTGGTCGAACCTTAGATTTTTAGGAATAAAATAACAATTAATAATATAATATTTGATTTAAAAACTATTTTGTGTCAATTTTGACACTATTTGATATATGATTTTTGTGAAAGTCATAACAGAATTAAATGTTCGAAGAAAGTTAATTAAATCAACATTAATATATCCTAGTAACCTATAAAATTAGTGGAATTCATAAAAAGTCTCAAATTACATTTATTTTGGTGTTTATAACATCAATTATGTCAATATTTCATTAATAAGATAATTACTGCATCATCATTGTGTCATAAATAAATTAAATTATTTAAAGTCTAAAAATTACAAATAAAATACCATTATGTAGGAAATCTTTTGATCTTTCTAATTAATATTTATAATCTAAAATACAACATATATAACCCTATGTAACAATTGTTTTTCTAAAAGATATATGCTTGTGTCAATTTTGTATTCATTTTAAGTTAATTAAAATAAAGTGTCATTATCACTTACAAGTGGATCAATGGGGTCCCAAAATCGACCAAAAGATGCCCATGGTCGACCATGTATCAAAAAATGGGGTTAAGACACGTTTTAGGGTAATTTAATATTATTATAATATTATTTTTTAACCCTTATTTACCGGATTTACCCTTAACCATGGTAAATAAAATATTTACCGCAGTAATTATTCAAAATGTCTAAAAATAAAAGTTATCTATTTACACAATTTGAACATCCTGATTCCAAATATGGAATCCATTTTTCTAAATTCAAAACACAGAAGTAGAAGAAATTAATTTAAAATTAATTCCCGCTGTCAAAACAAAAAGCGTGTTTTTAAGAGATAACAACTATCAAAAGATTGACACTTGTTTATGTTCGGTTTAATTGTAAAAATGTGTCCAATGACCAACATTATATTAATTGGTAAAAATATATTCTAAATATAATTTAAAACCATTCAATATTATAATTTAACCACATAATATATTACGATGAAAAAAGTTGTTTTTAATTAAAATATAGCGTGTTTTTACTATTCATTAAAATATGAAAGTTGTCGGAAAAATATCAAAACTTTATCTAATGTAAATTTTTACATCCTGATTCAAAAGAAGAATATTATTTTGTCAAATTGAACATATAAACATGTCAAAAACTATATTTAAAGTGGGTGCGCCATCAAAAGGCGGTAAAACTGCATTTTTTGAAAAATACTTATTTTACCCGAAAAATTTATTTTGTTCTTATACCATGTTCTAGAAATGTGTAAGATGAATAATAATGTTATAAAATTCAAAATTTAGTTAATACTATTCATAACGGCTAGTTCATGACAATATTATAATAATATAACATTGTTTATTAAAACCCGGTATTGCGTACAACACACGCTATCGAGGAAGGTCGCGATTGCGTGTAATGCAAGCCAAGTCAGGGTTGCGTGTTGTGAAAGAATCCTTCATTGTTTCGTATAACAGAATCCATCCATATTTCATTTATACATTTAATATATATATATATATATATATATACTCATTGTTGCGTAGAATAACTATTATCAAAATTGTGTGTAACACGATCCAAGAATAGTGTTGCGTATACTGCAAGCTAATACGGTGTTGCGTATAGCGCAAGGTAATCTTGGTGTAGAATACAACATAAGACATTAATGAAATTAAAATAATATTTTTTTTCATAAAATCTCGGGGTGTTACATTCTACCCCCCTTAAAATGAATTTCGCCCTCGAAATTCGTCGAGGTTATAAATGGTTTACTATTTGAAAGTTTCTTTGATAGAAACCCACATCGTAGAAAGGAATACCAAAACTTATCTTTAAAAACAAAAGTATGAAACGTAACGGTTACCCAAATAAACTAATCACTGGGTTTCCACATAGGTGAAAATATGGATATGGAAGAGAAATCTAACAATCATGTTCTGATGGAGAGTGGTAGAGAACATGGCTATGGAAAAGCTAACAATCACAAATCCATAAATTTGTGACGATCTAAGGTACCATCTGATTAATCAGATATAAGAACACTAGGACAACATTTTTGGTTTTCAAGATCATTTCCCTAAAGTTGATGAATTAAAAGAAATACTTACATGATTTTGTTACAATCTCACTGTTGTTCGTGAATTGAACAATTTCCACTTCATATCATAAAGAAATGAAGTTGAATTTGTTATTCGTGAAGCATTAGCAGATCATGTGATAGAAGGATGAGTCATTCCATCTATTTCAAACAAAGGATTAGCAAAAGTTATAAGTCCATCTTGTGGTTAGATTAATCGTATATGGTTCCAAAAATGAACTTATACTTAATATATCATACCGCTTAATAAAATAAAACTAGTTTATACTAACCAGGGACTTCCTGTAGGTCAGTGGTAGGCGATAAAGGCCAGTCGCACTTCGGTTGTGGGTTCGATTCCCACAGCCTTGTCCGAAGCGATGGGTTGTCGCCCGTCCAGCAGGTTGTCCTTTTTCTAAAACTACATTACTATAACATCACATAAATAATATCAAAAGAAGTTCTATACTTAAACAATACTAACTTATGGTTAACATAATCCATTACAATCTTTAGGCTTATCTAAAATACTTCGGTCCAAGATCATAGTAAAAAGAAAATGATTACTTGAAATGTCGTCAACCAAGCATGTGAATACCATCATTTATCCCCCATATATCTTGTTGGTCACATTCCAAACATTCAAAGTCCTTAATCATATATTCTCTTGAATACCCATTGAATCTTGGTGAAAACATGAATGCAGTTAAACGTTAACACTTTCCACATACCAAAATCCTCAAAATTCTTTATAATCAAACCATGATATCAATTAGTCCTTATATCAATCATGAGCTCATGAATATAATCAAACATATCATTATCTTCTTATCCTTTAATTATGCACTTATAATCTACTTTCCAAAATAACATTTCGTGGTTACTGGTACCATTCATCATACACTTTCAAAACTTAAGAAAAGACAACAGTGTAACAATCCTTAGATGTCTCTTTATTCCATAGTACCATGAGATTTCTTATACAACACTACACATGATAAACATGTAATCATTCCACTACATTCTTAAACTATTGACCGAGCTTCAACAATTCTTTCATCTCACATATCATTTGTAGTCTCTTCATCATCATCAACATAAATACTTCCCATACGACCATACTGATTATCTTAATGAGACTTTCCCTTAGGGCATTGGTTTGCATAATGCCCATACATTCCACATTTAAAACATTTAACCATTGTTGATGTCGTAGCAATACCATTATCCTCATCCATGGTGTAAACTGAAACTTTTCCTTTGCACTTACTTGCTTTGTGTCCTTCTTTTCCACACCCAAAGCATCTTCCAGTTCCTTTGAAACATTCTCCTTGATGCCTCTTCCCACATGATTTACATAGGGGGAATTGAACTTTCTTTCCTCTATGATCATCATGAAACTCCATCTTTCTCTTATTAGCCGAGTCAGGAAACTTACCAAATTTTACTTTATTGATCATATTATGAGATTGCTGATTCAGCATAATAATGATCTTTGGACTTCCAAATCCCATTTCATTTGGTTGCTCATGAAGAATATCATTCCATTGTCCATCATATCCTCCATTATCGTGAATCATCTTGTTTCCAGCCATTTTCTAAAACCCAAAATGAATAGTGTGAGAGGCAAAAATCATGATAGGGAAAACAACATAATAAAGGGGGAGTACCTTCAATATCTAACATATTAGGTTTAATTCTATGATCGTTAGCGTAGTTCTATTACTATAACCTATACGTATACTTAACCTTAGAGACATCCCTAGACATACCTTAGAAATTTCTCTAGGGATCTCACTAACGTTTTTGCATCCTAGTTTCCAAAGGTTGACTAAACCTTTCCTCTGATACCAACTGTAGAGACCCAAAGCTTGACGTACATGGACATTACATTACATTTGCGGAATAAATAGTATATAACAAAAACACACACACAAGGATCGTAATAGTTTAGTGTCTTTGGAAACTCGGAACATAATCTTCTAATCCTGGTGAAAGATCTTCAATATCTCCCATAAAGATCTTCCATTTTTTTTACCTAAAACCTTTCTTTATATCCTGGGGAAAAGAAAACATAAAAGGGTGAGCTCAAATTCTCAGTAAGGGTATACAAAAGAAATAAAAATCATATCATATCTTTTTGAAAATCATAACCTGCAAAAGAGATCATAATATCTTAACATGGAACAAATCATATAAGTGAAAATGAGATCACCATAATCATAACATGAAACTTGAAACTTTGTGTCATGCACATATAATCATGGAAAATCATTTCTTGTTAGTCATGACTCATTGCCAAGACTATCTTAGTGGACAAAGTCCCTTTCTGAATCGAGTAACCCTCGTTTCAGTCCTGTATCACTGAACCGAAATAACCTTCCGTTCCAGCCATGTCTATCTCATGAGATATAAAATCTTTACCCAATGCATTGGAGGGAGATATAGGTCCCACCCATCTTATAATGAATCCTTTCTTATGTGTGCCACATAATCATAAATCATAATTCATCGCATAACCCATGTAATAAAAATAGGATTCTTAAACAACATGACATCATAAAACAATTCATATAAGATAAAGGAATTCATAAAAATGTTTCCATAACAGCATAATCAATATCCATGTAACAATAGGGATAAAAACAGAACCCTTTTATTATCTTAGATGGAAAATAATTTTGAAAATCACTTGAACTCCATTCTTGAGGAAAATATCCTTTCTTCTTCAAAAACATTTTTCCTTTCATAACATATCATACAACTTTAAAATAAAAGAAGTTGATTAAAAATAAACTTGAAAACTTGTAAAGGAAGCTTCTTGGAAATAATTTTTTAAAAATCCATTCATGCCGTAGAAGTTTTAAAAAACATTCTTCTCGTTCTTTTGTCGGAAAAGTCAAAAAGCACCTCGTACGAAAAACGACAAAAGATTCCTTTCATTTCTTTTACTAAAAACTCACCGAAGGGTAAAAATGGATTTAAACAATTGTAGGTGGATGGAAATAATATTACATATTTATGAAACATGGATGTGGATGATAAAATACACCCCAGTAAATACTTACGAATAAACAATCTCGGATAAAAATGAGATTGTGATATTTTCCTTACCTTAGGTCCGACTTGCTTTGTAAGTGTCCGAACCTCCTGTATAATGATTTAAATCATGTTATTGACTTATTACAGAATCATATTCATTGTTATGATATCATATATGGTTCACTTATGACATTATATTACCCGTTCTTTTATAAATTCCATGTTAAAGAAGCGTTTTGGGTAAAATCATTTCATTTATCGTAGGTGTTTTGACTTGTTGTTCTTGACATCATTATTACTTATATCATAATTTACTTACTTCCAGAATATAAAATATGATTTATATATCATATATATTCAGTATATATATATATAATAGGTAGATAAATAAAATGAAAAACACCGTTCATGGAGACGGTAGTCCGTACGTACGCATGAACTCTGTTTTCCTTTCCTTATTGTCTTGAAATGGAAGTAAGTAGATGACATACATATGTATATATATACATAAATCCAGTAGCTTTATAATGTCATATATTTCATTATTATTTCTTATATATACTTTATAATCATTCTTAAATGGTTAACATGGAGAATGAATCTCATCGCGTCGTGGAGACGGTAGTCCGTACGTACGCACGAGCGATGATATCATTTCTATAAATATTGAATTGAATTGGAGTGGATTATACAATATATAAGAATCAATATGATGTTGTAATAACTATGTATAGTTATTCTTTACACCATTATACCCATCCATGTAAGGTGGTGGTGGAAAATAGATTACACCACGGCGTGGAGACGGTATTCCGTACGTACGCACGCGCGGTGATTTCTTTTTCCGTAGGATGGATAGATGGTGAAATAGGGTTGTTTCATACTTATAATAACATATCAGTATATGAGGGATACTTATGTTATTACTTAATAATGAAACAACCTAAGAAGAAGAAGTGGAAGAAGAAATAAAGATGAATGAATTGGTAACGGTAATTACCTCTTCTTTGAAGTGCCTCTTTGAGACCTCCTCTTAGGGCACTAGAATTGGTCTTTGAGAAAGACCAGAACCTCTAGGATGTTTCTAGGGAAGTGGAGAAGATATTTTGGCAGGGTTTGTCCGAGCTTGAGTGCTCAAATTGGTGTGAGGAGGAGGGGGAGGAGGTGTCCTTTTATAGGGGAGGAGAGGGGCACCTTAGGAATATCTCAAAATATTATTTTATATTAAAGTCAAAATCGGTTTATAATGGTTCCAAAGGGTCTTATTTCTAAGATAAGGTGGGGATGGGTCGAAATACTATCAACCAATAGAATTTAGACAAGTTTAGGATATTATGTTAACCGTATCAATTAGATTTAACTCCGAGTTAAATAATTTAACTTTTACCGTGTCTTTTTGTTTTCTTTCACTACATGGTTAATACACATACTATAACATGCCAAACGAACCCCAAATTGTTTATTATTAATATATATATCCTTATCTAAGTCATTTGGCCGAACCTTAGATTTTTAGGAATAAAATAACAATTAATAATATAATATTTGATTTAAAAACTATTTTGTGTCAATTTTGACACTATTTGATATATGATTTTTGTGAAAGTCATAACAGAATTAAATGTTCGAAGAAAGTTAAATAAATCAAAATTAATATATCATAGTAACCTAGAAAATTAGTGTAATTCATAAAAAGTCTCAAATTACATTTATTTTTGTGTTTATAACATCAATTATGTCAATATTTCATTAATAAGATAATTACTGCATCATCATTGTGTCATAAATAAATTAAATTATTTAAAGTCTAAAAATTACAAATAAAATACCATTATGTATGAAATCTTTATATCGTTCTAATGAATATTTATAATCTAAAATACAACATATATAACCCTATGTAACAATTGTTTTGCTAAAAGATATATGCTTGTGTCAATTTTGTATTCATTTTAACTTAATTAAAATAAAGTGTCATTATCACTTACAAGTGGATCAATGGGGTCCCAAAATCGACCACAAGATGCCCAAGGTCGACCATGTATCAACCAATGGGGTTAAGACACGTTTTAGGGTAATTTAATATTATTATAATATTATTTTTTAACCCTTATTTACCGGATTTACCCTTAACCATGGTAAATAAAATATTTACCGCAGTAATTATTCAAAATGTCTAAAAATAAAAGTTATCTATTTACACAATTTGAAAATCCTGATTCCAAATATGGAATCCATTTTTCTAAATTCAAAACACAGAAGTGGCAGAAATTAATTTAAAATTAATTCCCGCTGTCAAAACAAAAAGCGTGTTTTTAAGAGATAACAACTATCAAAAGATTGACACTTGTTTATGTTCGGTTTAATTGTAAAATTGTGTCCAATGACCAACATTATATTAAGTGGTAAAAATATATTCTAAATATACTTTAAAACCATTCAATATTATAATTTAACCACATAATATATTACGATGAAAAAAGTTGTTTTTAATTAAAATATAGCGTGTTTTTACTATTCATTAAAATATGAAAGTTGTCGGAAAAATATCAAAACTTTATCTAATGTAAATTTTTACATCCTGATTCAAAAGAAGAATATTATTTTGTCAAATTGAACATATAAACATGTCAAAAACTATATTTAAAGTGGGTGCGCCATCAAAAGGCGGTAAAACTGCATTTTTTGAAAAATACTTATTTTACCCGAAAAATTTATTTTGTTCTTATACCTTGTTCTAGAAATGTGTAAGATGAATAATAATGTTATAAAATTCAAAATTTAGTTAATACTATTCATAACGGCTAGTTCATGACAATATTATAATAATATAACATTGTTTATTAAAACCCGGTATTGCATACAACACACGCTATCGAGGAAGGTCGCGATTGCGTGTAATGCAAGCCAAGTCAGGGTTGCGTGTTGTGAAAGAATCCTTCGTTGTTTCGTATAACAGAATCCATCCATATTTCATTTATACATTTAATATATATATATATATATACTCATTGTTGCGTAGAATAACTATTATCAAAATTGTGTGTAACACGATCCAAGAATAGTGTTGCGTATACTGCAAGCTAATACGGTGTTGCGTATAGCGCAAGGTAATCTTGGTGTAGAATACAACATAAGAAATTAATGAAATTAAAATAATATTTTTCATAAAATCTCGGGGTGTTACATTAATTACAATAAAAATAGAATTGTACCTATATGGTTCTCTATAAATACTTTTTTTTCAAAGTATCTTTGGATGGTTTAAAAATATTTTATGGGGGTGATTCTGGATATGATGTAAGAAATAAGTATGTTCCATTAAACTGTCTTTACTTAAAAGTTGGAATATCAAAGTGAACTTAATAATGTATAACCCCAGAAATGAAAATGAAATTTAAATTGGTATATATATAATATAAATATAATTTTTTGTAAAATTTTTACATGATAATAACATTTCCTGAATGTAATATTAGTAAAGGGAACTTATAATCGATATGTTAATACGGAGGAATGAAATGTCCCTTGGGACATGAGTAACATTTAGATTAAAACACTTCAAAGAGATAGTGATAGATTGAAATAAAACATAAAATACCATGAATAGATACAAATTAAGTAAATAATATGAAAAAATAGTAATCATATAACCCATATAAATTTTAATGTATGCAAAATTAAAAACATGTCTCGATGAAGGTAATTAAGTAAAAAACACTTAAGAAAAAAATCTAAAAACCCCCTCAAAAGCAATAGATCATCTATTTTTAGTTAATATACAATGAATAAAGTTAATTCCAGAAATTAAAAATCTAATTGGTAATATAAAAACTATTTTAAATAAATTAGGTTCATAAAAAAATTCTTCAAAGAAGAAAATTGTGTGACAAAACCCTTATAGATTTAGTAAATTTTGAATAAAAAGATTTTGTAAGATTAAAAATCATATGGTTATATAAATCCATATTAATTAATTTATGATTATAACACAAATTATTTAGATTAATATGAACTATATAAATAATAATTTGGCGCATAACATTAAAACTCACCTCAATGAAGAGGAATTGAGACGGAAACCCTTAACTAAGTCAAAACATGCTCTTAACATGAACATATCATCTCATATAATTAAATTTAGTTAATTAAATATATATACAATAAAATTATTCATATATAATTAATATTAAAAGGTCCTTTTACAATCATATGATATTTATTTATAATATATTTTTATTTCAAATGTTAGTTACTTGAGGTTGTTCGGTCAATGATTCTGCAACTCTTTATGTGTATTTACCAGGGAATAAAGTGTTTTATAATAGTTCATTAATATATATAGTAATAATTGTTTTTTGAAAATAATTTATATTTTTTAAATATATCTATAAATCCAATCATAATTTGTGGTGATGAAAAATGAAACTCATTTATCATGGAGGTGATAGTTTGTGTGTACGCCCAATTAATGTTTCTATATATATATTAATGAGAGTACAATAATGTATATAATTATTTGATATTTAATAATAATATTCATATTATATATATCACATTTATTCAATTATAAAATTTATTTTATTATCCATGAATGTTGGTTGTGAAAAACCAAAGACATAGCTCTGTGGAGGGGTAGTCCGTGCAATACACTAATGGCGCTTTTGTTTTTCTTTGCGTATAAAGTGGAATAAATAATGGACATTAAATAAATTTAGTTATATATTAGTGTAACAATGATAATTATTTCATTTTATTTTTATGGATATAACCTATTATTAAGAGAATTATGATGTATAAAAACATACGAATGAGATAGTACTTATGTTGAATAATTTCTCATTCCTTGGAAAACTCAATGTAATAGATAAGATTAGGATAACATAGAGTTACCAGGGTCATAAGAATGTATGAGGGGATTATTTTATTGGATATTTGGGATTATTTTACATGAAATATGGAATTATATATTACTGTTTTAAAGGGTTTATGTGATACTATTTTATAAGAGAGGAAGTGGTCACTTTTAAAAACACCCTCTATATTTTAATAATTCCATGACAATATTTCATGGTCAATTGAACAAAATAAATATATAATGGAGTGTGAGATCTATTTGGGATATTTAAGACTCAAAAAAGGTTTCCTAAATTTTTTAAATATTATTTAGGGGTTTTACCGATAATTATTTTCAATTTACACTTTAATTTTTAAACAAGGTAACACGTTATAAACTAAGGGATTTTATAATTCATAAAAAAGAAAACAACACATATAAAATTTTTGTTAGGATATTAAACAAAAATAAACTTCTATTTAATCCAATTAAATTTATAAATTTTATAAATTAACTTTTATATTAAAAACTTTAATGTTTATAAAACTATTTTAGTAGAAAAATTACATTTTGACCATTATAAATTCTTAATCTTATTTAGTATTGATAATGAATTTAATGATTTTTCCTATATTTATTTATTTTATTATACATAATATATTATTTATTGTTTTATGTTTTTTAGTTTTAATTTATTCCATTTAAATTCCATGATATTAATAGAAAAAATAATACTAAGGTACCTTTTTCACTATTATCATGGTAATTAACATTTTTCAGAATAATCCAATATTCATACCTAAAAATGAAATTGACCAAAATATATAATATGAATATCATTATATTAAATATAATAATAATTGTATCAATTTAAATTTCTATTTTTATGGAATTTAGCCTTAATGATAGCACATGTCATTTGTAAAAACCTATTTTTAAGAAATTTTTATTTTTATTCAGAATCATTATGTATAGGAAAAAATTATAAATTTTATGTATTTTAATAATAATAAAAATATTTTAAAAAAAAATAAGTATAATATTATATGTTAAAAAATCTATGTTCTAATTTTTTCATATTTAAAAATTTATTAAATAAATAGATGAGATATTGTTTTCATATAATATATAGTTTTCTAAAATGTTATAAATTGATTTTATGAATCCAAAATAGTATTTTCAAATAATTTACTTCACTTTCTATTATATATTTTTTATTTCAAATGTTTTCAATAACCATTAACCAATAATTTCATAAAATTGATTGTATAAAAAAATCAGTATGTCTTATTATTTATCTAAAGTTCATTTATTTTGGAGAAAACCCAAAACATTATACTAAGATAATTTTGATACTCTAAATTTAAACATGAATTCTATTTTTATGAATTCAATTTAAGTATTTTTATATTTTAGATTTTAAAAAAATCTTAAAATACTATGAGAATTATTTTATAAGAAAATAACATTTCTTAAAAACTAGTTTTTTTATAAATAATATCTATAAAACATTAATATATATATCATTAATCAATAAAAATTAACTTTTATTAAGATTTTAATAGAACAATAATATACATAAATTTATTTAATTAAAATTATAGCACTTTAAAATATTTATTCTTAAATGGAATATCAAATTATGGGAATTTGTATAAAGTAACCATTATAAATATATAATTTAATATATTCAAAAATCTAGTTACTTATATCCATGTATACTAATTAAATGGGAAATGAATTAATTTAATAAACATAGCATGGTTCTATTTTGGTTTAGTGTTTCTTGTAGAGTAATTAATCAATCGTATTTGTCCAAATTATAGGAAAATGTATATTAAATGCTCAGTTTATTACATTAGGGAATTTTGTTATGGTAAATGAGGGAACCCAACCTGAAGAATCCAAGATTGAACCAATAATGATTTATGATGAACTGAAAACTAATATAATAATTTCATAGAGTAAGGAATTTTGAAGATGAATGTTTCTCGTAATTATCATACAATAACTCTCTTTTGTTAAACATCACTCAAAATTAACTCCTTTTTGTTTTTGTAATTGTTAGGACTAAAAGGAACCAAGTTAATAGTGGATCCCATGTCCAATGATTATATTTTCATAATAATAATACAAATGAGATAATATATGGAATGATAAATATTATCATTATATAAAACTAGATATCATGAATCTTGATTAATAATATAAACATTTTTGAATCCCCTGTTACACTAAATTAAAGAAAGGATATGTCTCATGAATGTTCATGTAAAAATGATGATGATGGAAAGAATATAAAATATCATTCATCTCTAAAATATGGTATAGAATAACAATTGGAATGTATCAATGGAACAATAAGATACTTCACATATAGAATATAAGGATATAGAGGATAATTTCTAAAGGAGTGATAAATTAATAGGTTAACACAATGAGAGGAATATATGTCTTTCGTAGTGGTACATAAGACCTTATGGTAAACGCCTCATTTGATTTAATATCTTGAGTTGTTCCCATTTTTTAGATACCATTAACAAATTTTATTTAAAAGTTACAATTAAAAATTCTTAAGGCTTGATTTTTTAAAGGCTCGGGGTAATATAACACCATATGATCTTGAATGATATTTTCCATTAAAACCTAATGTGTTCAATCGATTTTGTCACATTATACATCATGATAAAAGAACTAGAAAACATTATATAAACATTAAAATGTATCTATATAAATGTTGGATTAATATATAAGTAACTGAATTATTAAAAATAGGTAAAACAAAGGTCATTTTTAATATTAAGGCATTAATATAATTCATTTATGGTAGTTAACTAACTAGTAAGAGTGATTTATGCTCAAAAATGTAATTTAAATTTAAGAACATAATTATTAAATAATAAATAAATTACGGATAAAATATAGTACTTATTTTAATAACATGTTAACACTAAACAAGATTAATAATTTTTTAAATATAATAAAAGAATAATTAATATTTTAAAAAATATATTTTCCTAGGAAAAAAATTTCATTATATTTTTGTACCTTTATTTTAAATATTAATTTAATAACATTTAGAATTTTAATTAGAAAAAAAATAAAATTTTAAATTTTGAATGTAAATATTATTTTAAACAAAATTGGTATTTTTCTGAAAACACAGGTTCTTTGGTGAATAGTCCACAAAACCAATGTTAATAAAACCATCACTTTTATGACATTATCATTATAAAATAATGAAGTATTTTTTAATGCTTTTTATTTAAAATATATAATTTATAATTAAACTAAATCATACAAAATTTCTATGTTTTATTTTTAAAACCCATGTTAATCATTTTTCATATGAAATTATTATTTTTCCCTAATATCTTATTTACTTGATTATATTAAAAAATTATTTTTCATCAATTTTATAAATTAAATCCAAATTATATATTTATTATTTTATATCAAAATGATTATATTTTTTAAGAATTTAATATGATTTTTGGCCATAAAAAGTACGATTACTAAGACTAATGTTGATGACCAAGATAATGTAAAAACTATTATTATCAAAGAATTGTTTCTCTAAGAATGTGAAATTTGTAACCAATAGAATAAATTAATATCTTCAAAAAAGTATGTTGAATATAATTTTCCAGAAACTTTTTTTAAGAAATTATCTCATTATAAAGAATTCAATACTATTTAATATTCTAAACACTTAATTGTGACCAAATTTTTTTGTATAAAATTGTATTCCTATATATCAGATATTTAGATATAAATGATTATATTAAATTATTTATACATTTAATTTTATTTAAAATAGTTTAAATTTGTGTTCATAAAATTGATATTTTTTATTATGGATCATTTTATATTTTCAGTAAAACATATATTAATTAGTTCAAAACTAGTTACTAATGTAAAGAATAAAAATGGTATAACATAAAAATAAATTGTTATAAGTCTTGATACATGTTTAGAAAATGTGGTAAAATTTTTGTTGGTGTACTTCCGGACACTATACCATCCCAAATTTCATTATTTATATCTTTATTAACATTTTACCCACGAATAGTTTCGATCCAATTTTGAAAAATAATGGGTGTTCACAAAAGTGTCATTTTTTCGCTTATAAAAGGGACACTTGAACCAATTAATGACACACTCATTCCTTATAATTTATTTTTAAAAATATACCATTGTTATCCTATATGACTCCTATCATAGGTTCATAATTCTTTATTCTAAATTAGTTATCCCTGTTCCTTTATTTCCATGTATACTTTCAAAAGAAAGTTCATTCTCCCAAACTGAGTATTATTTATTCCTTATATTTTTCTTCTTATCCATTCTATCCCAAACCAATAAAAACCACTGTAATATAATTACCTCAGTACAGTCAGTATATTTAGATGTTATTTTATTAATGTTACAATCCTTATCTATTCCATTCTATCCACTTATAAAAAATAAGGGAATGTTACATGTGGGTTGCGTATAGTACCCCTCCACGAAGTAACATTTTTCATTTTCCAACATGATTTTATATTATTATCAAAACCA
This sequence comes from Viscum album, assembly GCA_963277665.1. Lineage (NCBI taxonomy): Eukaryota > Viridiplantae > Streptophyta > Magnoliopsida > Santalales > Viscaceae > Viscum > Viscum album. Next base: position 1,317,067,786 of record OY728128.1, on the reverse strand, counting down.
CATAAAATATGATTCTCAAGCATAATCAAATCTAAGTAATTTATTAATTATTTTTTTATAATAAGATTATTTCCCTCCTTATCCATACTCACCCATCGAGATATAGCATATTCATGTTTGGGGTTAGTTGAACCACTTACTTGAACAGTGCTATAGAACACTATCTGGGATGACTGTGAGAACATAAAAATTAATTTCATTAAAAGTTAATATGAAAATAATAATTTTTTATAATTTTATTAAGGTTATATTAAGTATTTAAATAATTTCTAAAATATTATATTTGGTTGCTAAAATTATCAAAATAAAATGACAGTGATTCAATTTTCATACGAATATATGAAAAAACTATATAATAAATAAATATTATATAATAATAAATGTTCTATTTTAAATTAAATATATATGAATAAATTTTCTAATAATATATATAATAAAAATAATTTCATTATTCAGGTTGTTAGGAACATGCGTAGAGTGAATTGTAAATATGGAATGGGTTTGTGTTATTTCAATTCTCTTCAATTATGTTACAAACAATCATATTGAACTATTTTGTTCCATGTATTATTTATTATACATAATGTATACATATTATTTTATTTCCTCATTATTTTATTGGTTTCTAAAATTAGTCTATATTAAATAATTATCAATTGGTTCTTATTTCAAATATTATGTTACATTTATGGGCTTCTTACTCTAAATTCCTATTCCTTGAGACATGCTTCTTTTTATACACCAGTTTACTTTTATATAGTGTATATACTACCTATTTTTTATATTATATTATGAGTTATATTTAATGGTTCTTACTACCCTTGCTTTCGGTACATGGAAATTACATTACATTTTCAGAATACATAATACATTAAACCAAACGATGCCCAAATACCGTATTAGTTTAGTGTCTTTGGAAACTGGGAAACATAAACAACTGGTTCATAAAACTTATACATAATATCATGCTTTATCCTTCATAACTATAACCCCTTTTTGATATATCTTACTTAATAGCCTTCTTCAAATCCTTAGAAACAAAACATAAAAAGGGGTGTGATCAGATGCTCAGTAAGGGTAAAAAATGGTGATATGTAAAGATAATCATAAGCATAAATGGTATGAGAATGTGATAATAACATTATAATATCACTACTTTAATATAAAATTCAAAATTTAATCCTAAATAAATTCAAAGATCATAATCTATAAGATCATAATCTACAAGATCAAAATATTAACATAAGACATGAAATTGTGGCATACAAATAAACTAATAAATTTTTGAACATGTATATATACTAATAGGTTCCATCATTAAATTAGGGACATTTAATCAGGTCCTTGAATAAACATATAAACAAGGAAACCAGGTCCACCCCCAAAATTATAGACATGAAAAGGATGGTCCACAAATATAATTGTGAACATGAAATCAGGTTCAAGCATAACATACATACCACATGAGTTATCCATATTTACCCAATGATATAGAGAGATATATGGGTCCCAACCATCTAAAAATGAAATCATACATATATGTGTCACAAAAACATAAATCATTAAACACAGCATAATAAAAAGGATAAATTGGGTTTCAGAATCCTTATTCCATCATAAACAAATCCACAGAAAATGAATGGATTTCATAAATATCAATCCATAATAAACATAATAAACCACTATAATAATAGGGATAATATAATTGAAACATATCCTTATTAACTAAATTCATCTTAGTTGTAAAATATTTTTTAAGAAACACAAGAAATTGATTCTTGAGTAAAATATTCCGTATTTTTCAAAAAAAAATTCTTTTAATAAAATCCAATGAAATTTAAAATAAAATAATTTATTTGAGAAAAACCTTAAAAACATGTAAGATGAGATTCATGTAAATAAGTTGTTATTAAAGTGTAAATATCCATTCATGTTGTATAAGTTTTGAAAAACATTCTTCTCGTACTTTTGATGGAAATGTCCAAAAGAACCTTCTTTGGAATGAAAAAGAAAGATTATTTTAAAACCATGTAGTAAAAATTATAATATGGTTAAAAATTACATTAAACACCCATATGAGAATAAAATATATTTTATGAAAATAAATTAGAAAACATGGACGTGGATGATAAATATACCCCAGTAAATACTTACGTATAACTAATTTTGGATAATAATGAGATTATGAAATTATCCATTATTAATTTATAATTAGTCGAATCATAATCCTCATAAAATAAATAAAATTATATGCATATTTAAATATAATAATAATAAAAAACATAAAAACATTCATGGGTATCATAAAAACTACATAAAAGTTATAGGTGGTGTATAGAGAATATGTCCCACTGAAAGAAAAGTGAGACAAAATTATCTGTTACCTTAGGTATGGGTTCCTTATTATGTGTATAAAAGTCATGTGTAAGGGTTAAATAATTTTTTTAACTTATTATAAAATAATATTTACATTTTATAATATCATAATTGATCATATTATTACTTATTTGTTAATAACATTATTACTCATCCGTCGGGTATTAACTCCTTTATTTTCTTCCACATGTTTCATCAGATAAGTTTGTATTCCTCTTCTAAGATTATAGTTATATTATTTTTGGAATGATATTAATATAACAAGTATCATTTTTTTCAATAAATAAAATTATATAATCATGCTTTAATGGATATCATGTAGAATTAAGCTCATCGCATCGTGGAGAAGGTAGGTCGTATGTACGCACAAGTGATGATATCATTCCCATAATTATGAAATGTTATGGAAGTGGATGATATATATTTTGTTATAGAATCCATATCAAGATATTATAATCATATATAATTATTATTTCCATATTTATTCCAATACAAGTAAGATCCTGGTCAAAAACAATATTACACCACGGTGTGGAGACGGTAAGTTGTATATACGCAGACACAATTATTTAATTTTTCATAGGATGGATAGAATGTGGAATATGGTTTCTCCATAATTATAATAACATATTAGTATATATTTGATACTAGATTTATTAAATTATAATGTAATAAATGCATTAAGATGATGTAGATGAATAATTATGTTTGAATGAATTAGTAGAGTAAATTACCTCTTCTTTGTCGTCCTCTATCTAGATCTCCTCTTAAAGGCACTATAGTTGGTATTTTGTGAAGACTAACACCTCTAGAAAGTTAATTGGTGAATTTATTAAGGAAAAGGGTTTGGGGATGGACAATATTTAAGGATAAAATATATGTAAATAGGTGAGGCAGGATGCTCTCTTTTTATAATTGTGGTGACAGGCACTTTTGGAAATTCCAAACATATTAATTTATAATAAACCGAAACCACATCTAAAAAAATAAAACTTTTAGTATTTTATAATATTATATTAGATGTGGTCGTAATATCATCAAAAAAATAAATTTTATACATGTTTTTATATCGATTTAGTCTTTATCATTTTAATTAAACCATAGTTATTCTATTTTAATTTTAACTAAAGTAACATATTTTTTAAATATTGAAATAGTCTAATTTTTAATTATTTAATGTTAATTAAAAAATTAAGGGACAATTTGGAAAAAAATATATAACATGGTTCATACCAACCAATATAATGACTAGGTTATAAGGTAACATAATAATATTTAGTTTTTAAAATTAACACTAACTTGTGTGAAATGAATTCTATCAAAAGAACATGATTTTTTTACAACAAAACCCAAGCATAGTATTGTTTATACCACAAGATAAGATGGTGTTATGTGTAGCGTAAGCTTATATTGGTATAGAATACAACACATGACATCAATAAATTAAAAAATATATGTCATTAAAATATCATGATGTTTCATTCTACCCCGATTAAAATGATTTTTACCACAAAATTCATCTAGGGTATAAAACTATTAATAATTTAAAGTTTCTTTTATAGAAACTCGAATTGTAAAATGGTTTCTAAAACAACATTTTAAAGAAGAATAGTTGGAAAATAATAGTTTCCCAATGTAAATCATAACTCAGTCTCTACGTAGGAGAACATAGGTTAAGATTTGGTCATGGGGGAAAAGAATAAATAATCATAGCGATCGATAATGATTATTGATCACATGAAAGTAGGTCATCCAGAGAAAGCTAAAAATAACTTAACCATAAACTAAGGTAGTGTAGAAGAGTTCATTGATATTATAAAAAAGGATGATAATAATACAACATTTCACATCATGAACCCTTTTTCCTAATTTTGAAAAAAATTCCTGAGAAGATATACTTACTTGATTTTGGTAAAATATCACCATTGGTCATTCCTTGAACAGTTTTCACTTTATCTCTTATTCAATAAATGAAGTTGAATTTTTCATTATTGATATGCTGGCTGATCATGTAATCCATTAATAGAATGATAGGTCATTACATCTGTCTTTATCACGACAAAAAGGTTAGAAGAAGTTATCAAATATGCATAAGTCCACCTATAGAGATGTAATAATTTAATCTAAATAAATTCATCTGGATTTTAACATATACTATCCATAAATGGATAACCATACAATCCTTCCGTAAACCAAAAATATAAAACATTAGAAAGAGGTGAACTAAATCTACTTAGAACATATCTCTCATTAATCATAATGTATCCCTTGGTGGCCTCATTCCAAACATGTGAACACCTTCATCTTGTATTCTTTTCCGTCATGGTAATAACCTAAATTGGTCTTATATTCTTATTGATAACATGCATGTTTCCTAATTTAAACACATATTGTATATATTCCATAATTTTCAAAAATTTGTATTCTACCCACATGATAGAATAACCATTTTTTCAATAAATCCCTAATTAGTTTTCAAGAAAATAGAATCATCTAATTTACTTATTCATATCAATCATATCTATTTACAACCATTATTATCTTATCATTAGTGACATATTAAGGGTTATCTTTTCCTTAATCTCGTGTTCTCCAAATATACTAGCTAACCCATAAATCACTTTTTTATGTACTTATAACTATTCAACATATCTTTTCCAGTCATTAATGAAAAACATATATTAAAAACACTTATATATTTCATGATTTGTATAACCTAATCATTCAATTCAAAAAAATATAAACCACAATCATCGAACATTATTCTTAAAACGCATCTCAGGATCCATCATCTTATTTTTCCCTAAAATATGAAACAGGTCCTAAGGTTCCTAAACGTTAATGAAGCCAGGATTCATAGGTTTAATTTAAAAAATAATGCATGAACATCCCATACCATTAACATTTAATTTACTATCTATTTATTCTCCACAGTATAACCAACACTCACAACACTTTCATGATTCTCTTCATGATATTTCCACATAAGAAATCGATTTACATAGTTCCCTTAATTTCCACATCTTATGAATGATATATTAACTATGTTATATCTAGTTCTAGTTGTTGACTAAGACCAACAAGTAAAGTTTGATAAATACATATCAGATATTAAAAATACATAGGTAAGGGAAATTATTTATATATTTCAATCTATGGCATCATAGGTTTAATCCTAGGTTATTCTTGAATATCAAAAAAACTATAGGATTGTAACTTATATATAGACTTATCTTTACGAAATACTAAGAAATTTCCTTATAAAAACCTCTACGGATCTCACATAATTTTTTACATCCTAGTTTTAAAATTTTAACTAAACCATCACTTTGATACCAACACTAACGACCAGAGTATGATGTACATAAAAATCACATTACTTTTTCGGAATACTAAATACGTTAAATAAAAAGATATCCAAAGACTATATTAGTTTAGCATATGTCGAAACTAGGAAAAATACTATTTCATAAAAAATCAACATCATCTCTTGCTTTATCTTTCATAACTAGAATCCATTTTAGACACATCTTTTTTAATAGCCTTCTTCAAATCCTTGTAAATGAAACATAAAAAGGGGTGAGTTTAGATGCTAAATAAGGGAAATAAATAGTGATATGTCAACATAATCATAAGCATAAAGGGTATGAGAATTTTATCATACCATTAGAAAATCATTCCATGCATATCAAAGGAAAACTTAAATCATAAGTAAACTCAAATATCAAAATCCGTAAGATCATTATATTAACATAACATAAACTTATAACTTTTTTAACATGTATAAATAGTAACATGTTCACACATTACAAAAAATAACATTAAATCAATCCTTTGAATAAACATATGTACATCAAAACTAGGTGCACTCATAATATTTTGGACATGAAAAACTAGGTCCACACATAGAATAGTGATCATGAAATCAGTTACACATATAACAGTCATACCTCATGAGTTATCTATATTTACCCAATGCACTGGTGGGAGACATTTCTCATACCCTTCTCAAAATGAAATCATACATATGTGTTCCAAAAAAACATTAATACTTCAATATAGGGTAATCCATGTGATAAAATGGGTTTCTTAAACATCATTCCATAATAAAATAATCCATAGAAAATTAATGGATATTATAAATATCATTCCATGATAAACATAATCAACCATATTAATAATATCTATAATATACTTGAAACATATCCTTATTACAAAAATTAATCTTGGATGAAAATAAATTTTTATAAAACATGTGAAATTTATTTTATAGAAAAATATAATTTCTTCTTCAAAGAAATTTTCATTTCAATAAACATAGTACCATTTTAAAAGAAAACAATCGTTAAAAATAACCTTTTAAACATATAAGTGAATAGTCATGGAAATAATGTATTATGAAAGCGTAAAAATTCATTCATGATGTATATGTTAAAATACTATATTCTCATACTTTTTCTTGAAATGTCAAGAAGTACCTCATTTGAAAAATGAAATAAAGATTCTTTTTAAACTACGAAGTAAAATGTTAAAAATTGGTACAAATGACTTTAAAAATCCATGTGAGAATAGTAAAAATTTTATGAAAACATTTTCAGAATACATGGATAGTGATGATAAATATACCCTAGTAAATACTTATGTATAAATAATCTTGGATAATTAAAAGATTACGAAATTGTCACTTACCAATTTATAATCAGTCGAATCATATGACTCCGAAAATATATAAAATTTTATTCATATTGAAATATCATAACATTAAAAGTAAGTATCATTAAAAATAATGTGCAAAATATACTCCACACAACAGATATAGGTGATGTATATGGCATAGGTCCCACAGAAATATATGTAAGACAAAATAATCCCTCGCCTTAGGTATGGTTTTTTACAAACATGTATGAACATCCTCTATAGGGGTTCAAAAAATGTTTTTTAATTTTTCCAAAATCATAATCACATTTTATTATATCATAAGTGATCATATTATTACTTTTCTGTTAATAATAGTATTACTCATCCATCAGGTATTAACTGCTTTATTTTCGTACAAATGTTTCAGCAGGTTAGTTCTTATTCCTCTTTTTAGATTATAGTTATATAATTACAATAATTATATTAATGTAATATATATATATATATATCATATTTTTTCATTAAATACATTTATATAATCATTTTATAATGGATATAGTGTAGAATTAATCACATCACATCGTGGAGATCATAGGTCATACGTATGCACGTGCGACAACATCATTCCTATAATTGTAAAATGGAACCTAAGTGGATGGTATATATTTTTTTAATGAATCTGTATAATGTTATAATAATTATATATAGTTATTATTCCAATCATTATGTCCATCATAGTATGATGGTAGTGAAAAACAGATTACTCCAATGCGTGGAAACGGTAAGTCATACGAACAGAGGCGTGGTAATTTCATTTTTGTAGGATTTATAGAAGGTGTAATATGGTTGATCAATAATTATAATAACATATCATAATATAATATATACCATGTTAATTAATTTATAATTTAAAAAAATCCTAATGATTATTTAGAGAAAGAAATAAGTTTCAATGAATTGGTAGAAGAGATTATCACTTCTATTGTGTGCTCCCACTAGATCATCTCTTAAATGCACTAGATTTTCTATTTTGAGAATACTAGGACATCTAAAATTTAACTTTGTAATATTAAAAGGTAAATGGTCTGGTTATGGAAAATATTTATGGCTCAAAGTGAATTTAAGATATAAGGGATGATGTTTCCTTTTATAATTGAGGTGAGGGGAACTATTGGAAATTCCAAAAATGATAATTTATACTAATCTCTAACCACATCCAAAAACCTCCAAAATGTTATATTTTTAAATATTATATGAGATAAAGTTTTATTCTCATCAACCAATAAATATCTAAATGGTTTATATCAAATTAAACCTTATCATTTAATTTAACTCTTAGTCATTCTATTTTAATTTTAACAATGGTAACACATGTTTTAATATTATAATAGTGTAATAGTTTGTTATTTGCTGTAATTTATACCATAAATGAAAAAATAGATAATTTTATAACATAAAATCATTATTTAATGTTTTAAAATATTTATTATGATTTTTAAATAACTTAATAAAACATTATTTTGACAAAATATCAATAGTGTCAATTTTGATACTATTCATTTCATGGATTTTTAAAAATATCAAGATAATAATATATTATCATGCAAAATATTTTATTATATAAATATGGTTTCAAGGTAATAAAAAATTATTTATATTAACTATCCCAAATTATATTTATTTTACTATTTTTAATAACATTAATTTGACATTTCCATTAATAAAATATTTTCTCCATCTGTTTTCTGAAATTTTTTAATATATATATTTTTTAGGTAAAAATTAAAAATAAAATACTATGGATAAGATAAATAATCTATATTTCATTAAAATACTTATTGTCTAATATATCACAGGGAAAATTCTACATTAAAATTGATATATGTATTAAAACATGAATATGTCAACTTTAACATCATGTTAAATAAAATATTATAATTGTCATAATCATTTATATATGGATCCATGTGGTCAATAACTTGTCCCTTGGATGATTATGGTCGATATATACATGAAAAACATGATTTGGTCATGTTTTTTGATATTTTCAAAGTTATTATGATTTTAATAACAACTATTTTATTGACTTTACATCAATTAAATAATTTCTATATCATCAATGTATAAGCCTTAAAGTAAATATTTATTTCATAAAAATTAAAAATATATTTCCAAGATAAATAAAAACATTTAATAATATAAATGAATTTTTATAATCTAATATATCATCTGTAAAACCTTATTCTAAAAATGATTATTTTTTTTAAAATTGGGTAAGACATGTTTAACATTTCATTAAATAAAATATATTAAAGTTATTAATATCAACCAATGGTATTCAAAAGGGTATAATTTCTACCCAAGAATAGTTTATATCATAAATAAATCTTCCAAAAGAGTTATAGAAATTTTATAATATTGTTTTTACCTTTAATTACCTGATTTACCTTTTTATCGTATTAATAAAAATTACTGATGTTACTAATTATAATGCCTAAAAATAGAAGAATGATATTTACATAATTTTTACCTAATTATTCCAAATATGGAATCCATTTTTAAAAATTTAAATCATATAAGATTTAGTAAATAATTTAAAATTAATCCCATTGTCGAAATGAAAAATAGGTTTTTAAAAGATAAAACATTGCAAAAGATAGAAATTTTCTTACATCAATATTCATGGTAAAATTAATACCAATTTCCAAAATAATATTAAATGATAAAATCATATTTTATTTTTTACATTAAAACAATTAAATAATGTTATTTATCTACATAAGTTGTTTTAATTAAAAAAGGATTTTTTAATTAAAATTTTGTATATTTTCACTATTCATCAAATCAAAAATCCTTTCACAAAAATATGAAAAATTCATCCAAAGTAAGTTTTTATATAACTTTTTTTAGGAATAATTTTATTTTGTTATATATAATATATAAAAGTTTCAAAAACTATATTTAAAATGGGTGTTCACTCAAAAGGTGACAAAACTGTATTCTTTGAAAAATACTTCATATATCTAAAAATTGAATTTGTCCTTATATAGTGCCTGGTAATCATATGAAATGAATTTTAGGCATTATATTGAATAAATTAAATATGTAGTACATTGGTAAAATCCAACAGGGTTTATTTTAATTTTTTATAAACTCACTTATTTGCATATAAATAGTTTTCAGAGGAATGTTAATATTTTTCATACCCACCATTACAATGAATAGGTTATAAGGTAAAATTACATTATTTATTATTTCACTTAAATTAGGTCTTGCATGAAATTAATTATATCAAAACAACATGATATTGGGTGTAACACAAGACAGGAATAGTGTTGTGTGTAGCACAAGCTAATCTTAGTGTATCGTATAACACAAGACATCAATAAAATAAAATAAATATCTCAAAAAAATTTAAGGGTTTTAAAATGGTTTTGGATATTCAGTTTCAATCCCCTTCATTATCAATGATATTGATTTAGATGATACTCAATTCGTAAGATTTTCCTATCTCAATTCACCCTTGAGACATAGTACTTATTATAATCGTTGTTTTGATTTATATAGTGTATCTACTACCCCATTACAATTTTCCATCATGATACACTCATTATTTATTTTATTTAATGTTTTATTTGAACTTTTATCCTTCAATAGGTTTTATTTAAAAGTATCTAAAGTCATAAGTCTTATTTGCCTATATTTTCAATTCCATATGACCGGTTTGACATTGTACACTATCTTTTATTTTATATAATTTATTTATTACCCTATTGAATTCATGTATAATGAATATATTTAAATTAATTATATTTTAATTCCATGGTATCTCCATCATGTTATTGTTATTCTTACATTACCATTACTGAAAGGGTTTTTTCATATAAAATTTACTTCATTGATAAATGATTAGTATTCACCACTTATTTAATTTTTCTGGTTTGTATATTGGTTATGGATTACCAACAGAGTCCTATCATGGTGGATTAAACTCAACTAAATAAATCACTACCTTTTGATTTCAAAATCCACCTCTATTTTAGGAATAATTTTTATTATAATGACCTTCCCCTATGAACACTCTATAATTCTTTCCTATGAAGAAAGGGTTTTCAACTAGATGTCATAAATCAATAAATGTGAAAATATTGAAAATATTATACATATTATTCTGATATGGATGATAGCAATTACTAAGGAATTTTGATTTTGTAATGTTTAACCATCCATACTCTCTCTGTCGAAGGCTTTTGTTCAATTATTAACAACATAAGTATTGACATTTTATATGTATATATCTCAATATAGATGATTATTGAATCCAAAGGCAAGTTGATTATGTATAATAATTATATTAAAAATTTTATATGATCAATTCATTGGTATTAATGAATTGATGGGTGGTTCTTGGTATTATATATCCCCTTGATGAATTAGTAGGTCCCATGAGACAATATTTTTAGGTATATATTATATGATAACCAAATAAAATCATGATGTATTAGTTTTAACCTTGATATAAAGAATTTTTTATTGGACATAGTCTTTTTTCCATGTATGATGCCTTGGTTGAGAACTTTTTGGTAAAATATATCTAACATTGTTCATTCCATCACCATGAATTCAATTATTATTATTAATATCCTTGTGTTTATTAACATTGATAACCATTGATTTATTTCAAGATCATGTGATAAATTATATGGAATTATTTTGATTATATATTCCTTCCATATTTTTTATTCTCATTTTATACTCACTTATGTTCTTTGATTCATATTGATTGTGTTTAACCATAATGAGATTTTAACAAAAAACCCATCTTTTGTTTCAATTTCCCCAGGTATTGAATAAATATATTAAATATGATATTTCTTGAAGAGTAAAAATCATGGTTGGTTTTTTTGGATTCTATTGAAGACCTATTATGGATTAATTATTTTCTTATATAGAGTGAAAAATATACATTTGATCAGAAATTCATTTTCTTTATTAGCTAAATGTTTTTCCTAGTTGTTGAAACTATAAATGTAAAATTTCATTAAAATTTATAGGACTTAATAATTTGTTGGGATATTGTAATTATTGATGCTTAATATTGGGTTGTTTTAGTTCATCTCAAGGATGATATATAAACAAGGTGTTTATTCACACTAGAATCTGGGAGTGTGGGTTTGAGGTGCTATAGATATTGATAATAGAGTTCTTTCAAGCTTACTATAAACAAGGATTCATGGTTATTTAACAACAAAAATGTAGGACCTTCAATCGTATAAATAATCAAGGTTTGGAAGCATCCTATTATTCTGGGTTTCCCTAAAATGGCCCATGTCTGGAAGAAAAATGGGTGAGATGCTACTTTGGATCTCCCATTCCAACAAATGTTTATAATATGGGATTCATGAAGTTGGATAGAGGAAGATTCCAATATATCGAATCAGGATATGGATACATATATAGTTTTTCTGGTACATGGTTTCCTTAAGAATAATCCATCTGATTTATAATCGAATTTAATAATTCCAAGGTTGTTACTTGCTAAGTTAACATTTGAGTAAGATTGTCTATTGAGTATTTATTCTTCTAACCCATTTCATCCATTGATAAATTAATGGCCGAAGTTAGCATTCAATGACATATCGAGTTGTGGTTGTTGTTTCCTCGAAATTGGTAACTCTTGATAATCAATTTTCATCACAATAAAATGAGTTACTTGATGTGATCATAAAAGGATGGTTTGGTATGATTCATACTTTTTGGGAAGTAATATCTACCCCCATCAAAGTGGGTCATTTAGAGGGTAAATGGTGGCTTCATCCTAAAGGTTATACATAGTAGATAACCTTCCCTTGAGAAATAAAGTACTAATCAAATCAACAATATATATTCTATACTTGAACAATAAAATATTTTATTTCACTAAGACTTTCTAACATTATTTAGTTTTTTTGGTTTAGGAATATGGTCATGCCTTTTACATTTTAGTATAACTATACTAGAAAACCCTAAAAGTCCCTCCTATTTCATTATTATTCAATAGTATCGTGTTTCATAACATTATTTGGGTCAAGAGTAAAGATCATTATTAATGGGAAACATGGGAAAAGATACACATTTTCCCGTTGAAAAGTTAAATCTATAATTTGGGTATATTAGATTCCAATTTATGACACTATAGACTACTGTGTGTTTAATAATAACCAGATATATATGGGTTGGGGTTTCCCCTTGGATATTATGGATATAAATAAATCTATTCTTTCTTCTAAGTATGATATTTTCATTAGTTCAAGATGTTATGGGATACCATTGAGATTAATTTCATATGGGTTAATGTCATTCAAAATTGTAGAAGGGTTTATTGATGTTTTCACCATATATTTCCTTTACTAATTCAAATCGTTCTAGCTAATGGTGAGATGATATTTCCCCAACAACAATATTAGGATAGACTAATGGAAACCATGGATATTCGAACAAAACTGGGATATAGACCCTCTATTGAGTTGTAGAGGTTGAATTCCCTTAGTAATATCTCCTTCTGGATGTCCATGTTTGGATGAGATATGTTGGAATAACTTTCTCTACAACTTTATATTAAACTGGGTTCACACATAAATGAATGTTACCGTAGTGAATATCCCTCCTAGGTAGAATTTGGTTAATTACATATATTATGTGGATTTCCTCCTTCACATCCCTATCATAAGAAAGGTAATAATTTCATTGCTCTGTAGAAAAAACTCTTGATTTTGTTCAATGTTGATGTGATGACCTTATTCCCCCTACTTAATTATCTACATTGAATTTCCCTCCATGGGATTAGTCACTCTGTATTTGAAGTAACGATTTCTAGTGTTGGAATTGTTCGATCATGGTGGTATTCTTACACCATTAAATTCACCAACGAGCATTGTAAGTGTTGCGTATGTGATAGTATACATCATTTCCCTAGGGATGAGATTGATATAGTAATAAAAACAACATAGGATCACTGTTTCATTATATTGATGATCATGGAAACCCCCATTGCTTTTTGGGTTTCCTCATATTTATGATATGCTTATCATTGATTCAATTTTTATTATAAGTGAGAAAAAGAAACCCATTAGGGTAGTATCCCCAAAAATAATTCATGGTCAATCAAATTCATTCATATGAATTGATTTACATTGAGTTAATTTTTCTATTTTTGACATTCCCTCATGAATGCTTGTTTTATGTAAATGTAAACCTACTTTACCAATTTAGGAAGTCACTAAAAAATTCAAGCAACACTTTTGTTACGCATTGGTCAAGAGGATGGTAGTTGTCTCATATTATTATGGTTCTCAAACCTCTTTTGGGACTCTCTTAAGTAATTAAGTCATATTCGTGAATAATTCCATATATAAATACTATTTACCATTAATAAATGAAATGACTGAAAATAATAATTTAATAGGACATGGTTCATGATAATTCTTTTGTATAATATTTGAGCCCAGTATTTTAGTTATATATTGTTTGAATCTATATTTGTTGTCATTTTTTAACTTATCATCATTTTTTGAGGAATTGGGCTCATGTGGAAGGGTATATGAGGCTTTATGGAGTTATGACCCTGACTATTAAATTGGATTTCATTGTATCTATATGTAGGGAATCAGAACCCACGTAGTTTGGTTCCACTTAATAAGAAATGAACTTCCATTTAATGTCATGTGACAAGGACCATCGTGGTGACTTTTATATTGATTCATCCATGACCACTTCTAAGAAGTTTCATGTCAGGAAGAGTGGGATACTATGTGAATTTCACCTATAATAATATAAGACAAATTTGTTTTATTGGAGTTCATTTTTTTTGGAATTCACTATAGTTTTAACTATTGTATATTGATTCATGACTATACTATAATCCTTCAAATTTTTATGAGTCACCCAATAATTAAAGGTATATTTTTATTATTGTTAGTATATTAAAATCACTATAGATTCTTGATTAGAGTTGGTTTTGAAAACCACCAATAAAGATAATATGGTGCTATACTTTTTCACATAAATTTTAACAATATAGGGGCAGTTTCCACTACCTCTAACAAATTCAGGATAGTTTAATTATTTTTTATTTTTTATGAAACAAGAGATTATTTTTCAATGTCTTTAATCAGTTAGAATAATATCAAATTATATTTTAATGGTTTACTATATAGGAGTGATTTAAACCACCACTAATTAAAAAAATAAAACCATAGGAATCCAACTAACTTCAGAATATTATCTTACCTATAACATATATTAAAAATATATCAACATGATATATAATTAAATAATTTCATTTCTCAATCAAATAAAACATGAAATAGATAATAATTATATTTTTTATGACACAATTTCATTCTAATATACATCATATTTCATTTTGTTAGCCTCTATAAAATTTGTGTATATATGTTTCCATCAAAATTACAGTGTTGGAAAAGGGGATTCAAACTCAATGTTACTCCCCCAAGTCACACTGAGTACCCCCATGTGATAGATGATCCATAATTTCCAATCGACAAACAGCCTCTAGTGTATATGATGCCTACATGAAATGGAATTTAAAATATTAATTTGTTTTAATTATGTAGTACATATGAAATTTATTTACATAAAAATAAATATTTATATAAATGTACTAAAATAAATGTTATAGATTTAGTGCCACATTGTTTTATCATATCAAAGATGTAATTTCCATGTGAATCCTCCCAATCCTTCCAAGAAATAGATTATACAATGCACTCCCTTTTCAATAAAACTGGTCATATCAACATATCAGTCATTTCTCACACCCCTTTATTCTTATCTCACGTTTTTTAATTTTAATTTATGATTATAAGTGATAAATATTAATAAAGTTACTCAAACCTTATGAGGACGCATCACAATGAATGAAGATGAGATCATAAAAAGGCCCATGAGGGTGATGTTCGAGAACGCAACACAAATGCATGACCAGTGTGCTCCCTGCCCAAAAAATGGGAACTGGCATCATTGTGGGACACTGATGATGACTGTGAAATATTTTCATTCAATTTATCTTTGGTTTTTTATACAAAAAGAAAACATTTTAGGAAAAAATTTTCTTCCAAAAAATGAATTTAAATTTATTTTTTTCTCAATGGTTTTATTCATTTTATTTATGTAACTTACATCGATATTCTTATTCACATCTAACAACAAGTCAGTAGAACCAACCTCAAAACTATCTTCTTTAACATATATCATCAAATAAAATACATGGTATAAATAAAAAAATTGATTACATAAAATGAATATATATATATAATTAATACATTTCTAAAATATTACCTTCTTAAATATTCTTAAGTAAAGACATTGTGAACTGGATGTGTATGGGATGAATTGTTTCTCTCCCATTAATGATTATTTAAAGGGTTCCTAAAAAATTTATTAATGTCCCTAAACATTGATTATTTTTCATTAATTAATATAAATTTACTAATTTAGAATAAAATACATTACATTAATTAAAATTATTTATATCCATAATGTACTTCTATTAATTCTAAGATATCCCTTTGAGAAACCATTCATACATTTGACGAGGTCTCAAGTAAGATTCGTTGAACTCACAACATAGCATTCATTTAATGTTATTACACTATTACCTAAGCCTTTTAAATTCCATTAATGTACAACTATTTCATATGCATAAAATGGAAATTCATATATATATTTGAAACATAAAAAAAGTGAGACTTATATTTTATGGGATGTCATATTAAAATACTATTATTATTTATTTTGACATATATTCTTTTTTTATCAAAAAAACATTTATCTAATTGATGGTAATATGCCTCTAATAAAGATACATAATAAGAAGGGACATAGAATCACATGCTAAAGGGCTGATATATTCCCATATTAGCCTCTTGTATCATATATAAGCACCCCAAATATGTCAAATGGAACAAATAATATAAAAAATTCAACCTCCAGACATCTGATGGGTTCATTATTATTTATGTCTTTTATTATCTTAATTTTTTTAGAAAATATGTTCAATAATTAACAAACATATGTAATAAATTAGTTTTTAACAATATTAGTTATATAATAACATTGTCTACCCACTAGTAAAATTATGATGGTAAATGTGACACCATATGATTGGTCGATGAATGCCCTTTAGCCTTTCCATCTAATCCTTCCAAAATCAATGAAGTAGAAGGTGATGAACACGTAGTTGTAAGTATACTTTATGAATATTAGAGTATATTAGATAGAATCAAATGTTATAAAGGGGCGAATATAGAAATTTGGTATAATTTTAGAGGATCTATAGGATATCTTCTTGAATATTTAAATCATTTTTCCAGTTATTCCAACATTCAATAATATTATTAAACAAGTTATAACCTTATACATGACATAAAACAAGAAATTATTTAAATTAGGGTGAATATAGATTATTTTAATTCAAATATTTAAAATAAAAAAATACCAGTTGATGTATTATTGTATATAAAATCAATAAATAACTATATAAAAAACATATTATGAGTTTATAAAAATATAATAATGTTAAAAATAAAATATTTTCTTTATAAAATAAAAAAACATTAAATATAATATAATTATCATTAATTCTTAGAGTGATTTCATATCATAGGATATAAATATATAATATAACATGTTGAAAAAACAAGTACAAAACATAAACAAAAACTATAAATATTTTTTATATGTTTCTAATCATTATTATTAAAAGGAATAAATTTAGATGTATTTTAATGTAATATTACACATTTGTAAGGTGGGGTAAAATAATAAATTTTAAATTTTAGTAATTTATTACTTTTAATATTTATAAATTAAATGGTAATTGTGGTATAATCTTAAGTAAAATTCAATTCACTCATCTAATCTACTCTATATGTGATTTACTAATTAACTCCAAAAGGGATTTATAAAATTATAAAAAAATTAAAATAAATATAAAAAACATTCACTAAAATTTTATATCCCATAGTACTCTAATATATAAAAAATTAATCCATTTATATGACTAAAGTACAATAGTTCAAGTCATAGAAAATACATCATCATTAAAATATTTTATCATGAAATTGAAATCAAGTGAGTTAATAATCCAGTATTCAATAAAGTATATGTTCCTTCATCAACATTGAGTTATTTAATATCATACAACTATGCAGACCACTACTCATCATGATTTTCAACAAACGTTTATGATTCAACACCCATAAAAAATAAAACATGTTACCTCTTAAATTTTTTATATTTATTTATTCACAAATATAAAACTCAATAATTATTTTATTCAATGAAATTTTAAGATAAAATAATCATCCAATCATTCCTTTAGTATCTATAATAAGTATATATTCATTATTCATCATCATGTTGAATAAATATATAAATATTTGATATTTATGTTTTGTAAAATAAAGTAAATTAATGATTTTTTATTTAATTCCCAAAACTATATGGTCTTATTATTCTAGGAATAAACCCACTATTCAAAATTAAAACAAAATAAAGTTGTTGTATTAAAATTAAAATTAATCATATGTCAATTAAAAATCAAAAATTATTTTAAATAATTCAATTTCAATAATATGTAATTTATATATATATATATATATATTTTAAAGGTGTCATGAAGGCAGAAAATATTTAAGGGGTTCTAAAATAAAATTAAATTTAGTGTTATTTAACTCAATATATTAGTGTATAATATTGAAAACCCAATATATGATGATAATATTAAAGAACATTTTAAAGAATAGCGTAAAGGTCTAAATTTTATGGGCAATCCTAAACACCCTTAATTTAATCTAACCCACATCCATATAAAACCACTAAACTCATCCATGAACTTCTATTTACCCTTCATAAACATAACCACCCCACTAACTATGAAAGCACCTACCTCATAACATTATTCCCGTGGCAAAATTATATTAAAATAAATACTTAAATCACAAAAATTAAATCCATTACTAAATTTTATAGGGAAGGATGAATTAATTAAAAGATTAATATGGATAACTAAATTATTTAGATACACTAAAAATCTAGAACTTTGATGATATAATTAATTGATAGATAATGATCAAGAATACTCACACAATATGGAAGAGAATGGGAATGTGAAGGGAATAATATATTTGATCATAGAAGGTGGAATATTTATGGAAAAAATTAATTTTAATAATGGCGAAGAATTAAGGAAATGGTAATTCATTTTTTCAAAACATGTATTAATGAATGGAGTTTTTTTAAAACTGTCAATGATATTTATTATATATAACTATTTTTTGAGAACCTACACTAATAATTCGATAAATATTAGTTATATAAAATATTTTTTAATAAATGATATGGTAATTTTTTATTTTAAATTACTGATGTTCTTTAAGAACTTCCAAATATTATTTGTTTTTGTTGTAGTGTAAATGGTAAGTGCGATACTTACATAAAAGTATCTTTTTTGGGTTCATCTTTATTACTAGTAACTAAACATTATAAGTTATGTTCAAGGCCTGCACATAGTAGGATACATATATATACAAATCATCCTCGAAAGAAATGATTATAAACTAGAGATTATACCTAATATGAGGATCATACAGGTTCACTATAGCAATTGAGCATGATGAAGGGTTTTTTGGGAAATAATGAGTAGGATATCCACTCAAGGAACGTAAAGAAACTAAGAGGAAAATATAAAATCATTTAATATGAGTAAACCAAAATTATTAAATTTTATTAATATGTATATGGTAAGGTTATATACATAGGAAAGAGACATAGGTGATGTTAGTGCCCAAGAACAGGGCCTAGGTGAAGTGGAACCATTGTAGGAGGTCGAATGAATTGGTACCCTGGTATAAGATTTTGGCTAATTGGTTCTATCATATGATCTATGGGTGAAGTGATTACCATGTACGAGGCTTGGAAAAAGTGTGGCACAGGTATGAGTACTGATCAATGTGGTTCCCAAGTATGTGACATGGGAAATTTTTTTCCCGAGTATTAAGGCTGGGAGAAAGTGACACCCTAATATAGAGGCTTGGGTAAATGTTACCCATGTATTAATGCCTATGCATAATTCGAACATAGTGTTGTGGAATTTCTTAAATGGTTCTCATGTGCTTGGATAGTCAAATTTTATCTCACTCAGGGGTCCAAGTGCTCATGTAGTTAGTTCCAAGGTGGTGTTGTTTTAAGGGCATGTCTCCAATTAGGATGTCCTAGGTGTGGGATTTTCATCCCTTATCATCAATATTTGATTAAAAATTCAATTAAAGGATTTTTATTCTTACATAATTACATGGATTCTAACGTCTTATTAGTGTAAACTTGTTATTCTTGTGAGTGGTGTCAGAAATGGGAGGAAATGGGGTCCTTTTATAGGAAACCCCTTTCCTAAGTGACTAGATTTGGAGATAACTGCTTTGGGAACCAAATTGTACATCCTGGAAAGCACAACCATTTTTGGATGCATGTTAGAAGGTTCATAAGGGTTTATAGTAGTAGAGAACACGGAACAGGGTGTGTGAGGTTGGGCACCTAAAGCAGAGTGTAAGGAGATTATAACCTAAGAAAAGATGATGAGGTTGAGTTCTTTAGTAAGGTTTGTAAGGATAAATGCCTAAATAGGACACACTAGGATAGAGAGTTTGAATGTGAGTACAACATTGGACTTTTTCCATTAAAAATTACCAATTTAAAACAATTCCATAAGTCTCTAAAAATAGTTTTTAGGATTTTTGACAATAATATTCATTATCAATGCATAAAATACAAGTCCTACTTGTAGTGGGTGTTTCCCACCATCACATTACTATACTGGGAAATGTTTTAGAAGGTTCTACAATCCTCTATGTGTGAGTATTCATATGGAATATGAAGATAACATTTGAATCTTCCTTAGACATATACATAAATTTGTATCGATATATAAATTGTATTATTTGAATGATGACCATATCACAATATCCACGTAAAATTGTGTTATACTCATTATCTAGTTCCAATGAACACATTCTAAATTCACATCTTACCCCTTTTAAAAATATTATACCCTAAATAAGTGATATGTTTCTCATTAGTATAAGTATATATAATTATATTGTCCTTATATTTTCATTTTCCCCCTTTTTAAAATATTTAAGGGATAACCATATAAGAAATTATTTTTTCTTTATCCCCCTTTGAAAATAATACCCCAAACAACAAGATAGAGAGGTGGTGGATTTACTATACCTAATCCATTAATGAATGAATGCTGAGAAATATTCTCCAGCCTCCAGGTCATAGTAATCAACTATATATTTGACAACGAACTTATTTTTTCACCCACATTATTTTTCAAATCCTATTTTAAATTGAGATAAGTAATTCTTTTATTCAATTCTATAATATGCCATGAAAAATACTCTTTCTTCTTGTTTATCTTCACTTCAACCTCATTTCTAGAACATTTAATTTGATGTCCTGTAATAGTGTGACCTTTTTATTCCATTATGTTTTGATCTATTCTACTTTAGATCTCTTAGTTATCCATTTTCTTTATCATAATTGTTATTCCACCCTTTTGGATTATATAGTCTCCATGTATTTTTAAATACTTATTCTTCATGTGAGACACCTTCTTCATCACTATTTTATTTATCTTATCCAAAACTGAAAATCCTTTAGGATCTTGTTGTTGAAACTATTGAATTGGATGAACCATGATACACTATTAAGGATATGATCTTTTTGGTTATATCTTCTACCCAATTCATCCATGTCTTAAAAATGGTTCTTCAACATCAAAATATCTTTCATAACATCATTTCACTTAAATTTATTATTTTTTTGTGAGGGGTTTATCCCAATATATGTGTTCCCTATAACATTAGTTATGGTCATACATGTTCTTTCTATAAACCAAAAATATCAGTAGTTCCCATATCCACTAGGAAACCAATAATCACTGTCAAAAGTTATTGTTATTTATAAAACATATATTTTTCCAGTGGTATTAATTATATATAATTTATTGTTTTGAAATTATTATTGTCAAATATTTTATTAACCAAAACACTGAGATACATTTGATATGTTACCCTTCATTCAAGATATTTTCTTGATTATTATTCTTCAAAAAAAACAATTGACTTTCTTTTATGTTTAGACATTAAAAAATAAAATATTTTCTGATTAATAATCTATAATGTGATTTTTTTACAATTCTCACCTTCCTTTTATCATCAAACACTTAAATAGTGAATTTGTGATCTTCGGGAATTTTTGGTTAAGATAATTTTTATTAGAATAATCTTTATGTCTCACATCATCCCTAACACTATTCTCTTTATTTGATAAATTTCCCAATTAATGCTTAGAATTAAAAAATTTATAACTAAAATTCTTGATATAATTTTCTTTCAACATTAATTCCAAATTCAGTGATCTATGTTATTTATATTGTGAAAAAAATATTCTATTTAAACACCTAAAATAGATCTTTCTCCTTTTGGAGTAAGTCTCTTAGTTCTTATACACTTAATGTAATCTTATATTCCTTCTTACTAAATTCATACATATCTAAATCAAAAAAATTAGATTTATTATTCACTCATAGATTTTATTTTTCAACAAAAATAACTTGGAGGTACTCTTATTTCATTAATTTTCAACATGTAATCTATTTGAAATTCATGTACCTCTGTATCGGTATTTTATGAAATATGATATTCTTTCTATGAGTAATCTTCACAAAAATACTCTTAGACATCCATTTTTGAAATTAATTCCTTATCTCCTACCAACATAAAGAATAGCCACTCTATCTTCCATCACATGTTGTTTCATCCTTCATGGATAAATAACTTTTAGGATCAAAAAAGAATATGCTTAATTTGAAGTGCGGGTGAATTATATTTTATAAAAATAAAAAATAAAATCTTTACAACCTCTAATTGTTTTTATAACATGAATATAAATTTCAAAAACGTTATAATCAAACATTGAAAATTTTATAACAATCTCTATAAAAAATTTCTTAAACATTCACAACATAATAACAAACCTATAAAAAAAGTAATAAAAATCATTCTAAAGTGAGTATGAAAGCCTAAAAAGAAATTTATGACATATATTTTACATTTTACCCATTAGTTTTAAGTAATTAAATATCCATGAAATAATTTATCCATGATATTCAACATATCATTGGGTCTTCGTCCTAGACACATAAGTCATTGATCACATATATTGGAAATAGCCTATATTTCCCTAGCCTTACGAACCCTTGATTAGTGTATTGGTATATCATATGTATCTGTGGACAATGGAACCCCTAAATCAAATCATATCTGACATCGTTATTATAAAATCAAAATATCTTAAGTCATTTACAATATTTTCTCATAATAGATTCCTTAATAAAAACACTCTTTAAATATTTCATTTATGTTCTCATAAATAACATGATGTTATTAAAACATCAAAGAAACTTTTGATAGTTTATTTTTTCATATATTAATCCAAAATATATTTTTTAAATTCTCCCACCTCCTATAATTAAGCAATATTTATAGAAGAACCCCCAATAGTCATATTCATCATTTCTCATAGGGGGTTTGGATGAAATTATTAATCACATGGAAGTTTCAACATAACATCTTCATCCAATAGTCCTCATGATATGAACCACTACTATATATAGAGGTTATGTGTGATAGAATGAAGACTACTTGTCCAATGGAATTTATGAATTTTTTTCATCTAGTATGTTTTATAAAATGTTTTCTTCTAGAAATATCTGTCCTTATCTTGTAATGTCTATTTGGTGGAAATGGTATAACTTTTTCTGATCGAAATAAATACAAGTTGACAAATAGAAACTATAAAACAACATCCGATGAAAATTATAACCGTTTTTATAATTTTACAAAATACATGTTCATCCAGTATGGATGTTCCATATGATATCCTATATATGGAAAACATTAAAAAAAATCACCCTTTGGAAAGGTTATTCTTCATCAGAAAAAACAATACTTTCCTAAAAACATCCTAAAAACATGGTAAGTTTAAATGTTGTAAATGCAAAAAAATGTATGAAAGTGGATTTTGATTTTAAAAATTATGGCCATAAAGTATAAAAATAAATATTTTGACTTGATAATATATCCCTTATTGAAAAGAAAAACATACAAATTTTAAAGTGAAAATCTAAATCTAAATACATTAAATAAACATACAACCCTATCTAACATAATCACCACTTTTTATTTATTTCTTCCATTTTTCCAAATGTTTTGATCCTTTCTTCCAAACCATTATCTCAAATGTTTAATCCATTTCTCCCCCATTTTCAAGTAAATAGAGTGTGTTAACTAAAATGTTGGGGAGAAATTCAGCATTAAAATTTGATATGAAAAAAAATTAATCAAAGAAATATATTTATCCCAAAATATAATAAATATATTCATTCAAATATAATTAAAATAATATCTATTTAAAATTAATAGAAAAAATACATCCAAAAATACATTAGAATGTTTTTTGTTTGGTTATTATAAAAAAATTTATTATTTCAGAAAAATTAGTCTTTATTTGGAATATTATTTGTGATTTCCTTCATCTTTTTATGATCTTTTTACTTTTTATTAAAATAATCCTAATTATTCTGTGACTCAAAAACCAATTCATTCAACATTAATACATTTTCATCCAAATCATTAATAGTTCTTCCCTTGTTTGGTAATATCTTCATATTGCTACATTATGATATATTTGATATCATCAATAAATATTAATCATTCAAAAACATTAAAATTTTTTATGCTTGAAAACTTCATAAAAGAATTTTTTTTCTTTTACAATTTTATTAAGTTGTTCATATATGAAATTTAAATTCAAACATCCAGAGTTTTTTGAGCTAGTCAAACACCTTTCCTGTTTTGAATATTCATAGTTTCATGGGTTGGCCCAATGTTTCCTTGATTATCATAATTTAATTATAATATTGTTTTGAAAAATTACAATAAATAGATTATTTTTAATTCCAAAAATGTTTATTCGGGTTTTAGTTGGGTTTCAGGTGTTTTAGATTATGAAAATTCGTTTTATTGGGGCGTGCAAATAGGGGAGATGATTTGGAAAACCCGTATAACCTCCCAGAAGAAATTTGGTGGCCCTCCAGGATCATTTTGAGTGGTTTTTCAAACCATTTAGCATATTATTAATGGTTTTGTATCCATTTTTTAATTTTTTTACAATTGTCTCACACACAGTTTGAACAATCTTTGGAAAACTAGGTGCTTGAACTATGTGATCATATTTTTTGGGAAGTGGGTGTCGCAAGGTTAAATAACGGTTATAAAAACCGTGCATCCCATTAAATATATTAAAATTCTAAGACTCATTCCTAACATATATATTTTCTACCTCACCCTTTCCCCTTCTCCTATTGTGCACTACAGAGGTGAGCCCATCGTTTCTTCCTCCCTTGGGATTTGATGTGATTCCATCATCCAAGCAAAATTTCTTGAGCAGTCATGTGCATTGGGAACACATCGATGATTTATCTAATTCTATTTATTCTCTCTCCCTTTTCTCACACTATTAAGTTTTCTAAATCCATGAAATCCATTTTACCATATTTTCATGTCATTTTTCTAATATGATAATTTCTTCTAAATCGGTTTGAGTTAAATTCTATGATCAAACAGGCGAGTGTCTACCAACTTTAGGTAGGTGGTGATTAACATGACCCATGACTTAGTAGTTGTTCTGGGGTGAGGATTTGAGTTCTACACTGGGTATTATGAGAAATACACTAATAATGGAATGGTGTAATCTTAATTAATTAATTAAACCTATGAGATGCCTATGGGCATCCTCAATCAAGTATAAAAATCATTTTAGACCAGTGAGAGGATTCATACCATGGGAAGATAATCCTAGGGTAATGATTAATTTAAATTTAATTGTTTAATTTATTTATATTGAATTTATATTCTATACAAAACATGACTGGCTCAATTCAAGGACGGAGATTGTTTTGTCTATCTAGTTTAAGGCGATGTGATTTTCAGGTTCAGAATGACCTGAAACATATATATTCTATGTTTTGTTGATCTTTGGTTGTGTCAAATAGTCATTTATTTTGGTGAATAGGATGTATGGTTATGGGAATGGCTCCTGTGATATGATATGGTGATAACTATCAGGTTCAAAGACACGAACATACAGCCATGAAGTGCTAGACCGTGTGGGTAAGGAAATTATTTGGTGATATCTCCTCACTCATGTTGTCCAATACTCTGTTCAGAGTCATGTTCATACTGTAGGTCTCAGATTATAAGGTTCTATTGACCACTCATGTGGGTAGACGCCTCTGTTCGATGTGTCTTAAATAATTTTTTTTGATGTTATTTCTGTATAAATTCACAGTGATGGTGAGGAAACAACAGTAGATAGTGTTGAGACCGCCAGTTGTGGGATGGGGTTCACCTTACTTGAGGTCATTGGGCTAAGTCAAACATGGAGTTGAATCATCATTCCTGACGATGTCAATTGTTGAGTTAATGGTGATGTTATTTGGAGTACATATATTGCTTTGACTCAAACATTAGGATTTGATCTAATGGAGAGACTTCTAAGATGTGGTCTGTGGGACCATGTATGTGATTTGGGAGTTCCTTCGAGCTATAGAGGAAGGAATCAGAACTGAAGTGTTTGTGGGAATGAGGTGATGGATTATTTTAATAGATGTGTAACCTGAGGGTTTAGATGGACTTAATTACATCAGGGTTTTCTTTAGGATTAGGCTATGGATCCTCTCATATATTATTTCTCGTATTGGATAAAGAAGGCGAATTTCTCCCCTGTGGATTCTAAGCACAAGGGATGCAGGTTAGTTAATGGGACCTTCATGTTATAAATTATAAACTTCTTAGTGTTCTCCATCATAATCACATAAATTTGATTAGTACACATTGGTTATGGCTATATGAGATTCTTTCTTATAACCTATACGGACCCTTCAAGATGAATGTAGACATTATGGATCTGTGTTCATTTAATGATTCCACTTTATGAGAATCATCTTAGTGATTGAGTTGGAATACGATGAAAGGAAAGGGACCATAAGAGTGTCCCTTAGTTGGGTATTTCGTTATGTTTTTTTTCTATCAGCATGTTATTATATGTTGGTAATGAGGTTAACCATTGAAGACCCTTCTTCTTATTGTATTGTATGACATCGATTTTATGCCTATTTTTTCTTTAGTATATTTAAATGGTATCTTTTGATGTTTAATTCTACCAATAGTTTGTTATGAATTTATTATTATTATTATTATTAATGATACTATTGTTGTGCTTCCACCATGGGCGGGTTACTCATCCTAGACATTTTGGTATTTCTTTTCACTGAATTATATAATTAATACCATTATTATTTCATCATTAGAAGGTTTAATCTCCCCACTATCACCCCTTACACTCTCACTTCTAGTCAGTTGTCTTTGGGATTTTGGGAGGCACACTTAAGTCCCAGTTGAACATTGACCATAGCACAATTCAGGTTGTTAAGCTAGTTGGGACACTAAAAATGGTATTAAAGAAGTTTTTAAAACTCTTTTTAGGTATTAATATTTGGGATATCATAGTACAATTATTATTATTTTCAAGGGATTGGTTTTAGAAATCATCTTTGGGTGCCTGCAACACCATGCATGGGGGATGGTCTTAGTTTCTATCGGCGGGAATAACTATTATGTTTTTCTCATTTTACAATTGATATGATTTACCCCTTGAGTGGTGCATATAAATGTTATTTTTAACTTTTGCTATATAG
This sequence comes from Viscum album, assembly GCA_963277665.1. Classification (NCBI taxonomy): domain Eukaryota; kingdom Viridiplantae; phylum Streptophyta; class Magnoliopsida; order Santalales; family Viscaceae; genus Viscum; species Viscum album. The sequence goes on along the minus strand of OY728128.1, from coordinate 1,317,039,888 downwards.
ACCCCATTCCTGGTAAAAAATGGGTAGTTTTTTAAATTTATAGGAACATAAGTTGTTTTATATAAAGACAGATGTTTGTGTCTAAAATTTCTTCTGATTTGTGATGACTATATATAAAGGGGTGGATTTTATAGGAATAGGAAGAAATGATGATATCGGGTGATTTCGATCACTAGTTTTGGAAAAGAGGTCATTGGATTAAGGTGACATGATTCATTGGGATAAGCATGGATAGAGGTATATGTGATACTTGGATTTGATATGGGATAACAAGGGATCAAGATGCCAAGTGTTGTGAGGCATGGTTGCTATGGGGGTGGTAGTTGTAATGAGATTTCACTAACAGTTACTAATTTCCCTATCTATGTTATGTGTGTGTGTGTGTGTGTTTGTTTGATCTAGGATTCCAGACCATTATTTCAGTATTCAGCCGGATGCCACCTAGACAAGCTCTAATTGGGAGTTAGGTGGGTGATTTTCTGGTGTCGCAATTGCAAGCACAGGTTGAGACCCCTAAGGGGCGGGATATGGCCCTAGAGGGTATGATAGAGCTTGAACCATAGGTATAGTTGCTGGTACATGCTCAGGTATAGGTGGGGAATCTTTCAAATTTGAAATCATTTGGTACGTGGCATGACAATCAATTCAAGACGATCATGATACGTGCTATATAAGGATTTTTTAGGGGAGATCAAGTGATGGATCCTTCTATGTATTACCTAATATGGGAGTTCTAGCCACACAAAAAACCACTAGTGGGACATGTACGTTTAGGTAGAAGGACATGAGGGACTATCTTGGAAGTAATTTGAGGCCAGTTTCCTTAAAAACTTATATCCAGAGATGCTGATGGAAGAGATAGCTCTTGATTTCATGAAACTACAACAGGGATACATGTTCATCATGGTCTATGCGGAAACATTCACTAAGTTATCTCACCTGGAAACTGGTATAGTTGAAAATGACACCTCGATGTAGGAATTTCAATGATGGTTTATGACATGCCATTTAATAGTAGGTAAATATATTCAGGTTCGCCTAATTCTCATGTGAATTGAATTGTGCAGTCATAGCAGAGGAATATTTAACCTATTAAACATACTCGAGTCGGGTGAGGGCTTCAGGTGATGTCAGTGAAAATTCATCTGATAATAGGAAATGGGTCTGATAGGAATTATAAGGGAGAGGTAATGTCAAAGACTGGATAAGACCACCTTATTTTTGTGCTTAGATGGTGTACATTCAATGCATGAATTATATAAATATGTGAACATATTATGATCGTTCACCAAAGGAGTTACGAGCAGGTGGGAAAGGATAGGAATATTTCAAGGTTTTATAGGTAGCCTTCTTGGATTTCCAGTACTAGGGACCAAAGTAAACTGAGCATTATGAGATCAGATGGGGAGAGAATCCAGGATCTAGTTGCTGAGATTATGCTCTACACGGAGGTTAGGTAATACATAGTGGGACATAACATTGGGGTCAATCGTCGGTGGATAGTGAAGCACCATAGGGAGGTCATTCCTTGAGTTTTCATGCTTCAGTTTTGATGCATGCAGTGGAGTTTCCAGGTGTAGAGAAGGAATGGGATTTGGTTATGTTTAGAGGTATGTTGTGGGAGTGGCCATGGAATTTTATTCTTTATTTTTTTCATACAACTCTTATATGAATTTATTTTTTGGGTGAACAAGGTGCTTGGGATGTATCTAAGGAATAACTAGATACTTTTTAGTAGGTTTTCATCTATTCCTATGTGTATATATGAGGTTCAAGGAACCTGGATTTATATGTTAGAATTGATGGATGTGTGACTTTTACTAGGTGTGTTGGCATTTGGGCATTATTACAATGTGGGTATTGTATGAGGTGCGAGGCATCATGAATGATTTTGAGGATCTGATAGGATACGAGACCTGAAAGGTGTCATGTGAGGCATGTACATGATGTGGGAAACTAATAATTTGTGGAACATGATTGGTGTTGGGTATGAAACCTGGGAACCTGATGAGGAGAAAACGTGTTGATACATCATAGGAGGTGTTTGAGTCCATGTAAGTTTGTTAGACCACTAGTTTTCTGTGTGTTTTCTTTTGTGAAGCGACTAGGCTGGTCAACCGCTATGTTGGGGAGGCCCCTTTAGGTAGTTTACCTTTTACATGTGAATAGGGTATACTAAGGTGTTCATAACAGAATTGGTATTTTTGGTACAATATATGGGTTTTTAATAGCTTATGGAAGAGAAATGTTAAGTAGGGTAGCTTGTAATCTCCATGGTTTCTGGAGTGGATAAAATTCCGGACCCATTTTTAATCTTCAATTTTTGGTGGATAAACATGTCTATAAAATCTTAATTAGAAAATTTTATTTGAACAATGATTTGTTTTTTATGGTTATTAATGATTTAAAATTTAATTAGGGTTTTCGTTGTGTTTATGCTATGATGAATGCTGAAAACGAACATTTCCAAGGTACGTAGACTGGGGCGCATGGTTTGGAAGAACCTTGAAGCACCTGAGGAAAAATTTTGTGGCTCTATATGTGATGTGTTCATAGTTTTCTAAACTATTAATGAGTGGGTTTATATCCATGTGGCCCTATCTACAATTTTTGAGAGTGGGATCACACACAATTTTCACATGATTTCGTAAATCATACGCATCAACTATGTGATTAGGGTGCATGTGCACTAGGTGTTGCACAGTTAATACATGGTTATCCAAATCATGTGGTATAACTATGAGGCCCTCTAAAAGTGATAAAAATCCAAAATTCCCTCCTATAAGATTAATTCCCCCTTCCCCTTCTCCTATTGTTCATAGTAGAAGGGAGCCCCTCGTTTCTTCCCCCCTTAATCTTTGAGCCGATTGATTAATCTAACCTCTATTTAATAATATTTTGGGTGCACTGGAACCACATTAGTGAGTTATTGAATACATATTATTCTATTTCTATTTTTCCACACCCTAATGTGTGCTAAATCCATGTGATCAGTTTTACACTATTATTAGGGTGTTCATCTAAAATGTTGATTTCATTAAAATTGGTTCGAGATACTAAGATCAAATGTCTTAGCATCTACCAACACGAGGTAGATTTTTCTTATCTTTCTTCATGATTTAAAAATGGTTTTAGGGGCACCGATTTGAGTGTTCTATCTTGTAATCTGATAGATACCAAAATAATTTAATGGTTTCTTATTAATTAATTTATCGAACCCATTAGATGCTAATGGGGAATCTCAGTCATGTCTAAAAATGGTTTAACTCATTGAGGGGCTTCAGACCATGGGTAACTTAGGTCAAGGTGATGTTATATTTAGATTTCATTGTTTAATTTATTTAGATTTAATTTCTAAGTTCATTTAGAATGTGTTCAGTTTAACTTAAGGGTTGAGATAGCATTTTTTATCTAGTTTTAGGTGATGTGATCGCCAGACTAGGTGTGGCCTGATACATTCATATTATAATGGATTTTGATCACTATTTGGGTGACATGGTCATCAACTGAGGAAAATAGGTTGTCATGTTAAGGGTATGGATCATGTGATATTAGATGCAGATGACCATCATGTTGAGTGACATGACCGTAGAGGAAAAAGTTTCTAGACGATGTATCTTACAGATTTATTGGGAGATTTTCACTCACCAATGTTGGCCAATGTTCGGTTTCGAGTCATGTACGCATAGTATGAATCATATGATCAAGTGATTTTGACCACTCATGTGGGTAGAGTCCTATATTAGATGGGCCAATGATACCACCATGCGTACTCCTACATGGGGAGTAAGTACACAAACTATTGGCCATAAAAGATCCTCCATGCTTTATGGGCCTACGATACCACCATGCGTACTCCTACACATGAAACTCCATATTCACTGGTATATGAAATAGATGTAGTGTCACACATATAAATCTAGTTTCATTCTATAATAATATCTTTCAATGTAACAATTTTGAATGATGATGGGTCACACAAATATCTGGATGAATTGGAGAGGCTTGATGAGAAACTTTTTTGTACACTGCACAACCATGAATTACATATGAATTGTATCGAATGAGAATTAAATAAAAAATGTTTTCCTCCTTCAAAGATAATTTGTATTGCTTCTTAAGACCCCATTGATACCATGAAATAAACCACCAAAACTATACCCCAAATTGGAATGGACATATATCATACATAAGGACTATCATAATGGAGCTTACTCACTGGCCGCAATGGATGGGGAATGTGTCACAACCAACATCAATTCAAGGTTTTATAAGAAATAATATTCATACATTCCATTAGTCAATATTTTTATTCTAGTATCATGATGATAAAATGTATTAATGAATTTGGACCACGTGAATCTAAATTTTATAGAACATTTCCTAACCTCGTGACGTTAAACTGAACAGAATACGTTATAACCATATGATGATAGACTATACACAAGACTTCCTCACCAGAATATGTTAATATACAAAATAATAATCGTCTCACTTTCGATTTACAATACATGAGATAGATCTATGTGAATGAGAAATGAATTCACCCTTCCATTTGTGATTGTTAGATCTGCATAGTGGAATATACACATTCATGAACAATGTGTGTCTTGATTCCTTCCATCACAGCATATGCAGTGAAACTCAGATATCCAATCATGGGATCAACCACAATATATTGTTTCACAATCACAAGACAAAATATTCAAATAAAAAGTGAAATCCATTTTTCCACATTTATGTGGACCTCATCATTACTATATGGCATTAAACTAAATGGTTGATGTCCCTACTTCATGACACTAAACTGTGTGGTTTTCTAGAACTTCATGTGGCTTGATTATTACTATCACAAGATACATAGTAACACCTAAAACTCAATTGTTGGTCTCATCTTCAATATTAATCTTCTTTCACATCGATTCAACTTCTTCCTTACTGAAAGATGTTAAACTACATGGTTGGCATCCTCACTGTATGATATTAAACTACATAGTTTTCCAAGACTACATATAGATTGATTTTATTTCCAAAGCGATACATAGGGATGCATAGATCATATATCTTGGCCCAACCACCACAGGATAAAAAATGGCCATGTTTTTCCTTAAATTTTCTTTGTGTGGTGAGTGGACCCTTTTTGATTCCTTATTTCTCACACCGACCATTGCTCGCATGAGCTTATGAATTTTTATAAGGGATTCCCTACATGATCCAGACATATTATTTCATGATTGGGTTATCATAGTTATGGGTGTAACACCTTAAAATGGACATCATAAGTCCTTTCCAAATGATGTTAAACTACATGGTTGATGGATCTTAGATGATATAAAACTATGCATTACGAGGACCTCTATTAAGGAGAACAAAATCCTTGTTTTTGGTCTCCCACAACACCTCTATTCAAGAACTATGTGTGGATTTATTCTTTCTATTGTAGGATACATATTGAAACTCATATCTCCAGTCTTTGTCATAGACACAATATTTTATTTTCATTTCATGGAACCTACTTCCTTGTTGCATGATGTTAAACATCATGGTTTATCAAGAACTATGTGTGAATTTATTCTTGTCATCACATGATACATAGTTATTCTAAGATCTTCAATCTTGGGTCTATCCGCTTTAATCAGTGGGAAAAATCCCCCCCAATTTATGGGTTATACTTGTGTAGAGAGTTTCTCATTCAAGTACAATGTGTGGATTTATTCCTATAAACATAAGATATATAGTGATGATCGGATATCTAATCATGGGTCCAGCTGCAATAATCTATTGGAATAGTCCCCTTCCCTTGTGTAGGGTTTAGACCATCATAGATAGTTTTCTATTTTAAAATAATATGTCGATTGATTCTTATCATCACATGATATTTAGTGGTTCCCGAATCACCAATCATGGGTCCAGCTTCAACAATCAACATAAAAATGAACCCCTAACTAAATATGGGATCGACCTATGCCGAGAACATCATTACCACAAGATCCTAAACTATAAGGAATAAAAAAATCATTAACACATGATTTTAAACTACCTAGAAAATTTCCAAGTCCCTTAAAATTAAAATTCCATGATAAATACATCTCCAATACATGATGTTTAAATCTATAGGCCATCACCCATCATCACTCCTCGACAAATTATCACAAGGGCCCCACCATAGGGAACCAGAATATATAGTGATTCCATTATCTTTTAATCCCCTTAGAAAAGAAATCACACTTCATGTCATGAGCATTTCAGAATACCGCAAACCATTCATGGTCATTGGAATGGAAAAGTGATATCTCTATTTGACCATTCTATCAATTCACAAGGGATTTTACCTAATAAACGAAGAGAGTGTGTCCTTAAAAGAATGTATTTTTCATCCTTATGAGCCTAATTTCATTGTGGAAGACTTCATCACCATAGGGTGTTTGGGACCATCCCTAGCATGATTCTCCAATATCATTATTTATAACTTGAGAACCTCCATCGATGAGTTACAACATTTTAATCTCCATATCAATATTACATTAGAGTGATCATAAACCTGAATATCATAATTTGGATGTTGTTCATAATTACCATCATACCAAGTCCATATGCATCATGGACATACACTACATACATTTTGGTTAAAGCTATATGAACTTAATCTTTATCCTTTGATGGTCCAAATTATATGACCCTAAAAAACTAGTGAATGTGACATAAAATGCGTCTGGTTAAACAACCACAGTGGGATTATTGAAAATAATTCAAGCCTATTTGTGCTAAACTCTTTATCTCTAGAGATCATGAAAAATATATATCATAAATTAACAAGGAACAAGTCTCATAAGACCCTCTTTGTAGCCCTAGTAAAAGTTGATCCATTCTCACTAGATTCCCTGGTCCAGGAAAAGTCAGAGTAATGATTCTTTACCTATGCTCACTAAGATAAAATGTTATCAAGGTGGTGACAAGAATTTTAGGGTTCTTAAACCATTTTTTTATATTATGTTTTCCACAAATAATACTTATTGATTCGAGTGGCTCAGGTAACCAAAAAAACCTTCCATGGCCCCGGGAAAAGGATACTCATCTTAAATAGACCATTGATTTCACTATGCATGTATACCTATGGCTCATGCATATGCGATTATGTACATCAAACAAATTTTTTATTACCTTGAAAAATGGATTTTTGATCCTTGTGAGTCATGATGTCACTGTGGTGGAACACACCACCTTAGGGTGTTTTGGGTCATCCCTATCATGATTTTCCCTTATCATATTAATTTACTGAGAACATTGGACCATGATTTACAATCCATGTAACAAGGTTACTAAAGTGGAGCCAACATCCTCAACATTACATCACCATGTTTTGTACCCTTTATCAATTCCATAATGAAACACTCCATTATAAAGAATTTTTTTGGCCCATATATCCTGATTTGAACCTACAGGGCATATGGAATCAACTTCCAAACAAAGAAAAAAATGACCCAAGGTGCCACAAACCTTATTTGATAGCTTTCACTCAATAGCCTACATGATTTCCTAAACATTTTAGTCTTTAACAATATTCAATGGACCTTGGAAAAAGATTGGAGATCATCTTTTCTTGACCATGCAAGAAAGTCCTATGGGATCATGCATAAGAACTTTGACCTAACAACCAAAGTCATATCCTCCTTGTGGAAAAGGAACTCATATCCTTGAGATCCATGAAAATTTTGTGGTGGAACCCTTCACATAATGATGTTATGGGACATCCCCAGTATGTCTTTACCCTTGTATGTTCATTACTACAAACTTTTGGGATATGGGTTACACCTTCTGTATTCCAACTATCTAGGTGGACTCGGCTTCCCTAATATTATACCCTCATCTAGTGGTATGCCCATAAATCTTTCATGACCCTTGGAAAAGAGTGGGGAAACTTCTGCGTACTGATACTAATGATTCATAATATCATTAACATACAATCCAATGGAATCATATCTTTACTAGAAACGAACTCTAATCCTCATGTGGCCTACAAACACTATTCCTCGGCCCCTATGGTTATTTTATGACATCTATATCACATCTTACCCATATTCAATTCTCATCAACCATGACCTAGAAGTAACACTTTATACTACATAGTATACTTATGTCCTTACTATATGATGTTAAACTACATGGTAAATGCCTTTACCATAGGATGTTAAAATACACAAAAGATGTTTTTACCACATGATGTTAAACTACACATTGAAATAATTTTCCCATGACATTAAATTGAAAAGATTATGATACTTAGTAAAATATATATTAATGACTACACATTTTTTGAGATATAGGACTATAAACTACAAAAAAAAAGATTTGATCTAGAAGATGCTAAACAACATCACAACAGTGGTCTATTTTGCAAGAAAGAAATAGACATAGTGCTTACCAGGTTGAAACACGATAAAGGGAATCCTAAGAAAAAATCATGTCTCTTCCCGCTAAACGCACACTTTGTGTGATCCAATAAATATTTATCACACGAAATATTAAAAAGTCAAAAAACCTATCAGGAAAAAATCCATAAGTGTGTGGCCTGAGAGAAAGATAATTTCATTCTCTCTAATACATACCCTATATTAATATTATTATCAATTTACTGTAGTGTGAATAAAAATATATAAATATTTTGGGGGCCACTATATGGCCTTGGAAAAAATCAATCTAAGATATCTAAGTCAATAACTTCATCTAAATATAGAGAACTCTTCCTATGAAATATATATTTTTCTTAAATTATCCATTATTTAATCTGGTAATATCATGATAAATAGAGAAGATAAATTAATGAAGAATACCGATTTAGTGGGAATTCAAGATCATTTCTTGAGAATGATCTGTTAGGTTATAAACATTCAAGCCCTAGAATTCAAGTTTAAAAGATATTATATGAAGTATGGGTATCATTTAATATTCAATAAACATTATATCAGTACAATATCATGCACATCATGAATGAAACAAACTATAAAATGACATTTAAAATTCCGTGAGATTATTAATTTATATGGTACAATAAAAAGTGTACTCTCCACATTTTATATCGTCTTTAAGGATTCTATCAAAAAAAATCAGTGATTAGAAAAACATAGAGTTTATTGATAAAATCTTCCATGTTGGTGATAGTTTGATGAGAAGTGTTGATTGAGCCCTGAAGCGCCACTTGCCCCACTTATTTTACTTCTACCCACGGATGAAGAATCTAGATAATCCAAGGTATCTCCGTAAATATTTTTTATGTATTCATTGATGAGGATGATGATGCATCTATGATATCCTCAGGTCTCTCTATATATGTCGTTAAGGTATCCATTTGGGCATGAAACTCAAATATTATTTGATGAAAATGTTCTGATTCCTCAGAATCATCCCTCATTTTTTCCAAAAAGGTAGTCCCATAATCAATGTCACACTATTCTATCTCACTAGTACCCAATTATTTTGGAGTTAGGACATATTATTTCATGATGTACTATAATAGTTGGTAGTCAAACCTCCCACCCTGAAATCAGGGAAAAGTCAACAAAGAAATACATATTTTTTTGAGAAATGTTTTTAGGGGAGTCTCAATGATCAGGGTATGAATATTATTCTAGATTATCATGTCTCATGTTTTATACTGTTAAACAGTTTGAGTGGGTATGTCAGAATGGGAGACAATTGGTTGAGTTGAAGAAGAAAAAATAGAAGAAGACACATGTACCCTTTATCTCAAAGGATACATCATACGTCACACATATTTAAGGTCTATATTCCATGAAAATATTTACCCCACTATTGGTATGGTCATCACTAGGATCAGTATTCATCCTTAATGCTTCCCCTAATTCTTTAATTACTTCCATCATTCCTATAAATAGGGGGTCAGTGAATTAAAATTTTTTTCCACCTTACGGACAATCCTATCCTACCCGCCATTTGGGTAGGATTCCACCCATGCATGAGCATAATTGTAATCTAAAAAGACATGGGGACCAATAAGTGGAAGGAAAATAGCATTATTTTTATCCTAAAATTCTAATATGAGCCAAAATTAGTGAATAATCCCTAGATGTTGTTCTCCCCGTATGAAAACTAAGGGGAGGAAAAAAACCATATCAGTGTAACTCAATAGGTGGTCAAAATAATAAAAGTATATGGTTCAAAAATTACTGAATCATCCACATGAACAAAAATCACCCCATCATCGAGGGAGATTTCTATCGAACATTCATTAATAGAACCACCACCATTATCAATGATTTTCTAGGTTGGTGTGGGATAAGGCATGAAATTGAAATGATCAGACCGACTAAGCATGCCAGTGACCTCATCTAGGCCTAATAAAATTTCCCCAAACCCTTGATATGTTTAGTAGACTAGGGTAGAATGTGGCACTAGGGATCCCGGTAGGGTTGTTTTATTTATATAAATATAAATTCCCCCCATATCCAGTCAAATAAGTACTGGAAAGGAATCCCAATCCTGTAAGAGATTTTACCTGGTTGGATGTAGACCAGGATCTGGTTGAGGCTTGAAAGAGTCATTATAGCTAGATTAAGAGGATTCCCCTCTATTAACTCATCTCACATTACGTATGCGCTAACTCAGATGCCTAATCAAGCAACCCCATATGGGAAAATACACTTATTCAAGAGAATGTCCATGAAACCTGCTAGTCTAAAGCTCGAGGATGTATCAAGAATCACCCATTATCTCTATGTAGTATATTCTCCATCTTCTAGGATTTCACAACATAATTTTGTACTTTGACGGACTGGTGGAGATGAGAAGCACATAGGGCATATAACGTCCGGCTGAACTCCACTAAAATAAAGGAAAATGACAATCTAGTATTTAAAGGAGAAGTGTGAGTGCATATACATATCATTCCATAACTTCTATTTTATAATTTTAATCATATCCCTGACTCATATTGGAGTGTGTGTGTTTATCCCCTAATTCCATGGCATGATGTAATTCATCATACATCTCCCCAAAAATGTTATCTAACCCAGTCAGTAGATATCACAATGGATGATTACAACTTTACCATGGGATAAATGGAAGGAGATAGTGTTTGGGAATCAATGAATGATTAAATCTTTGAGTAGCTTTGATTGTGGATAGAATTTAAACTGTGAAACCCACAGAGACTCATAAAGTTTGATGGTGTCTAGAAGATTAGAAAATTCTAAGCATCTTTTCCAAACACAGAATGTCCATGACCATTCATCAACGGAATTCCCATCGGAAAGAAGGTCTCATTTCAATCTCTTGACACTTGTTAGATAATTCATGGAATAGACATATATCCTCAAATATATCTAAGAAATTGGATTTTGGATGAAAACATAGCTCTCTGAACCCTAAGGGAAATTCACCAACACATAGTAAACCTCGTGAATTTTACCATAACCGATTTTATTCTTTATGAAATACTATTTTTAACATAATATATGGAATATGATAAAAATAAAGAAGGAATATTGTATTCCGGAAAGGGGATGGAAACATCATCCAGTAGGATGAATCCATGTAGGGGAAGCCGATGTGATAACTGATAACATAAAAGATATGATGAGATAATACAATTAAAAATATTATTTTCAGAATACACATGATATCGAGGGACAAAATTTTTATTCTTAGAAATTATATCTCTCTAGAAGGTTTCATTCAATGCTTATTGAGAAATAGAAGCCATATATATACTTGTAGGAAGTATATATCATACAAGAAAAAAATCATGTAAAAAGTGATGCATAAATCTGGTGTCACCATGCACATTGAATGAACCCTATAGGGATGAATTATCACATTTCCTGATATGGGTCTCTCTAACAAAAAACCCCCAAGAGATAATGTGGTCCAAATGACCCACAAGACATCTCATGACCATGTGACTAGTCATATGACATCTGATCATATAACTTCTCTATGGTCAAGCGTACAACATGATAGTCAAGGAATATTGTAATAGAGCTTGGGGATCCTGTGAAACCTTCAAGACAACCATATAGTCACAGACCTAGTTCAAGGCTTAAGAAATTATCAATAATAAACTCAAGAGAGTGCATGGAAAAAAAGGAGATTAGCAAGAGAAAGAGGTGGGGTCCTATGAAATATACTCATAAAGTAGTATTGTGAAATATTTATTATAACCATTTATCCTGGAGAGGTATTTAAAATGTGATCTAGTGATGTGGTCCTATAAATAGACCACGTGAAGAATGAATATCATAAGATCTCTATATAGCAGAGGTAATCTGTGAAGGAGATGATTTCTCACTCCCAATTTATAAGGAACTCAATAGAATATCAATAGTCACCCAGAAGGCCAAATATTTCTCATGAAACTAATTTGAGGAAACCCCAATGACTCAGGGGGGATTTATATTCCTCAAAACTGAGCCCTTATCCCTACAGTGGTCCATTATGAGGGGTAATTTGTTGATGCCTTCCATAAAAGATTTGAAAAATATATAAGGGAATTAATACCTGAATCATGGGTATTAGTTTCTCAAGAATATAAATGAAGAGAATGTTTCCAACTCTCGTGGGTCTCATAGCCTTTAGAAGGACACGTGATCTCACGACCCTCATAAGGTAATATGAATGGGTCATGTACATCGCATGAACTATTGTAGATCATGCAGATCCCCATTAACATGATTCCCTATTCTTGTAAAGGATCCCAAAAAACCATTAATGATCCTATGAATGATGCTATACAACCACTTTCAATCATGAATCTTTTGAATATGGAGACACTAACAGTCATCCAAAAGTCTTAGTAATATAAGGGATAAAATGTGAGAAAGGAAAATACCTTGTGTTTTCGATGATTTTCATGTGAAAAACATATGAAGTTCACAAGACATCATGAATCCCCTTGTGACATGACTATATTTTCATATAAAATCATGTTAACATGTCACCTTTATCATGTAAAGGGTCTAAATCATGTTCATTCAATTATATGTTGGTCGTCCGACATTATATACTAGAAGACAGGGCTTCCACAACATTTCTCATGAATCACCATGATATACATCATTGATCAAGTGATGCTTAATTGAAAAAAGAGATATTATCTTTGAAAACACTTGCATAACTATGCGATATCTCTTGGCCTTATATAATAATGAAAAAATAAGATGGGGAAAATATTGATGCTTCTTGAAAAGGTAATATATGCTCAACTTCATGAAAAATGGGTCTTACACCCAAAGTGAATTCTATTGATCATGGGATGCCCACCTACACAAGTCAAAATAATCTTGTTAAGGTATTTAGACATATTTTAATAATATTACTGAGGTTCCCATGACAAGACTCCTTGGTCTAATAGATGACCCCAGATAATTCATCTTTGTTCATGATAAAGCCTTCTTATATGAATCCGGATCTCACAAAGGCCCCTATACATTTCATATGGACCTTTGGAATTCCCCATGAAATTTCAACATGGTTTGAAGAAGTCCTTTTGATCAGAATGATCCATTAAACATTATAATGGTGGAATATTCTCAGAGTCCCAAATCATAACGTGACACTATGGATGACCCAACGAAGGATCATGAAAAGTGAATGATGAAAAATCCCTCCACCAGCTCCATCTCATATTTATGAGATACGTGACACACAAGGTGGTGTATCACTAAGTAATAGACTCCTATAAATTTCCATTTTCATAAAAAACACACAAACATGGGAGAAGCACACCATGGATGACTGTTGCATGGGATAGTAGTAGAAGACATCGCAGAGAGGCTAGTCCCTTGATCATAAGCCTTTCACTAGGTAAAATATATGAAATGAACTAAGGGAAATTGAGGAAAGAGTATGAACTTCACATTATCACTCTATAAATCATGTCAAAGAATTTTGTCTTTTCATTCAGATTATGTGAAGGAGGTCTCTAATGTTGACTGGGTCATGGAAAACCAAAAATAAGACAACCATAGACAAAACCTGAATCATATATTTAATAAAAAATGGAATAAAGAACGAAAAAAACATGAGACTTATTTGAAGATGTATACATTGATCCTCATGTTCTTCACATGACCTACTAAAATCTTGTGATAACATCAGGACATGTCACCCATGTCATGAGACACTACCTCATAATAACATTTTAATCATGCGATGTCCATTAGACATGTCAAGAAAAGTCATGTGATTCCCTATGAGAATTCCACTCAAGTCTTGAAATGTCCACTGATATTTCCAAAAAATTATGGAAATCTCTTATAGACATGTTTCCCAAGTCATGTGACACCCTTCTTGTATAACAACTAGGTCTCATGACACCCTCCAGACATGCCATCCTAGTATCTCGATATCCTTAGTACAAGTCAGCCTGGATCGTGGAACATACTCTGGAAAATCTATCTTGGTCGTGCGAAGTCCTTCAGACAAGTCATCATGGATCATGCGATTTCTTCCAAACATGTTATCCTTGATCATTGATGTCCTCCAGTTAAATCGGCCAGATCATTTGACACCCTCCTAACATGTTAGCCATGATCATGTGATGTTCTCTATACATGTCATACTGCATCATGATAAGTCCTCCATACAAGTTTGATAAATCCTAAAACACTCTCAATTCATATCATCCATTATCATGGGATGTCCTCCAGGCAAGTCTACTAGATCATTCAACACTCACTATATATGTTATCCTTGATCATACGTTGTCCTCCGTACATGTTGTTAATATTATACAATATACTTTGGATAATTTAACTAGATCATGTGATTTTCTTTGTACATGTCTAGTATTAAACAAGGACCTATCAAAAAAACCTCAAACATGATAAGAAGTTAATCAGAACATGTCAAGAAGGAAATCAATAAAAGTCATGAATACATCCTGGGACATGATTACCATGTCTAGTGGGAATATTTGGTCGTACATACAACTGAACTATGATAACACTAATTTCCTTCCATAACTATGATTCATAGGATGGATTTCTAGGTCATGAGCTCAAATGGGCATATACTGAAAGGTAATTCCCTAAAAGAATATGAAATTATAACCATCTAGACCTAATCACACCCACGATATTTTCATTCTTCTTCATCCACCAGCAGATTGAGAAGAAAACTATACTATGAGAACATTCATTCCTTCCATGACAATGATATATTAATAACCTTCCAAGGGACTAACTGTAAATGGGAATCCAATACGTTGTAAGTACCTTCATGTCTCCAACATTCAAACCATCAAGACCCAATATCTCCCTTGGGATTATTATTCATCTCCATCCATCATGAGATTGAGAAGACAACTAAACTACAAGAACATTGATTCATTCCATAACTAGAATATATAGGATGCCTTCTTAAGATACTTTCTCAAATGGGCATCTAATTTGGTGTATGTCCCAATATGTCCTTGACATTCCAACCATCGGGACTCAATCACTCCCATGGGCATATCTTTCATCCTCATCCACCCGCAGATTGAGAAGATATCTAATTAATGAGAACTCAGATACCTACTATATCCATGATACAAATTATTCTTTCTTAAATCACATGTTCCATATAAAACATCTAAAGGGTTACCTAGATTATAAGTTCGACATCTATGTTTAATTATACTGATTACTTGTTAACCATTATATCTCACATAGATCATGGCTAATGTGGGGTAAGTGATTCATTGAAATAATATCATTCACATCATGAATCTCCTCCATCTAGGGTAATCTCTGTGTGTGAGCCCTTATCATTGGAATGATATAACTGCCCCAATGTATGGGAATCCACCTCAGGGTATGTCCCAAGGGAATTATTGAACAATGAAAACTCTAATTCATTACATGACTAGGATGTGTAGGTCAACTATCTAAGGATCAATCACAATTCATATGGAAAAAGGGACCACATATATGTCCTTTTTTCATTATGTTAAACTACATGGATTCAATGAACAACCTCAGGTTAGATTATTAATATAAATAAGATATGTAGGACACCTCGTAAAGGTTCAATACCATCCTTGAAATAAAAATCATCAATCTAGATGGAAGTAATCTCCAAAGTTCCTAGTTATGTGGCACCATAATATAAGTAGATATCCATTAATAAAAAAAGGATGAATAACCTTGGATACAATCATATGGAATCAATAATAAACCTTCATATACACATGAATGGATTCATCACTTCATCATTTTTGGGGTAACTAGTCTCGTATTGAGATTATAATGAGATTAGTAAAAATATCATAAATATATAATTGATTCCTAGAGTATACCCCCCCCCCCCAAGTGTCTGATGATCCTAACCTGCCATTCTCTTGACCAATGTGTGTTCCTATGTTTTGTTGGTTTTGAAATCCCAAATAGGATGAATCCATCTAGAAGGAAGTTCCATACACAATTATGGATGTGGGAAATTATGGGAGTTTCAATGGAAGATAAATATTTATAGTAATCCTTATATGGATGATTTTATAGATATCAAGCACCTCCACACACACACAAACTATTGGACCATTTTGTTCCTACCATACAGGTAATCGTCCCATGAAACAGTTACCTCATGTTACTTATTTATATTATTTTATTTAATTATATATTTACATTGAATTGGATAATTATATATTTCAATTTTAAAAAAATGGTGGAGATTTTTATGCCACATGGTCAGCATACGGTTAGCTCATTGTTAGTAGTAATCATACATCCTAATCTTACATTGTGTGACTGGTTGCATGAGTGGTGCATAGTTAAGAGTAAATATAGGGATTAATAATACATAGGTTGAAATACAATTATATTGGATAATTAATAGTTAAGAGTAATCTTGTGGGTGATACAACTCATTTCTAGTAGTTTTTCATGGTTATCATGGTTTTCCAAAGCATGTTACCAAACTCTGTGTTTTTTCACACATTTTTTTTCAAATTCAATGTTTAAACCTAATCGAATTAAATTTATTTATACCCCTCTTTTACCTCATTTGCATCTTATGATATTCCAGTCAAAACATTATTTCCTCTCTTCATATCACTTTTTAATCTTGAGTATTTTTCATTCATTGGAGTAAAATCTTCAAGGTAAATTGATCTAGACTTCTTTCACCCTTCTTATATTCACTTCTTCAATTTTTTTTATGTTCTTCCTATACAATGGACATGGTAGTTAGGGTTTATAAATTGCATAATTTTATTTATACTTGTATTTGGTAAATATATTATAATGGTTGTATCAAGGTTTCTCTTAAATAATAATGTGAAATAAAAACTATTTTCAATGAGATCAAGGAATTGAGGTGGGTTATGCCATTTAATTTTCTTTAAATTTGAATCCATGAGTACTTAATTTTTTATAATAAGTGTTTTTAAATGATATAAAGGTTATATTTAATATATTTATTAATTATCTAATAATTATATTAATATTTTTTATTGTTTTTACTTATCACAAATAATAATCCTCAGTTTGAAAATTTTAAATAAATTTGAAAGTAAATTATACAAAAATGGCATTTGTTAAAATACTAAAATATTATTTTCAAGATTTTATAAGGGTTTGTTTTATGAAATGATTTATTTTTATTTTTAATTATTTAATACCATGTTTTAAAAATGTTTTAAAACAAATAGAATTTTATTGGTGATTTTTAACAAATTTATTTAAGATTCATCAATAGTTTTATTTTTGAATGCATTTAAATTTTGATTTTAAATGTTTTTAAGTATTGTGAAGTAATTTTGAGGTATTTTTAATGATGTTTTTTAGAAAGGGTTTTTTGAAGTCAATTTTGGTTAAATATATTGGATATATAAAATATTTTCTCAAAAACATTTAATGTATCATTAAAGGGTATTAAATCTAACTTTATATGATTGAATCAATGGATTTATTATGGTTTGAACTTTTAAAAGGTAAATAAAGAGTGTTATTGTGTTGTACGTAGATTATTCATTGAATTTTTATATTTATCCAATTTTTTATATTTGGTATTATGAAATTTTAAATCTTGGGGATTAATTTGATTATTTTTTATTTTTTGTGTCATATTAGAGTATTCCCTAAAGAAGTATTTATAGATTTTTAGTAGGGATCTACTGGTGATTATCTACTAGAAAACCACCTAATTAATCAATTTTTATATGAGTCAATTATCATGTATTCTTTAGTAATAGAAAATAGTGTTCTTCCAAGTAAATATCATTTAATAGAATAAATTAAAGAGTTTACTAATTTAGGTCCTCTTATTTAACATGGGAATCATGGTTCCCAGGAAGTTGTGGAGTGGATACTGAATATTGAGAATACCTTAATCTTTGTGGATATTTTTTTGTCTATTTAGATTAATTTTTACACATTTATATTTACTGGTTTATTTTTTAATTGGGGGAATTACATTATTTAAACTCAATAAAAATAGGACTAATTATAGAGAGGAATCAAGGAATTGTTCATACAAAAGTATTTTCCTTGGAGAGTAGAAGTAGTGATAGAGATATAATTGTATTTCCTTGGGTAGAGGGATCAGTTGGTAATATATTTTACTTTCCACTTAATTGAGCTAGAATTTTATTTTCTTGAAATAATCTTAGATGAACCTCTCAAAGAATAGTTCTTTAAGAGAGTTCTGCATGTATCTATTTAGCTAAACGTGGTCATGATTTTCTTAACATCCTATGTAAAAGTTGTGAAGAAAACTATTAAATTTTAAGATGTTATGGATTGAGTGGATGATGTCATTAATATTTCCTCTATATAATGGAGTGATAAATGTAATTACAATTGTGGGAAGAGGAAGAAATTGATTCGAGTTAGGAAGGTGGTGGTACCAAGAGACCATCCCATTTCTTCTCATCGACTTATTTTTGGTTTAAATATATGGTGTGTCATCCTTGTAGAAAGAAAATTCATAAGAAACATATTTTTTGGGAATCTCTAAAAACAATCAATAATTTTGTCCGTCTAGGTCATCAGTGATGGTGTTTTAGACAGACATCATATAAGAAAGGTATATCTTGATTGACTCCTTTGAAATATAACCTGGTTCAACCTACTACAAGTGACACTAGTATAATGGTTTCTTAAGGTATATCTTTTTATATTATTCCTTTTCATATATATTATTATCAATTTTAAAATGATATATGGTGATTTTATTTATTGGTAATATATTTTTCAGTCATATAACTATGGTAAAATGATTAAATTCTATTTTGGTAATTCCCTTTTTTAGTGTCATGGATTCATTAGTGAAGAACATCTAGGAATTATTATTAATCCATTTGCATCATCAATATTCTATTAGTGGCTTCTTACACAAGTGATAGTGGAACCCAATTAGTGAGACATGTGTTGAGTCTCATTATATTTTGTAAAATCTTTATATGTGGCTAGTTGATTTTTTGATTCGGTGTATAAGAGAAAAATTTAATATGATAGGTACACAACTATATGTTATACCCATATTTCAGTGAGGTATTACCCTGGTACGTCTCTTCATTTACTTTAAAATGAAACTATAAAAGAATTTACCCAATTGAATAAAAGAGATAGGGTTATTTATCATTTATTTAACATAAGAAATATAATCCATAGTCTCTAATGGTTTAATGTATACATAATAATTAGGCATGTATTGTACACTAGGATGTCATATCTTTAATACTATTCATGGTCTTTGGATGAGGCCCTGGAATCTTTCTCAAGGGTTGTAAATGGATTATTTTGGAAGAAACTAATATTGCGATGATAATGGTGCCACATAGATGTTAAATTTTTATATTATTTCATTTAATTATTTATTTTTCTAGAATTAGATAATTCCATGTTTTAATTATACAACGTTTTAGTGCAATTTGTATGTCACACAGTTGGGGCATGGTCATCTCTTTGTAAGTGATAACCAAGAATTCCAATCATACATTGTATGAATGGACCCACAAGTGGATTATGGTTAGATGTAATTGTGTTCCATAATCATAAATAAAGTGAAATATCACTATTCTGGATAATGTATGGTTTGTGCATCGTTAAGAGTAACTATGTACCCTTTCATCTGGACTATTTTCTCTAGTTTTCTCTGTTTTTTCTATTGTTTTATTTTTTTCTTCAAGCTCTTTTAATAAAATTAAAAAATAAATTTCATTCAAGAGTAAGAGTGTGAGTAATATAGCTGAAGTATAACAATTTCAAAATGGTTTATTCATGGTTCGCTTAACCATGTGGAAAAATAATAAATGTAATCTAGAACTTAAAATTTCTAAAATATCTAGTTTACCTCCACTCTAATTAATTAAAATTCCCCCCTCTTTTCTTTATTCAGTTTTTATGGGATTTTTGTTGGTACCTCCTTTTTTCTCCACCAATAGAACTTTTCTGTTTTGTAAATCTTTATCTCTTGGTGTTGGAAATTCATGGTTAATTGATCTAGACAGATTCCTTCCTTCCTCTAGCCTCTTATTCATTATTATTTTATCAATATGTTCCTCTATCTCAGACACAGACGCTAGGATTCATGAATTTCATGAATTTCTTTGGAGGTTTCATAGTTTTATGGTTTATAATTGTTTCATAACTTTTTATCTCGCATATTTTAGAGGAATGAAAATCATTTTCATTGAGTTTAATGAATTAGGGAGTCTTTCTCCATGAAATTTACATTAAATTAGAATCCATGAGTTCTTTATTACTTCTAATTAATGTTTTGAATAATATAATATCTATATTAAAAATATTTCATTATTATATAAAAAATATATTATGTTTTTAATTTTATTTTCACTTGGTACAATTAAGATTCATCACTTTTAATCTATGCCCACTTAGTGGTTTTTTAAAATTAACTATGTTTTTTCATGATTGCATAACTGTATCATATATGTAATGATTTACAATGATTTCTAATTAATTGATAATATATTTTAATAATTTATTAAAATGGTTTAGACTATGTTTGGAATCATTTAAAGGTAATTCCCAATAGTGTATCACACAAGATTTGTCTTGTTAATGAATAAAGCGATTTTTATTGGAATTAAAATGTTATATTTTATGACCATAATTTTATCTCCAAAATATTTTTTCTCATTGCTTATACATGACATGATTTAGTAATTTTATACCATTGAAGTGAGATCCACAATTTTTTTATGTAAAATTTGAAATTTTTTTATATTATGTGGTATTGATAGATTTATCATGGTTAATGGTTATAGTTATTATATAATACTATTATAAAATGGGATTATTCTGTGAAGGGAGATTGGAGGTGATACTGTGTTTATGATTGATGTTTATTTTTATTATGTTTATATTTGTTATATTAATACTTATAACCTCTATTTTGTGTCATGGAAATCATTGGGTTGGTAGGTAGATATTCGTGGTATATTTACTTCACTAATTTAGGATTTCATTTTAGATAGTGTCCATAAGTAAGGATTTTTCTCAACTCAGTGAATTTATCCACTCAATCGGCCCTGGAAGTGTACAACTGGGTGTTTTAGCCATTCAATTACATTAGGTAATCGAATTAGACGGATTTAATTAATTTTTTGACTAATATTGTCTCTTTGGTTTACATGTGCCCCCATTATAGTCGTGAATTTATTACCAATGACTATATATTTTTTGGGTTTTTATGGATGTCTCTCTATCATTATCATTATGTTTATTATGGTAGTTATTATTATAATTTATGTTTCCCTTTTTGATATGACATTACATTAGTTTATTTTTTATAAAAAACATTAGTACTTTGATACATTACACTGTATAAAATGATTACTCTTAAAATTGGAATGGTTGTTTAAAATAAAAAAATGCCTCCTTCTTACCCAACTTTTATTCATGAAATGTGTTTTATTCTTAAAGGTATAATTATATCTCACCTATGTTTCATATATTATATATGATGGGGGTAATAAATGTTTTGTTATTTTATTTATTTATCTAACATTGATATTTATAATGTATAGATTTATACTATATTTACCAAAACAATTGTAGTCTTCTCTTAGAAATATTTACAATATGATTTATATTGAAATATGGAAATTTTATAGAATGATTAATTGTTAATACACTTTTTTCTAAAATTACAAAATATATTTTTATATTTTTATTTTAAACTACCATGTAATGGATTTTATTTTAATGGTTATAAAAAGGGAACGAGAATGATTCCTTCTAAGATTTATTTCTCACACCCTATATACACACTCAATGAGGGTCTATTGACCCAATGATCTATGATATAGGTTCATTTTAGATTCTTATTGGATGTATTGTGATGTTTTTTTCTTCATTATTATGTATAATGGAGAATGTAAGTAAATATTATTAACTTGAAACATGGAGATGGGTGAATGGTAATTTCATATAGATTTTTTTGGTTAGTTATTTATATTTCATCATGTGAATCAAGCCTTATAAGGTATTATACCCTTAATTTATATGTATATATATTTGACTTATGATAATGTAATTCTAAAATTATGTGTCGTATATTCTTTCTTAGTCTTTCTTTGTGAGGTTAAATAATTTGTTTCAATGTTTAAATTGATGCTTATACTATAGTTATCAGCCAACGGAGATTGATAGTTCCCCTAGGGCCTTAGCATGGGCTAATAAATGTGATATTGATGGTTGAAACTAGTTGGTTCATGAAAAATTTTATCATATGAAATGTTTATAATCAATGATATAAATAAATGGAATAATGCCCAATCATTTACTTTTAACATTCGATAAATTTTTGTTGATTATAAAATATAGTTAAACAAAATCATAGTTCTTGGGATATGGATATGTTACCCAATAAAACATAATATAGTGAGAGGTCTGGTGTCATAGTATCTCACCCAACTATAAGAAAAAACCTAAGGCATAATAAATACCAATATTTATATATGTCATGAAATATGACATATTTATGTATAAAATATTATAAATACCATTAATAAATCATATCTATTTATGGATATAGGGAATATATCCATCAATATTCATCTTGTAAATCCATATAAAAAACTAATTTTGGATATTTCGAATAGACTTTTGGAAATAAATCATTAACATCACTTTGTATCATATCATTTACAATACCATTAAATATACATCCAAAAATATTTTTGGATAAACTCTATAACATTTTTAGATCATCTATTTCAGTCTTATAAAATTTAATCCTAATTTATTTCACTATATTGAGTGACCCCATAGTCTTTAATAGAATTGGAAATAAATATGAATTCCAAAATTTATAAGTGTAGGAAAATTGTGGGTTGTAGTAAATAATCAATGCAGGTCAACTTGAAAGGAATTTTTAGTGATATTTTCAATCACATATATCTCTATATTTGTTTACACCAACTATGTAATATTCAAGAATTACTTTTTATATGTATTTTTTTTCATGACATTGAGAAAACATATGACATAGAGTATGTCAATCCTATATAGTTATATATACAATCTTGACTCTCTAAGGACATTCTAACTAGATGGATAAAAACCTCACAAGTCACTCAACCTAAAGGATCATAACATCACATTACCCTATACAATAAATAAAAATGTCATATATATTATGTAGTTATGGTTTTACACTCATTAGGTCTATCTCGATCGATGGGACAAATCTCATACTCACCAACAAGATGAGAATTCACATAATTATTAAACTAAACTATTGACATGATTAATAAGCTACTCAACCATCCCTTGCTTAGCTCATAAATAGGGATGGAATAAGAAATATATATGATTATGGATGTTTCAATTATAGATATATTCTCTATCCTCATGTATTATATGAATAAAAATGTGAAACATATACCCCTAGTATGATAAAGTCATAATGAATGAAACTCCAAGTGGTATAATTTATGGGCCATCCAACACACACAAATCCCTTTGTTCCTCATATAAATTTCTGAGTATCTATATTAACACCTACCAATGATTTCATTACAACCTATAATAATTCTTCATGATCATCTATTAGGGATAACTCAAAGTCATACATTGAGAGGTCAATTATAATTACACCGCACACAATATCTGAATACAAAAGAAAATATAAATAAATAGGACACTAGATTTTGAATAACATGAAACATTTTAGATTATCAAAAAACATTAAGAATAATAAATAATATATATTAGTTCTCAAATAATCATATCCCATATAATACCCAACAATATAGGCCTTATGTTTTCTATACATTTAGGGTTTTGTTAAACACCTTACATCTTAATTTCATTCTTACCATATCTTTATGAGACCATCTAATAATACTCCCATACTATACTCCATTAATGGGTAACATTTATGAAGAAATAAATTTGAATAATGGTGAGATTAGGAAACATATTACTAATTGGAAACTCATAAAACATTGGATCCAAACTTATATACATAAAATAATAAAATATTACAATGTTAGTAAATGTATTTTCTATAAAGAAATATTTCTATGTTAATCAATTTTATATTTTGGAAAGTTCCGAAAATAAATTTTCCATTGTGATTACCATGGTAACAGTATATATTTTTAAAAATATTTTTTTACTAACATAATCTAAACTATTTTATGATATGAAGTTAAATTATCATTGAATTGTGTTCTAGTATTATCTTATTTCTATTAACTTTTAAACTAATCAAAGACCAAAAATAATTCAAATATGCTCTTATAAACATTATTATTTCTATAATATCATGAAAACCAACTATTTTTTGTTTTGGTAATTATTATTATTTTTCCTTAGTGATAATATTATATAAATTAACTATTATGAACTATATTTCATATGGAATTAAATTTATTTAATGAATATTTTGTAAATAAGGAATTATTCCTTTAAAATATTCCATTATTGGGTAGTGGGAACTATTTACCCCATATTTTAACATAAATAATGGATAAACTATTTATACATGGATAAAACATTTTATTCATTTCCATCTCTTGAAACATATAATAGATTTTGATGAATAATAAACCATGTGTATCATAAAAATATTTTATTAACAAATAACTTTTCTTATCAAATGATAGAAATGGCAAAACTATGAATATGAAATAATTAAATTCATATGATCTTGAAATATTCCTTTTAATTATAAATATTAATAATAGAAACATATCCTGTTATATCTGAATAAAAACTAAAATACCATCAATTTTTTAGTTGAATTTAATCTATTTTATATGTATAACATTTGAAAGGTATACATTTGGAAACATATACCCTTCAAAATATAACAATTGATTCCATTACACTAATATATGAAATTGAATCTCCAGGGAGTTTCTCAAACCCCTTAAGTATTATATATAATTTATTTCTAAAAAACATTTCCCTTCCTTATTAACACCTCCTTTAGGTTTCAAACACATTGGCTAGTTACTCAAAGAAATTTTGTTAGAATATCCAGTAGACTTCACATAATCTTATTTGAAATTTTACCAAATTATACTTATTATAGAGCACTCATTATTTTACGTCCAATATCCTACTTTTATATCCTCATTGTATTGAAAATATTAGGTATTCTTATCAAGAAATAATTCACACTATAATGACATTTTTAATGTTAATTATAGGACACATTTTGTATTCAAAACAAGACTTAAAATAAACATTCAATAAAATATCATCATTGAAATACACACTCATATTAAATACATGAGATACGGAATAAATTTATTTTGTAATATTTTATTTAAACTATTTCTCTTGAAACCTTGATTTATTTCATTCAGGCTTCCCATAAGAATTTTTATTCAATTGGTGAAAAATATTAATAGTTGGTTACTCTGGAAGGTGTTGGTCTAACACATAATTTTTTTTAGCTTGATCAAGAATAGTTCCAAAGTTTATATAATATTCTAAGAAATTTCTTCCACTAATATTAAAATGATCCATAATTTTCATACATTGATAACACATATTAATAATTGAATATTCATTATATAACATAAAGATCCACACCAAAATAATATCGGTATATTGCCTTTGGAAACTTGGACACATAAACAACAAGTTCATAAAAATATTTGAATCACCTCCCACTAAGTTATTTATAACAATAACCCTTCTTATACACAACATAAAATGTAACATTATTCATAACCTATGGAAATGAAACATAATAATGGGTGAGCTCAGATATCTAGTAAGGGTTACCAAGGGAGATATCAATAATAACTTAAGCTTAACATGAACCTAAAGTTATGAGAACTTGAGAATAACATTTAAAAATCATAACATATTAATAATATATCATACTATTCAGTAATTGAATAAATCATGGTGATTAATATGACATGAATCAATGGTCAATAAAATACCATGATCCATGAGAGAAAAATATTGTCATAATACATAAGTTTTTGGCATACAAAAAAGAATATAAAATATTTTATTTGTTATTAAAGGATCATTTCCAATACTATCATAGTGAAATGGGTTCACATCCCAATCTATTGTAGTAGTTAAGGTTCACTCACAAGACTATCATAGTATATAAAGTCCCTTATTGAACATGTTTCACTCAAAATTATCTCTATTTTTATCTCATCAGATATATATCATTATCCAATCCATTTTAGGTAGATATAGGTCATACCCGTTCGTGGTAAAAAAATTACCACCATACTTGGTTATAACATAACCCCCATCCTTTGTTATAATGTATTCATTTTCCTTGGTTATAAGGTAACTATTTCCCTTTATAATAACAAAACCACAATATTTTGTTTTAACATAACCACCATTCTTAGTTTAAACATAACCATAGTCACATAATGAAATTCATAAATTTTTATTCCCATAGATCATAAATCATTCATTATATAATCACATCATTACAAATACAATGGAAATGGGTTCCATAAACCATCCATCAATTCACTATAAAAAAACCCATGAAAAATAAATAGGATTCATAAAATTCTCTCTAAAATAAACATTAAACATCTAGAGAAAGATTGAGAATTGTTTCAATGGATCATATACCCATTAAATTATAATTAAAATCAAAGGATGTAATTATATATGAAGCTTTTATCATAAGGTCACTAAAATATTTCCTGAGGAAAATTACCTATTCATTTTGATAATAAATTTTTTATAAAAAAAAATTCTTTGAAAATATCCTTTTAAACATGTATTGTGTTATTCAAAAAATTTATTGTCCACGCCGGTAGGAAATTCTGTCTGTGGCGTATATGTTAAAAAGAAAAATTTCTTTCATAATTTTCATAAAAAGTCAAAAACTACCTTGTTCAGAAAATGAAAAGACGATTCATTTTAAACCATTTTGTAAAAACTAAAACCTGGGTGAAAATGACATTAAACAATTTAAAAAAAAATTAAAAACATTCTTGAAAACATTTTATAAAAACAATGATATGGAAGAAAAATGTTTTTTGATTGTAGAGAAAAATAAAGTCAATTTTCCTTAAAAACATATTTCTGTTATCTTGAGTACATAAAGAGATAAAAATAAAATGAAAATATTTATTATCAATAAATATCAATATGGGAATAAAATTAATGATTTTATTTATAATTTTATCATTGGATTTTATCATCATAATTATAGTTATAAGAAATCATGATAATCAAGGATATTATAAAATTAAACACTTACCTGTTTGGTAACTTTTGAATCACAACCCCAATTAAAGAAAGAAAATTGTATGGATAATTATCTAGAATAATTTTAATGATAATAATAATAAAATTAATTCATGGGTAGTATTTACATTCTAGAAAAGAAACAAGTGGTGTATATGGCATGTGTCCCATTGAAATAAAAGTCAGACAAAATTCCCTTACCTTATGTCGTACTTACATCGTACATGTTGGAACCTCATGTATAATAAATATATAATAATTATAAACATATTAAATAAAAGTAATCATATATATCTTACCAAATTTTATTTACTTATAAAATTTTATCAAAAAATTTTTAACACTTCTTTATTAAAATCACTATTCTGAGTGATATCTGCTTCATTATTCATGTATATTCTTTTTCGGTAGTTTTGGTAATTACATTTTTATAAATTTAGATAATATATATAATGTTATTAATGATATAAATATCGTATATATTCATTATATACTTGTTTATATTCATTCATAAAATATTTATCTTGAAAAGTTAAATACATCGTTCATAGAGCTGGTAGGTCGTACATATGGATGAACGATAATATCATTTTTTAAAGGATAGAAAGAATGAAATGAAAATTATAAATCATATTTAAATAATATTTATTATAAAATATATATCATATATAATCATTAAATATATCCTTATTACCATCCATGTGAATCACAAATGAAAAATTAATCACAAAGCTTCATAGAGGTGGTATTCTAAGCGTACGCATGATCGATATTATCGTTTTCCAGTAGTTTTGAATGTACATAAGTAGATATGATATTATCATTAATAATTTTAATTATTTCATAAATATAATATATATAAAAATATCCCTTATAATACTTGTAAAAAAAATATGGTGCTGGGAAATTAATTGTATCGCTACGTGGAGACGATAAGGAGTATGTACACACAAGCGATACTTTAACTTCTCATTTGATATAAAGAGGTCTAATAATGGAGGTTTTATAATAATAATAACATTTAATTACATTGAGGACACTAAATTTATTATTTTATTAATATTATACTATACTGATAGGTTGTAAAATAATAATTTAAAATAAAGTTATTGGTTAAGGAGATTACAACTTATATGAAAAAACTCCATTAGATCTCCACTTAAGGAATTTAGGGTTGATATTTTTGGAATACCGAAACATCTTGGAGATGAATAAGTAATATTATAATTTATTTTTATATGGTATGGTTGATCAAGAATTCTCAAGGTGTTGTGAAGAAGAGAGAGGAGGGGTGCGCTTTTATAATTTTGGGGAAGGGCACCCTTGGAATTTCATAAAAATTAAAGTATATTAAACATATTTTAATGATAAAATGGTACTACATGGATTATAAATGGGTATGGGATACCATTATAGACCAAATATTATCCTCACTATTATATTTTAATATTTTTATGATTTTATAGTAATTTTAGAAAATATTATTTTCAAAAAATATCATTATTAATTATCCAAAAACTATTCATTTAATTTGACATAAAATAAATAAATGTAATTGAAAATATAATTAAAATATTATCCATTAAAATAACTAGTATTTATTATTCATCTAAAATTTTTTTAGTACACATTAAATCACTAAAATTAAATTACTTTTAATATTTTTGAATTCATTTTTCATTTTTTTCAAAGTAGATAAATACTGCATCAGTGTTTCATTAGAATTTAATGTCATTATATAATTAATAAAAATTTGAGAAAATATTATATCAAGAAAATATTTTTATTAATCTCAAAATAGACACATATATTCATTTATAATCTTCTTTTTTATATGGGTAACATATTAGATTTTTAAAATTTAGATAGTGACAATTCATAACTTTCTTTGACTTAAATATCATATATGCCATTTTCATGGAAACAATTCCATTAGAAACAAGAATTTAGAGACTAAGATGATAATTTTTTAATTAAATTTATCCAAGAGGAATTATAATGAAAATATATGGCCTCATCACTTAGTTTAAACCAAAATTAACTTGATTTACCCATTATATAGGTGATAAATTTTTCCACAGTTACTATTCATATTGACCAAAAATTAAAGGGCCCTATTTACTGAATATGAATACCCTAGTTCCAAATATTGAATAATTTTTATTAAATTAAATTTTATAATTTTCATAAATTAATTTTAAAATAAACGTACAACAATAGATGAAAACCACTTTTTAGAAAAATATTTTTCTAAGAATAAATCATGGTTTTTTCTGATCTCATTCCTTGAAAAAAATATTAAATTAATTTTAAAAAAATTGATGAAATATATAATATATAAATTTCATTAAAATAATTCACAAATAGGGATCAATTTAATTTTTTAATATAAAAACACATTGCACACATAAAAACTATTTTTCAGCAAAATGCTTTTTTATGTATAAAAAATCTTTTTAATCAAAATTGAAACTTGAAATTGATTCTAATGAACTAAATTATTAAATTTAATATATAATAAAACTAATATATTTTTTAAAAATAATTAAAATAAAAAGATTCTTTGTACATACGGGAGTCAATAAAATTATCATTTTTTTAATACTCACTCAAAAATAATTTTTTTCAACAAATTTAAAATTTTTCATCATAAGATAATTTTAATATTAAGATTTTCAAAATGATATTAATTTTAAAAAATAAAATTTCAAATTATTTTTGGGATTAAATCATAATATTTTATCCCAAAAACGTATACATTTTTGGAAGAAAACATATTTTGTAAGAATAAAATGACCTTACTAAATATTGAGTTACTATTTAATAATAATTTATCAACATATTAATATTTAAAAATAATTTTATATAAATTTAATAAAGTAGTTAATATTTTTAATACCCTCCAATTTAACGACTAGGTTGTAACTATCATTAAAAATAATATTTTAGTAGTAAATCGTTGTTTGTTTGAACGTGGTATTGTGTGTAACGAAAGCTATAAAAGAAAATAATATTTTTAAAGTGAAATATTTTCTGAAATATAGGGGTGTTACATCCCCCCCCCATTTTAATAAATTTAATCCTAACAATTATATCTAGTTGTTGATAATAAAAGTTTTGATATATGAAAATTCCATTGTTTAAAACTGACATTATAAAAAGGGTTTGTAAAACTTCTTCTTGATAAGAGATAACTGAAAATAAGAAGGTCATCTAGAATATAAAAAAACTATGTCTCAGAATAGTACAATGTAATTTCCAAGTGAAAATATGGATATGGAAGTAAAATATAATTCCCATGGAAAAACAAATAGTAATGGAGAACATAGTGAATATAAAGTTAACAACCATAAAACTATAAATGTATAATGGGTGAAAGGACTAATTGTTCATAAAAAAATAAAGGTGATTGGAATGAAATTATTTCAAAATCCTATTCTAAGATTTTATAAATACCATTACTATATACACTAAGAACATAATTTATATATTTAATAGAAAAGTATAATATCAACCTTTAATCTATTGTCTACAAAATCTAATCTGTTACTCTCAAACAAGGAGAATTACAGAGGAATATTATTATTCCCAAAGTATTAAAATCAACTTTTAATAGGTCATAAGAGTATATAAAGATATTACTCCTAACATTATTCATTAATTAAAACTAAAAATAGTGTTCACAAAAAAATATATAATTCCAATAATGAATAAACCTCCATATGAAGGAATATAACATTAATATCCAAATCCTTAATAAAAATATCCATGGTTTGAATTAATAAATAATCCTATATCCCTAATTACCTCAATAAGCTCAATATTAAATAATTATTTATCATAAATGGCTAGGCCATACACATTAACTTATATCTTCAAAATTTTAAATTAATTCATCCTAAATAATATTGAATGTTAAATCACTTGTCAAAACCCATCCCAAATAAATATCTACAAAAATATAATTAATCATCAAAATAACCCACTACATAATCTTATTATACATTTAACATCACCCAGAATACAATGAATAAAATTTAGACACTAACCTAAAAGGTAATCATTAGTTTGAGCAAAAATATTTCTGAAAATATATCATTTCAAATGAATCACTACTCTAACCCTCAAAATTATCTATATTCTACTATCCAGTAGTCCATTTTTAATGTACCATCAAATTATATATCTACTGCAATGGGTATTTAAACCTCAATAGAGTATAATAATCTGATCACATAAAACATTAAAAAGTTGGTGTTGATTCCATTGAATATATTATAAACAATAAACGTAAAACCCTATGATGGTATCCATAAAATATAAGTTAACCTCATATGAGACCATATATGCTTCCAAAATTAACTCTGTCCTTATTTTTAAATGGGTTAAAATATATTGAATATTTTCAATAAATCTAAAAAGGAAATAAACTGAAAAAATGAAATAAATCATATTTTGTAAAATAAAAATTCATTTTCAAGGTTACCAATACTATAAATTTCAACCATCTCTTCAAAAAAACAATAGATACATATTAATATTTATATTTTTCCTTAATCATTTGTTCTATAAAGATATCACCTAAAAACTAAATCACTATTCTTGGTTATTAGTACCATTCAAAATAGAATTTCAGATCCCTAAATAATGACTATTATGGAACAATCCTTTGATATTTCTTGATTTTAATAACCAGAAAATAATTATTATAATACTTATACAACATAATTATAGAATCCTAAAATCTAAAAACTTTATTCATCCAACATCATTCTTAAACCATTAACTATGCTTCATCATCTTATTCCCCATAACATATTTCCTATAATATAAAATCTGAATCATGTCTTAATATTGATCAACTTCAATTTAATAATGCATCGTACTTTTAACATAAGTGATACTATTAAAATAGAACATACAATTCATAAATAATTCATAGTATCTTCATCGTCATTGGTACAACCATTCCACATATAAACTTACTGATTCTCTTCTTGAACATTCCCCCTAGGACATACAATTCTATAATGCTCATACTTTCCACATTTAAAACAATTAATAATTATGGATACCGTAGTGAGGCCATTATTATCATCCATTCCATTAACTAATGTTTTCATTTTTCATCAATAATTACATACATTTTTCCTTATTCACTACACTCAAAAAATATACTAGTTCCTATAATCCAATCACATGACTGCTTCCTCCCAAACTCTGGACATGTTGTAAGCTGAATCTTATTTCCTCCATGTTATTTATATAACTTAATATTTCTCTTATTTTACGCATTAAGACACTCAACAAAGATTATATTATTAATCATATATCTAGATAGGTTATTTGGAATAATAAAAAATCTTTATATTACATATTATTTCACATAGTATTTCATGAAGACAATCATTGTGTTGATTAACACATTTAAGACTAACAAGATTCCTTAGAGTTCTATCCATTGACTAAAACCAAAATCATAGTGTGAGTA
Organism: Viscum album; assembly: GCA_963277665.1. Classification (NCBI taxonomy): domain Eukaryota; kingdom Viridiplantae; phylum Streptophyta; class Magnoliopsida; order Santalales; family Viscaceae; genus Viscum; species Viscum album. The sequence continues at coordinate 1,317,006,732 of OY728128.1, read as the reverse complement.
ACAATAATCATAGTGAAAACCCATATAATAATGAAAAATCACTTATATGATGTCTAAATTGTGACACCATCTTCTATGATGGAATAGGATTACATAGGTCATTTATGATCATTACCAAAATTTCAGGATATTTTCCTATACACAGTCTTATCCCTATGGTTCTAACTAAATTTCTCTCATCCAAGTTTCTAAAGGTGAAATAAACATGTCTCTGATACTAACTATAAAAACCCATAAATTTTATGCTAAGATATCACATATTAATAGATAAATATTCAGTGTATAACATAATAAATCATGCCAAAATCATATAGGTCTAATTCCTTTTGATACATGGACACATAAAAACTAGTTCATAAAAGATCAACATAATCACCAACTATGTTCTTCATAACTAGAACCATTCTTATAAATATCATACATAGTTAATTTATTCTTAACATGGGGAAGGTAAATAAATAAATGGTGATATAATATTCTCAATAAGGGTAAAATATGGATATCTAAATGATCACATGGTCATAACATGAACATAAGTGTATGAGAACATTATCATAACTAATGAAAATAATACCCTTCAAATCATATATCATGATCCTTATTAATGAAAAAAATCATTGAAGTTTATAAGACATGAATCATAATGGAATCAATGAACATGATCCATGAGAGAATAATATTGTCATAATAAATACATTTTTGAATAAGGAATATCATTAAAATAATTTCCTTATTAGTTAAGGATCATTTACAAGACTGTCATATTGGAAAGGGTTCATTAAAAAACCATTTTTGTATTCAAGGGTAACTCCAATGACTATCATATTGGAAACTTTTCCTTATAAAACCTGGTTTACTCCCCTTCCCATTTCTATGTACCTCATGAGATATCAATATTTACCAAATTCATTGGGGTGAGATATAGGTCACACCAATTATTGGTTATAACATGACCATTATACGTGGTTATAAGATAACCAGAGTTCTTAGTTAAGAAATAACCATAATCCGTTTTTATAATGTTTCCACCATCCTTGGTTATAACTTAAAAATAATCACATAATTAAAATCAAACACATGTTCGATAAAATATAATAAAACATTGTTCAAATCATCATATCATAACCCACGTAATGAAAAATAGTTTCATAAAAATTTTATCAATTCACTATAGCATAACCCACGAAAAATAAAAGGGTTTTCTAGACATCTCTTCTGCATAAACATTATCCATCTATATAAATAGTAATAATGGTATCAATTTATCATTTACCCATTAAATCATAATTAACATCAAAGGATGTTATCATATATGAATTATTTTGGAAAGATTAATAAAATATTTCTTAAGGAGAATAACCTTTCCATTTTGAAAATGACTTTTAAAATAAAAATATTTCAAATTATTATAAAAGATATATTAATTTAAAATAACCATGTAAAACAATAAAATAATCTTCAAAACATTTATTGGACTTTATGGTGGTAAATTACATTAATATTGTATAAGTTAAAAGAAAAAATTCTTTTCATATTTTTTAGGTAAAATGTCAAAACGTACCTCCTTCAAAATATGAAAAAATAACCCTTTTAAAAAAAATTTAAAAATTTAACACACGGTTTAAAATTAATTTCATAAACCATAAGATAATAGTAAAATAAGTTTAGGAAAAAATTATAAAAAAACGATATGGAAGAAAAAGGGTTTTCAGTTCTAGATTGAAATAAAGTCAATTTTCCTTGAAACAAATATATTTTGTCTCTTGAATACTTAAGGTGAGAAAAATTAAATAAAATATTTAATTATTAATAAATAAAAATATTATAATAAGATCCCTGTGTTTCTTTCTCATCATCGAAAACAAAATCAAAAAAATATTGATAAACAATGAGATTGTAACATAAAACCCATACCAATTTTATAAATATTTAATTATAATACCCATGAAAGAAATAAAATTTGTTAGATATTTATATCCTATAATTGTCATGAGATTAATAGTAATATAAATTAATGGGATGTATATAAAAAATAAAAAATTAACAAGGGGTGTATAAGGCATTTGTCCCATCAAAATAAAAGTGAGATGAAAATCCTTTACCATGGGTCTGACTTACTTTAAACATGTTATGACCACCAACATATTAAATATATACATATTATAAACCTATTAAATAATAATAAACATATATATTATTCCATATATTATTTACTTATAACCTTTTATCAACCATTTTCTAATGCTTCTTTATTAAAATCACTATTTTGGGTGATATTAGATTCATTTTGTATGTATGTTCTGATTTGTTAATCTTGTTACTTGTATTTTGATTATGCATCCACAATCTCCATAATGTTAATAATTATATAAATATCATAAATATTCATTATATAAATTTTAAAAATCATTCATAAAACAGAGATATAGAAAAATGAATTACACCATTCATGGAGACGTTAGGTCATACGTATGCATGAACATTGTATTCTTTTTTTGTTGGATGGAATGAAATAATGAAAAATAACAAAACACCATTAAATAAAAATGATTATTTCTTGTATATCATATATATATTCATTAAATATGTCTTTATTATAATCCACGTCAAATATAAATAAAAAATGAATCACATCACTTTGTGGAAGTGGTAGTCCACACCTATGCATAATCAGAGTTATCATTTTCCTATTTTTAGGAAGGTAAGATGTTAGATATGATATTATCATTCTAGAAGTATAATTATTTCATATGATAGATATATTTACATTAAAATATCCCATAAAATTTAAGATCTATACCTTTCCTTGAGATGTCTCTAGCTCATATATAGGTATTCATTTTCCTTTTTTAGTACACCATGTTTGGGATTTATCATGGGTGATTTTGGGTTAAATTTGGAGAATTTTGGAAGTAATAGGAGTTTTGAATATTTAGTGAATGGGTTTTTTAAATTGTACACCTAACCAAGAAAACTGTGAGAACCAAACAGATGGGATTCTCATGGTTAGTGCACGATTTATCAAATCGTGCACCCTCTTATGAGAAACCGTGATACACCCTTCAATGAGGCACAATGTTTGGGAACACAGTTTAAGAAAAAAATACTCCCAATATATAAAACCATGTGTTCATAATTAATTAACTCAAAAAAAGTTTTTAAAAATACCTGAACCCCTTAATTTACCCAAAATCAACCAGTCTCGACCCTATATCATTCCTAATATTTTTCGAGGCTTTTAGATGATTTCATAAGAATATCTAACATAGTTATTAACAAATATAAGTCTTTATTTATGGATATTCACCTCTTTAGGTTTGTTATTTCTTCCGGATTAGGTTTCCTTCTCTCCCGCTACTCTTTCTAGAGAAAAATGGGATTATTTTATCCACTGTTGGAAAGGGTTTTTATCATGGATTCAATGGTGTATGATCAATTTGATCTTTTATCTATGATTTAACTCATGATATCATTATTCATCATGGGATTGAACTTTCAATTTCAATTGTAGATTTCCATTATCAAACATTATATATGATCATAAGGTAGGTGATATCAATTCAATTCCCATAGTCTTTCATCCAATTTTGTGTTTGTGTTTTCATAATTCAATTTGAACGTTTAGAAATTGAATATAAAATTTATTAAATATATTTAATAAATAATTTATTGAATCATGTAATTTGGATTAATTTGTTGATGAATTAATTAGTGGAATGTGTGAATGGGGAATTTATGGGAAATGATGATTGTGAAATTGGATTAATTAACCAAAGAATTAAGTTATTGAAACATTTAATTGTAAAGTTGATGGGATATTGAGATTGTGAAATTGAATAAATTAATTGGTTAATTAATTATAATAGTCTAGGGAGTGGATACAAAGAAACAAAGAAAAAATATTGCAATAAAAAGTACTCGGGGAGACTCGAACCTGCGACCACCTCTGAGACCCAACAATAGTGTAACCACATGGCTACAGACCTAGGGGAAATTGGTGAATTAATTAATGAAAAATAATGATTGTTTAATTTATGGGATATAGGGATTGTGGAATTGGATAAATTAATTGTTAAATTTATTAATGGATTAAATGGGTATATGGTTTAAATGGTGAATATCTCATTTTACGTAATGTGATTAAATTATTGAATCATGATTTGTTTTTATAGTTGTAATGGTATATAATGATATGAAAATTGATAACAGAGTTAATTTTTATTAACTTTTATTGATGTGATATATGTTATATATTTTTGATTGATTGATATATGACTGTGGGACAATGAATGAGGATGCAAATACTTATATGTGATTAATGAGGGGTGGGAAAAGGAATGATGCTCTAAATACACAAATCTGATAAATGAAGTGTGGGAAAAGGAATGATGCTTCAAATACCCATATGAGATAGTGAGTATGGGACATGGACTAAGGATCTAAATACCTACGAGAAATTGGGTTGTGGGATAGGGACTGAGTCTCTAAATACCCACTGGTTGTTATAAATGACATTCTATTCCCATATGTTGGAATTGGACTATGGTTCCAATTGGTAGTGATATGTATAAAATGTAATGATAAATGATAATCATGTAATTGTGATATTGTTCAGACTCCATCATGGGACAGAGCGGGTATTAAGGATTTGGGTGTTCTCTAGAACCTATGAGGTTATGTAGTTTATTTAAAAAATATAAATCCGAAAACTATTTATAATTCATTATTATTTAATCATTATAATAATACATGCATAGTTATTGACATGAAATTTTTATATACACCATTGGTGGGGGCATATTAGGTTGAACTCACACCCTATTCAAGCTACATGATCAGTACCTGAATATATTTCTTACTTATTGGATAGGATAAGGGAAAGAATCCTATGTTAGAGGGATCATTAAGAGAGAGAATGGATGAGGGGACTATAAATTGTATTGGAACCTTATTGGAGTTCTCAATTCCTTTATTTTGGGGTTTTTATTATGACACATGATACATACTTAGCATAACATATTTCCTGCTTTTTTTTTGGTATTTCCAATATTAATCATCATGTGATGTTTGTTTTGTTTGGTTATTGGTAATATAATTTTGATATACTTATTTATTTTCCACTTTTTTATATATTTAATAAAAATTATATTGACTTCCCATTATCGATATTAGACCCTTTCTCCTCTTCGACAGCCTCTGGGGTAGGCAGAGGCATGCTTGAGGTCATGTAGCCAACCTGCTCAGGGCACTTGTTTGTGGCACTCAGGTATGGATGTTACAAAGTGGTATCAAAGGCTGGTTTGGTATTATATTATTTTATTCTTTCTTATTATTTATGAAATGTGGACAAAAAATAGGATGATTCATGCCTTGGTTATGATCTTTGTCAAGGTAGTAGCTAACCCACGTATAATGGTAAAATCCAAGTACCCATGATAGAATTGTTGTTATTAATGTGTGTTGTTATAGTTGAATGTTATTTCACTTCAGCTGATGATCTTGTTGTGTGATGTGAGTATTTATTCTGAGTTATTTGAGATATAACCTATTGCATGTTATGTAATGATATTTGAGTATTCATGCATTATTCCAGGCACTCAGAATAATTATGTGACATGCATCATTTTTATGTATGCACGGGAAAAAGTGTTTTGGTTAAGTTGTTGAAATTGAAATTTTTTAACTAGATTGTGTGACTTAAATGAAATGGTTCCTAATATGAAATAGATAATTTTAAATGATTTAATAGGTGAATAAATTGGTTTCTATTGAGAAATGTGATTAACAAGAATTATTTCACCCTTGTTAACCATAACCGAGGTGTAGAATGGTTAAGGGTAGTGATATTTCACCGGTTTAGACTGTTTGTATGGGTTTGGGAGATAACATGCGATGAATTTATGTGAATCCCCATAATTTTTTGAAGATTGTGTTATATTTCTTAAGATTTGTGCTTGGAATTCACGTGATACTTTTCGATGATGATGCTTGTGGAAAGGATAAATGAAGACATTGATGGAGATAATCCTATAGCAGGGAATTATGAGGCACCAATAGTGGCTGGTGAAGGATTCTGAGATATGTTCCAGGGGAAATTTTCTCATTTAATGAAATTTATGGAGTGAGACCCAGAGTGGGTAGTGAAGAATATATCCTACCTAATGCGAGTGTATCTGTTACATCACCCTTTGACCGTCACCAGAGTGGGTAGGCATGAGGTAGCAGAGTTCCAGATTGATTCCATCCGGCCATACCTAACCATTTAGAGAATCCATTTAATTAATGGTTCACGTTGTCTTTATACATGTGATTAATATCCATGAAGCGCTGGTGAGAAATTCTGGGTCGAACTGGGTATGAAGAGAGTATAGTATAGAAATGCTATTTAGAGATGTTCCTGGAACACTTTTATACAGATACTCTAATACAGTAGAGAGAATCTGGTTTCATGTTATTGACTCAAAGGAGTATGTTATGGATAGAATGTACTGGTCACTTTATCATTATGTAGTGCTTTTACAAGTGTTGGGAGGGTATGAGAAAAATCTTCAAAGGAATTTCCAAGATGCCCTTAAAAGATTGATTAAGTCTCAAGTTAATATCTTTCACCTAAAAAAGTATTCTGATGTGGTGGACCAGGATCTCATATCTGAGGGGAACATAAAGGATTCTACCAGTGGAGGACATTTGGTTTCTACTAGGTGATCAAAAGGTACATATTTTGAGGTTAGGAACCATCGTTATGATAAAGTTCACTAGATCTTGGGAAAGAATAGTTGTGATGGGAAAGTATCAGTTTCTCTGGGTCATACCCGAGTGATTTTCCACTAGTGTGTTATAATATTCTGAAATCATAGATATTTTCCCTGACCACCGGTGTAGTGCCAATCTTGTGCAATATCGGAAATCTATAGCGGTTCTGCAAGAACCAATGAAATATTGGTGATGATAGAGCAGCTAGGCAGAATCAGAGTGTGGTAAGGGGTTCTTTTACTCTATGTCAGGATGGAAGTTGGAGTTCTACTCATCGTGGTGGTCGGTGTAGTATAAAAGGTGTTTTTTGGAAAGGGAACTTATATCAATATAGTGGTGCATCTTAGTGGACTCGAACTGCTTCATAAGGAAGAGGGGTGGGACATTTTCATCCCATTAGCCTACACTGGTGGATTGTGAGGCTAGAACGTCAATAATTAGAGGTACTATTATTGTAGCTTTTACACTATATGGTGACTTATTTGATACTATTGCCTCTTGAAATTTTAAATAATCCCAACTTGTGAATGGTTTGAGTATGGTGGTGGAGTTCAGGAGTGGGGTTATGATGATAGATAAACCTTTGGGATTACGGTGGAGAGACATCTATTTGTGCTAGGTATGTTATATCAAGGTTGGGAATTATTGGTTTCAATGGGATATTTTTATCCTTGACATGTTAGGCTTTGACCTATTTATAAACATGGACTGGTTAGTAGGAAACTAATCTGAGATAGATGTTTATACTAGAAGAGTGAATTTTATCTTTCATAAGGGTGATAGTAATATTCACTAAGGAAAGTGGGATATCCAAGTTGTCTAAGTAGGTCTTTATCAACATCAACTAGGGGATCTCACCACCCTTCTTTCTAGTCTATTGTAGGATGATGGTAGGGAATATCAGGATGTCTTTCGACCTATAGTGTATAGGGTTTAGGTTGTTTTTATTGAATAATTTTTAGATTTTCCACCATAAAGTTATGTAGACTTTACAGTAGATCCCATGTCAGGGGATGGGCATGTTTCTATTCCACCATATATAAAATAACAAATTTGGCTTCAAGATAATAAGATTCAACTGGTTGATTTGTATAACAAGGTATTTATCCATCTAAGTAAGTCACCTTGGGGTTATATAGTTTTATTTACTACGAAGGTGGTCAAGACTCTATTCTTATGTGTTGATTAATTGAAGATGAACCAGATCACATTGAAGAACTAATATCCCCTTCGATATATCATTGATTTTCTTGACTATTTGAGGGGATATTGAGTTTTATCCATGATTGAATTGAAATTAGGGTCTCATCCATTGATATTTCATCCTTCTCATATATCTAGTACTGAATTCAAATATAGGTATGGCCTTTATGAGTTCTTCATAATGTTATTTGGGTTAGAAAATTCTCCCATAAACTTTATGGCCATAATCAACTGAATATTTCATCCATACCTGGATCATTTTCATGTAGTATTTTTGGATGAAATCTTGTTATACACTAAGACTCAAAGGTATCATTCCCAACATCTAGCCATCATCCTTAGAACTTTGGAGGAGCATCAGTTATATTCCATGATATCTAAGTGTCAATTCTAGATTTATTGGTCATAAATATTATCTTACATCATCTCAGAGTAAGGTGTTTTAGTGGACATTGATAATGTTTAAGAATTTGTATCATAGGAGAATCCCAAGAACATTTTTTTTCTATCACATTATAGGGATATCTGGGTATTATCGAGGGTTCATCCCTGAATTTCCCAATTTTACAATTCCACTTTCAAGATTGACCAAAAAGGGCGTAAATTTTGAATACTCTAAAGCATGTGAGATTTCTTTTTGAAAGTCAAAGAAGCTCTTGACAAGAGCACCAATCTTGATCCTATAGTAGTCGGGTGAGAAGTATATGGTGTTTTGTGAAGAAGTTGGGGTACGTCTTGGAGCACTGTTAATGCAGGGAGATCAAGTTATGGTGTGTTGGTCATTGAATTTGAGGCCACATTAATGGAACTCTCCTACACATGGCCTCGAAATAGCTAATGTAGTTTAATTTTGATGTGTCGAAAACATTACCTATTGGAAGAAGATCCTAGAAATTTTGTATTTTTCCTATAAAAATAATTATTTGGAAACTATTCATATGGCACCATATGAGAAACTTTATGGTAGGCCATGCAGACCACCTATTTATTGGATGGAGGTGGGTGATTTAGAGCTGTTGGGACTAGTATCATGTAGGAGACATGAGAACTTATTCAGTTGATTCAGAAGATAATGGTTAGGGATGTGTGTAGATAGAATTCGTATGCTGATAGATGATGATAACCACTATATTTTTCATAGGGTGATCATGTATTCCTTTGGGTGTCGCCAATATTGGGTCACCGCGTGATATATAGATAGGGAAAGATGGTGCCCAGGTATGATGGACCATTTGAGGTTGACGATGGATTCAAGTTAGTGGCGTACCGGTTATCTATTCTATAGACATACATGGCTGTGAATTATTTTCTCCATTTGTTGCCTCTTCACAGTTATCACCTTAGTCCTTCTCAAGGGATAAATGTTGATTATGTTTAGATCTAGATAGATGCATCCTATGAGAAGCATCTAATATGTGTGTTGGATCATAATGAGAAAAGGTTACAGGGAAAGACTGCACCAATAGTTCATATTCTTTGGAAACATGGATATGTTCAGGAAGTAAAATGGGAGAGAGAAGAGGACACGCATGCTCAATGGCGCGACATTTTTGACATAGAATCTTATATGTTCTTGAGAGTACAGCTTAAGGACAATCTTTTATAAGGTGGGGAGATTTTAAGATCCCAACATTTTTTAGAGATGTTGAAAGATATTTTACAATCATCATTTTACCTTGTTTTAATTATATCATGTTCGGAGTTTATCTTGGTTGAATTTTGGTGAATTTTTTAGAATTTTGGATGGAAGAGGTGATGTGCTTGGTTGGTGCATGGTTTTCCCAAACCGTTCTCACAACCCAGCAAACCATGTGAACCAAAATAAAGGGGAATCACAGGGTTAACACATAATTTTTCAAATACTGTTTCCTCATGGGATAAATTGTGTGACAACCCTTAATGAAGAACATGGTTATAGTGAACTGTTAGGGGAAACTATGTGCCCCATATATAAAATCATTCACATGAAATTAATTAACCAAAAAATTTGTTTTAAAAATAAATGAACCCCCTAAATTCACCCAAAATTGACCATGGTGGGCCCAAACTCATTTCTATCCATTTTAGGATTCAAAATGAATGCCTAGGACACATAAATACCATTATCAATGAACCGAATGATGGATTTATGGATCTACACTTCTCCGGGTACGAGGTTTCTTTAAAATTATGTCTTCTTCTCCCTCGATCGTCTTTCAGGATAAAAAAAGGGATTGATTTATCTTCCATTAGAAAGGTTTGGATATAAGATTTGATATTGGATGATCCTTTTGATATTATTTATATGATTTGATTCAAAATATCATTCTTCATTGGGGTTTTTAGCTTTCTATTTCAATTTTGGATTTCCATTAGTGACCATTATCAACATTTTTGTAGTCGTTTGTCTCAATTCAACTCCCATTGTCTTTCTTCCAATTGTGTGTTTGAGTTGTTAGAATTCAGTTGACCCAATTGGCCATTTAGTATTTAATGGATTAAATTAACATTACAATTAATTTAGGGAAACATAGAAGTTGGATAAATTAATTTTTGACTTAATTAAAAAAATTTGTGAATGTGGAATTGATGGGAAATTGAGATTATTAAATTAGATTAAATAACTCAGGAATTGATTAATAGAATCATATAATTTTTGAATTGATGGGATATTGAGATTGTGAAATAGAATTAATTCATTAATGAAATCTTATGATCTTGGAATTGGTGGGATATTGGGATTGTGGAATTATATTAATTGATTGGTGAATTAATTAATAGATTAAAGGGGTATATGATTTAAATGTTGAATTACACATTTCATTCCATGTGATTAATGTGTTGAATCATTATTTATTTTGATTGATGTAATGGTATATCAGGATGTTAAATGTTATATTAGAGTTGATATTTATTGAATTTTATTGATATGATATATGTGATATATGTGTGATTGATTAATATATGATTTTGGGAAATGGGTTGAGGATCTAAAAAACAATAAGTGATTAATGAGGTGAGTGACAGGGACTGATTGTTCAAATATCCATAAGCACGTTATTATGATATGGTTTAGTTTCTAGCATGGTCCAAAGTAGGTATTGAGGGTTTGGGTATTCTCAGGATCCTGGAAGGTTATGTGGTTTATTTATAGAAAAATAAATTTTTATAATCGTTTACTTATTCATTTTTCTTTATTCTTTAAAAAAATTTATACAATTTTATTGATTGGATATTTTAATAGATATCGTTGGTGGTGTCTTAATGAGTTTTAATCACACCCTAATCAAGCTTCCTAATAGATACCCAAATATATTTTATTTTTTTAATATAGGTTATGGTAAGAGTGCTATGTTAAAGGGATGATTGGTAGGGATCATGGATTAGGGGACTAGACTTAGTATCGATACCCTCTTGGAGTTGTAAGTGTCTTTATTTTAAGGTCTTAATTTTTGACACATGAAACATTATTGGCATGAAATATTTCTTTCTTTGGTTTTAGATATTTTATTTCATATTTTAATCATCATATGATACTGTTTGGTTTTGGTTATTGGTCATATAATTTGGTTATTATTATTTATTTTCCAGTTTTTGGATTCTTTGATAAAATTGGTATAGTCACCACATGATCAATATTAGTCCCTTGTTTCTAGTTGATAGCCTATAGAATACAAGGTGGTGTGCTTGAGGTCATGTAGTCAACCATCTTATGGAACCAGTGTGTGTCATCTGGGTGGGGACAATATATAAAATTTCATGATGAGTAATGAATTCTATCGTTATATGGAGATGTTATGATTCACATACCCACAAGCGATATATTGAAATTCTTTTTAAGGGAAAAAGGGTGATTAAAGGTGGTTTTATAATCATAATAACACTTCATTATATTTATGATACATAATTTATTATTAATTAATAATATAACAAAATTTTAGGAGTAAAAAGAATAATTAAAAATAAACTGATCAGTTGAGGTGATTACTTCTTCATTGAAATAACTTCTTTATATCGCCTCTTAATGTATTTAGGGTATCTGTTTTGGGAATAAAAAAACCAAGATAATGTGTCTAAGAAAATTATAATTTATATTCTTAGGGTATGGTCGATATATATGGCATAAGGTGGTGTGAGGAAGACAAAAGAGGGGTTCCCTATTATAATTGATGGGAGGGGAACCCTTGGATTTTCTTAAAATATTATAATATATTATATTAATTCCAAAGTAAAATGGTTCCTAATGGATGATAAATGGGTACAGGATGAAATGTTAGGCCAAATATTTCAACCATTTTCCTCTTTTAATATTTTTTTGTTTTTTAGTAATTTTATAAAAGAGTATTTCTATAAAATATCTTTATTGGCAATGTAGACACTATTCATTTAACTTTCCTTAAAACACATATGTACAAAATTGTAATGAGATTATAATTCCTTAAAAAAATATTTCATATTCCTATAAAAAATTCATTTCAAACATTAAATCAATCAAATTTAATTACTTTCAAAAAATTTAAAATCATATATTAGATTTTTCTTATTAATTACAGAAATATTGCATCATTGTCGCATAAGAATGTAAGGTCATTATAAAATTACTAAATTTAGAAATAAAATTATATAATGAGAATAATTTCATTATTCTTAAAATATACACTTATATTCATTTATAACATGATTTTTTCATTTTTGTTTATACATAAGTTATATGTAAAACTAATAGAGTGACATTTTATAATATTCTTAGATTTAAATATTATATTGGTCATTTTCATGGAATAACGTCAATTAAAAAAATAAATTTATATATTATGGAGATAATGGTATAATTCCCTCAATATAATAAAATTTTATTAATAAATATGGTATTATCACTTAGTTTTAAGCACGATTGACATGATTTACCCTTTACCAAGATGATAAATTTTACCACAGTTTCTATTCATATTGGACAAAAATAAAAGGGTCACATTTACCTAATTTAAACTTCCTGATTTAAAATATACAATCCATTTTCTCAAATTCTATTTATTTATCTGGTAGAAAGTAATTTTAAAATAATCACGCAATATGTGGCGAAAACATTCTTTTAGAAAAATAAATTTTTGGGTATAAAATATTGATTATTATTATCTCATTCTTAAAAAAATATAAATTAATATTAAAATACATGATTTAATATATAATATATAAATTTCATTTCAATAATTCACCTATGGTGATAAATTTAATATATAAGATAAAAACACATTGCATAAATAAAAACATTTTTCCAAGAAAATGTATTTTTATGTATATTTTTTCTTTTCAAAAATCAAGCATGAAATTGATTATGGAGGAATTAGTTGTATTAAATAATATATAAAAAATTTTATTTAACATCGAAACCATTTATAAACAAAATGGAACTTTTTTCATTCAGTTTTCAATAGATTTATCATTTTTTAATATTCCCTAGAAAACCTATCATTTCAAATAATTCTAAAAAATTCATCCAAATACAATTTTAATTTTATGATTTAAATAATCATTTTCATTTTAGAGAATAAAATTTCTAAATTTAGAAAAAATTAATCCTAATATTTTCTCACAAAAATCGATGAAAATCATTTTCAATGAAAAAATATTTTTTAAGAATAAAATAACATTACTAAAAATTGAGAGGTTATTTACTAAATATTTATCAATAAATTTATATTAAATCTATATATATTTCAGCAATTAGTTAATCCTATGAATAATCTCCAATTCAACAACTAGGTTATAACTGTCACAACTAATAATATTTTAATAGTTTATCTGAGTTCTTTTTTACATGGTGTTTCATGCAATGTAAGTTATGGAACGAAATTAAATTACTTAAAGAAAAATATTTTATAAAATATCATGGTGTTAAAAATATTTTCATTCTCAACTATTGATCTCGTAGTAATTTTCCCTAGGTATGGTTTAATTATATCTATAGTTGAAACTTTTATCATATGAATTACAAGTTTTACCATCATTTGAAAAGTAATTTTATTAAACATACTACCACTAAAATGATGACCCATTTTGAATACTATAATATCCATTAGAGCACCACAATCTGTATTCACTAATATTTGGGTCACTTTAGTTTTCATCCCATTACTAAACTCTTTAGGTAAAAAATCATGTCAATCATATCAGATATGACTCTTGAAAAGATGAGTAGATAACTCTATATCCCATTCCATCACATGAATTTGATCAAATTTATTTGTTTAGTATACTAATATATAATGGATTCTAAAATAAGTGTGGATAAAATCTAAATCCATATAAGGGCATAGAATATTATTCGGGTTTCCCATAACTAGATTTCCTTACACCATATAACCCATGGGAACACAGCTTTAGCATGACCTACCCTATAGAATGATTGAGGTCCTGATATGAGTTTGATTTAGAAGGAATATAACACTTCATAATTAATGAAAGTGATTTTTAATATAACAATATTGTCTCATATATTACCTTTACATGCGTGAATGATTCTATTGATTTAGTTTTTAATCTTATTCCTTCCAAAAAATAAATATATTCAATCCAAATGTATATATCATTTCAAACAATTCATAATTTGTTTTAGTGACCCAAATTTAAATTTAAAAATATTGACACATATCCAAATTCATCCCATGTATAAGGTATATAAAACCCATTAATTAAAATAAATTGATTCATATAAAACCAAAATACCCCACAAGAGTAGGCATGGAGAGAAAAATAGTCAACCCCGGCATTTCAAGAAAATATTAATCTCTGGATCCAGTTATTAGTCTTACCAAAAGACCCTATACTTGTGATTCATTCCCAAGTAGATACCTAAATCACATCATAATTTTAATTCCTATTATCTATATACTATAATTAAAATTTTAATTTGATACTATAACCTAGTACATGAAAAAGTTAATGAGACACAATAAACTCGCACTCCAAGATCTGGTGGCCAAAACAAATTCCTTTAAAACTTTATTCGATCCAAGTGATATTAACCGAGCTAAAATTTTATATATTTCACCTTAATATTACATCTCATAATTATCTCACACAAACCTAAGAAGCATTAGATTTACTGTCCTTATATAATATATACATAAAAACTTATTTTACAACACTTTTTAATATTCCAAATTAATCATGCCTCCTGAAAATTTTCACTAGTTATAGTCATTTTCATAAAATAAGGAATTAAACATATGAAATTGGTGATCATTGATGCCCAGTTGGGGTAAACATAAGAGACAAACATTTATGATCACAAGTGATCAAAATATAAAATTTTTGGTATGAGATAATGGTCACATTCCATAAGAATAACATTTCAAAATCATACCCCTAATAAAAATGGATCATCAAAAACTAATAAAGACTTAAATATTTGAGCATAACCAAAGACCTGAATAATAATTAAATCAGAACAATACAAAATATAAGATTATGGAACAAACATAATCAGAAAAATAATTTCCATTATCAAGACACACTACTAATATAATAATCATATAATAGATAGATTCTCAAAATGGATTGGGTTCACTCCCAAATCCTTGGCATGTCATCTCCTGATACATAATCCCATACGCAATGAATTGAAGGGATGTGTAATTCAAGTTCCACAATCACATAATTTAATTATTCCCTTATGGATGTGGGTTTAATTACTATTCCCATTAATCACATGATATATAACTTTTCCCAATTCATTGGAGGTATAGATAATTTCACGAAAACATTTTACATAATGAAATCAAAAAATAGGTGTCACAATAGGACATACAACATTAATATTTCAAATATCACATAATTATCTTGATGAAATGTGATAGGTTTAATGAAAACTTATATGAATAATTTTGTAATCCCTAAAAATAAATAATTTGGATTTAGGTATAAAAACATATCCCTAGTGATTATAAAAAAAATTAATGGAGTTTACATGGATAAAAATACCTTTATATTAATTACACTTTGAATGGTAATACATAATAAGGGATTATGATTCAGATTGTTTGATACTGAGAGTATAAATACACAAAAGAAAAATAACATGACTGAATTTAGGGGGTAATTTAGGACAGATAATTTCCAATAATATAACTCCTTTTGAGATAAATAGTAATTTTAAGTAAAAAAATATAAATATTTTTATATATATTATTAAAAATTTTGAATAAGACAAAAATATGGGTCAATTTCAAAATTTATTTTCATAATTGTGATCTAAAAACATTTGAGAAAATTTACATTTAAAATGAATTTACAATAATTGAGTCCTTAAGTATAAAAATTCATATTTTGTAGGAAATTTAATGTGTAAGTTAAAATATTTAATCTTGGAAGGGTAATCCTTTGAAAATATTTTTAAAATATCATAAGTAAAACCGACATTATAAAAACAATAATAAATCATTATATTTAAAATCTATGCATGAAATAAAAATATCAAATTAGATAATATAATTTTTTTTAAAAATAATAGTGTAAATATTATATGTAAATAAATAATATTGAAATGGTGGTGAAATATACATCAATAGGATAATAATGATTCTTAATAATGATATATTAATGTATAATTAAATCTTTCAACAAAATAGAATTGGGGTAACACCCTTCAAAAAAGAGTTCATGAGAAATTAATGAGAATTCCTACAAAATAAATAGGTAATACAACATAACACAACAGTATTTTTTAATCCACCCAACTTATAATAATGGAGTCCAAGAAGAAACATTATAACTTTATGAATGGAAATTGGGTTAAGAAAAACCCTTATTACATTGGTAACCTTTGAAAAAACACTTTAAAGAGAGAACCATGGATGGATTAGTAAAAAATTTTAAATTAATGATATGTGTGGTAAAAATATATCTATTGGTAGTATATATACCACACAATAGAAAGAAATTGTGGAATATGGAACATATCTCAATGAATGAAAATTGAGACTAGAAAACACCTACTATTCTCCTCCTAACATCTAGGAAAGGTCCTTAACCTACAGTATTAAAACATAACATTAATAATCATTTAATTTAGAAACATATTCATATATATTACCTTTTATATACATCATTTATAATCATTATTTACAAATCTATTAGTAAGTTATAGTTTATTTTCGTTAATGAAAGTTAATAACTTTGGTTCGTATGAGTTTAATAATAGCAATGTATATCCCCATTATATGGTAAATATTTCATTATTCCCATATTATTCAAGTAATAGATTTTCCCTAACTATTTATTATTACATTTACCAGGATTTTACTTTTTACCCAAATTTACTTTTACAAAAAACCCATTTTTTAACTAGTTAACTTGTTTTTAAGACTAAATAACAAATTAAGATTATTACAAAATTTTGATAATCTCATTACAAATATGAAAATCCTTTCATAATTGGAAATTACAAAAATAGATAAAAATTAATATTATAATAATAAATGTATATTATATAAAACCTAGTTTTTAGAAATATATTAATTCAGATCTAAACTATAAATCAGGAGTTTATAAGTTAAACATAATAATTTTAATGTACATAGTTAATTATTTTATACATATTTTATATGGGAAAATAATTCTTAAATTTTTATGTTATGTTTATATCTGAATGATGCCATAAAAATCATTGTATTTGTAAAAATGTTTTCTTATTATTCACCAAAAATTCATTTTTTCTATAAAAATGTTGAAACCCATCCTTAGTTAATATTACCATGATGAACTCAAAAATTATATTAATTTTCTTATCTTATTTCTAATATTTAGGCATTTAACTTTTATATATTAATAAAAAATATAATATAAAAAATTTATAGGAAAATTTAATTTTAGATATTAAATCTTATTATTCTTATTTCCTATAAATAACGAATTAAATATGTTTTAATTTATTATTCATTGTCATTATTTATTTAGATTCTAAAAATAAAAACATGAATAGTGAAAAATTATTTTAGGAAAATGTGATTTTAATTATAAAATATAATTATTAGTTATATAGATTCAATAATTGCATTTTTTCAAAGCATTGACCCTAAAAAATGCACATAATTTTCTTTTAAATCATGATTTTATAATGTGATTACATATTATTATAATCTCTAATACAATGTGTACATTTTTAATGGTCAAATTTTAATACGTGTAATTTTATTTTAATATTATACCCCACAATATTGTTTTAGTATGATGATGTTTTTGGAGAAAGATATTCAACATATAATTCAATTACATGAAAATGTATACTAAAATATTGAGGTGATAATTTGTTCCCCATAAATAAATTTCATCCACAAAATTTTAAATTCTCCCACTAATAGGAATAAATAATGATATTCTTAATATATTCATGATTTGAGATATAATTTATAATGAAATATCAACCTTGTTAAATTGGGTAATAGTGTTGAACTCATATCACAATTGAGTATTATGACCCATATAATATATGTATTATAAATAAAGAGTTTATATTTATTCTTACACTAATAAATGGTTATGATTTTATTTGGGATACTAAATGTGTCTTTATTATTCTAGAAATTGAAATGGATTCTATATAGAGAGAGATAACCAATGTCAAAAATCACTTCAAATACCACTAAATGAATAAGATTAAAACAAT
Organism: Viscum album; assembly: GCA_963277665.1. Lineage (NCBI taxonomy): Eukaryota > Viridiplantae > Streptophyta > Magnoliopsida > Santalales > Viscaceae > Viscum > Viscum album. The sequence continues at coordinate 1,316,988,131 of OY728128.1, read as the reverse complement.
TTTGAGGTTCTAAAATAAATTTATCAAATAATATTATATACCTAGGGTACAACCATTATATTAATAGTAGTTTTCTTCGATAATCTAATAATTACGATGAATATTACATTTTTATTAAAAATTATACAAAACATAGAAGCCAACAAAGGAAAACAAAGTATACAAGAGAGTCAAGGGAGAAAGAAAACTAAGGGGGTCCAAAATGGTGGAGGCCAAGGGAATCCCTCTAATTAGGTTAACCCCATCAGGTTTTAGCATAACTATATCATGCAGCAAAACATGGTCATTGCTAATGACCTCCATCAAAGCCTGGTGATCTGCCACCTTATTACCCTCACACTAGTTCTGCCTTATTTTGGTGTCATTGGTGATCATGCTTCTGCAATTTCTGATAATGTAGGTTATAGACCAAAGAGGAGAGCACGACTCATTCATGAAATTGTGCAGGATATTGGAATCTGTTTCAACTTCCACTAAGGAAATCCCCTTCTGGTGCGATATATTAATTCCCATGAGCATATACTTTACTCTGGCCTCCAATGAAGTGCCATGACCGATGTTGGAGGAGAAGTCCAAGAGGACCGAACCACGGGAGTCCCGGATGACCACAACACCACCTAAGACACCCGACCATCATGACCCATCAGTATTGAATTTCAAACCCCTTATTTTGGGGACTACATCATACCCAAAGTCCACGGTTGATGTTGTTCTCTGGTTTAGCATCATGAGAGTAATAATTCCTCTATCTAAGGGATGATGCATCCCTCCATTTTCCAATGAGCTGAGTCAAATCCCGGAGAATACACTTTGTTCTAATGATGATAGACTTACCCATTGAGTGGGTCCCCTTGTGATGCAGCTTATTCTTGGCTTACCATATAGACCAACACCCAGCAAGGAGGATCACCGAGCGATCCATCTTCTCTGGACCTATGACTCCCGAGCCATTGAACCACCTATCCAATAAAGGAAGCTTCACCAGCCCCACGTTCTAATGATAATCTAATAATTAATTACTAAAGTTCTAGAAAAAAATATTGTTATATTGTAGTAGTCAGAAAGTAAATCAAATATATCATTTTATATAATTTATTGTATAATTACTGTTTATTGACCCAGTTTATCATGAGTGATATAACATACCTCATTTTACTGCCATTAATAGATTCCTTATTGGAGATCCCTAAATGAAAATAGGCATGCTTCCTTACATTCTTGAGGATTATGACTAGTAGTGTGGGTTTATAATTGTGTTATGGGGAGACTATAATATGATATAAAAGTAAGATAACATTGGACATAAATTCAATGATATAATCATCCACAATGGGTAGTAAAAAATACATCTCTGAATGTTCCAATGAATAAATATGTCTCAATAATATCAAATTAGGGATCCATGTCAAATAAAAAATAAGAACAACCAAAACCAATAAATATCCCATGGGGAAAGAGTAAAAACTATAATTTTCTATAGAAAATATATAGAATATACATGATCCATCATGTAAAACTAAACCTTGCATTGGATATAGATCGCTTTCCATTATCCAGTCTTGTAGTTATGTAGTCTTCTCGGGTACCAATGGTGGACTGAGAAGGGTGTGAGAACAACTTAGTAATCCCCCACCAATGGTCTCTATAAATATATCTATTCTACATAAGTGGATGTAGACATGTAAATATATATGTATGATTATAACTGGAGCATAATGTTAAAAAATTACAATATTGATCTTCATATTCTATGATAATACATGTGACCAACTATACCTATGTCGACTAGTTCTCTACATATCAAATCAAAAATAACATGGGAACTATACCAGACCTAGATTATATCTTAGGCCAAAGGAAATACAATCTTCTCAAAATAATAGTCACACCTAAAGAAAAATATCCATCCTAAAATAGTATTCACACTTAGGGAAATGTACCCTTCTTAGAACAATTTTCACACCAATGGAAATATACCCATCACAAAACAGCAATCACACCCAAAGAAATATGCCTATACTAGAAAAAAAGTCACACCCAGGTAAATATAATTGTCTCAAATAAATAGTTTCACCCAGGAAAATATACCCACCCCAAAAACCTGATATTCCTCCTCAAGGAACAACATCCCTACAACCAATGTAAAACCACCTCAGATACACCGTCTAAAAAATCATGCAAATAATCTACTCAAAATTACTCAACACCATTTCATACAACATGATTTATTATTTATTAATTATAGTTTCTTTTCAATATGAACCATTCATGATTTATCCTATCAATATATCATTAACATATTCATCACCAAAATTATCACCATTTAAATTGGATCATCAACCATTCACTATTTTCCAACCCAAATTTGAGATAAAAAATTATAGTTTCATTTCTTAAGGGAATTATATAAAATTTATTTCCATGAATTAATAAAATTATTTAATTCTTAGGTATAATTATCATCGATACATCATGACCATACAACACATGCACTAAAAAAATGTTTATACATCCAAGAAAAGTAAAGAATACCTAAGAACATTAACAATAATGTGTCGTTTATAGGGTGTTTTCCTTTATCTAAACTTACACTCATAAGTGTCTAATGTAATGAAACTCAAATTACTAAAATGGGATCCCACCATGGTCTCCTAAATCAATGTTTTACTTTTCATTCCTTATATTTTTTAGGTTCAATTAACTCCAATTCAAGGATACCGGCCTCTAGAAGGTGAGAAATCACAAAAATATCTTATAGTATGGCTAGGGTTTGAGGGTATAATTTTACTGAAGAATAATTATTTATTTAATGTGATTTTCAAGTTCAAAATCTAATTTTCATATTTCATTAATCACATTGAACTATTTGGATATATATTTTGGAAACTATGATCCAAACGTGTGAACCCCATTGTATAATACATGCCACTTCTCATAGTTATTCCATATAAGATGAAAAACCATGTGACAACCAAGAAAATTCTTTTTCATAACATTTTTAGGCATTTCATGGTTACCTATATAAACCCACATAGTTTGAAAAATTATATACCTTCATTTACCCCTCTTCACTATTAGTTTCATCATTAGTACTAAACATGCACTAACCATATTCCACCTGCTGTAAATCCAAAAAAAAATTGTTTTATCCTACCACTATATAAATTCCCTCACAACATTTCTAAATTTCTTAACCACATTATTCAAATTAAAACAATAAAAAGAACATTATTATGTAAAATTTCAAATAAGGACCTAACTCATTGAAACATTTTGGTTTTAAATCCTCCCTATCTTAGAAAATATTTTCCTTGAGATGAAATCTAGAATGAAGACTTTGATTTTACAACTTCACCTCCTTAGATCAATTTTTACTCAATATGCACTTCAAAATGTTGTCAATACTCATTAATGAAAAACACTTGCCAATGGTTCTACATATCTAATTATCAGCCATAAGTATCCACCTATTTTTAGTTTTACTAACACTGAACTCAAACCTATAGAAATTTCTATAAATGATGAATCTTATCACTCTAATCCACTATAAATATTGTACGTTCATTTAAGGATGCATTATCCTCAATCAAACTATCATCCACGTCAATCATGTGAGATGGATCTGGATGGTTACACCTCAACTATAATAAATAAAAAAAATCATACATAGTACTAAAAAACTAAGGATAAACCAATAGGTACACCACTTGAAAATTCTTATACGCTATCTTGAATTTCATAGAAGCCGTAGTTGTAAAATTTCACTACCTATGAATATGATGATGGACCAACCTCAACAACACTCAAATGAACACATTGTCACCAACCATTAACTCAAGAGGTCATCATCACCCATCTACATAAGATTTATTTCTACTCTAAGAAGAATGTTAACACTTACTAATAAACTACACCTACCCTTATGTCTCATGCACATTACTTAGATGGCACAATGATATATTAACAAACTCTAACTATAATAGAGGTGAGTGTCACAGCCCATTATAAAATTCCTCATAAATTTTCATCTATATAGAATCATATAGACTATTATTATATATTAACCCTATCAAGGATATGTGGTTCTTAAAAGAACCCCCAAAATTAAGGACACACGCACTTAGAATGTCTTCATGAATTTGTATAGTCATCTTGGAATGTTCAACAATATATGGATGGAAATATGTGATAAAAGTATCCTATATACAAATTGATTTTTGAATCCCTTCCTGAAATGATATTTAAAACTATTTTATCAATATGAAAATTGGTTTGAGTAACCACATTAAAGTGGAATATTTCTTAGATATAGAGCTTACCTAACTTCTCTATTGAAAAGGTATTTTTTTAGAAAAAAGTGAGCCACCATTGTTAGTTAATCTACTATCACCCAAACTGCATTTCTCCCATGGGGTTTCCATGAAAACACCATAAAAATATATTATAAAATCATCCCAATTCCACTCATGGATGAAAAATATTATCAAAAGGGTTGTGATCCCATAGTTCCTACACTTAACCAACACATAAGTGAAGCACCATATAAGAAACCATGTGACATCCTTCTTCATTATCATCCAACATTACTATCAGAACATTTCTTTATAAATCCTCATCAAACCTAGGCTATTCATCTATTTTGAGGCGTGTGACTCATGTATCAGCTCTTTATGATTTCCCATGGGAACCAAGATATGAATTTGAACATAGATATTCTCATCCTCACCCATGTTCAAGTTTGGTGGTTACTTCTTGCCATAAATATTTTTCCTTAAGGATAAACATTTTGGTTAAGAATTTTTTTATCCTATTTATCTTATAGAGTAATGAAGGATAAATAAATAAATATATAAGGTTCATTTAGACATGGTGCTGCTAAAAATTAAAATTCTTCCCAGTGAAAAGAGCAATGAACTGTTATTCACTACTAGACTCTGAAACTACCTGAGCATGTGTCTTCCAGATCAAAATGTCTAAAACAACAGTCCCCTTTCCAATGGAATAATCCATCTCAATGTCAAAATATTATAGACAATAATCCCATGTTTACTACCAAAGGTTTATCTTTATTTGGGAAGAGATTTATTTCATTATTTGGTTAATTGTGTACACCAAAACCTTATCCCCCAACTATTTCTGTCTTCAGTACCTTATGGTTTGTACTATCACTACAAAATCTTGGTCCTGGGTTAATTTTTTTTCTCATGATGTCTCATCACCCTAAAACCACAAGAGACCACATGATCTCCATACATTAATAAAACTTCTATCCTGATTCATGATGTGTCATAATATATGGTGTACTCTTTATCTAATTTGAGAAGGTTCGAAATTAGTGTTTAAAAAAATCCTTATTATTCTAAAAATCCACATCACGGGATTTAAACCATTAAAAATTCATTCACTTTCTATTTATTCGTTTAATTGACAGTATTTACATTAAAAAATCTACGATAATCCTCTGGTAATACCAAATAAAACCAAAAAATATTTGTAAGGAAAATACATTATTGGTCATTTACTAATAAATAACATGATATAAAATCTCAATAACAACAGATATTCCATATATACAAATTAGAAGGATAGAAAATCATACATCATCAATTGAAAATCTCCACTTGAAGATGTTGTCATATATCCAATGTTCATAAAGTGAACTAAACACAATCCCTAGGTGTTTCTCATTCTCCATATTCATCACAGAATCAACAAGAATATTGTCTAGTAAAACAACAACTGATGTTTCCAAATACTGCTGAAAAACTGTATTCATTATAATCATACAATTTTTGGAATGTTCATTATACCGAACGCCATCACTAGGAACTTATATAGACCATATTTTCTCCTAAATTTAGTATATGGAACATATAAAGGACTCACACTCAACCGGTGATAACCAAATCATATATAAATATTCAAAAATACATTTGAACCTCTCAATCGATCAGATAATACATCCATACAAGGAAGAGGATATTAGTTTGTAACTATTATCAAGTTTAGTTTCCTATAGTTGACACATAACTACAAAGATAAATATCCCATCATGGGGAATAGGATCTGAGATCCCCATGGAGTTATATTTGGATGAATAATCCCCTTAGACATTAATTACTCTATTTGAGCATTAGACTCATGAAGTTCCATCAAATCCATTCGATAAGGAAAAATATAAATGGGTTGATCTCCTTGAATAATCTCAATAATAAACATAACATTTATCTCAAGATGAAATCCCAAAAGGACTATAAGAAAAATGCCTTGAAACTGAGCCACTATAAGAAAAACAAATTATCATGGTGTGTACTCTTCTCCATCCCCAAACTCAAAACCTGGGCCATAATCCTATGAAAATTGATAACCATCAATATCTAAAGCACAATTTATACAATGATTAATTCTCTCTAATTCCCACCCCAAAGGTGTTTCAATAGACATCAATTCGTGTGTGTGTGTGTGTGTGTGTCTGTGTGTGTGTGTGTGTGTGTGTGTATTAGCCACCCCAAGACTATCCATGAACTAAGTAGGTATAAAATAATGTGAAACACTAGTATCAAAATAAATTACACATTAAGGTTGAATCTACTAAGATCATACCTCAAACCATAGATGGATCATCATCTTAGCCTGTAGTGGTATGATTTATATCATGGAACTAGAATGAGCAGTGAATTTGATCTCTTGTATGACCCCATATGTAGTACTTACCATCTTTTGTGGTTATCCCGGTCCTGGAGCATTGTTTCATCGACCCCAAATAGAATATTTGGTTAATATCTAACTACCTACATCCCATGACATGGTAGATCCTACTCTTGATTCTTTCACCTTCCTTGATTATTCACTACTAGTATACACTATAGAATTCGAAAAAACCTTTTCAGGTTCCCATCCTTCAATTAAACTAGAAATTTACTGGTTGTCAAATGAACTAAGGTCAGGTATAGACTCAGCTACAACACTAATTGCACTAAATAAATCATTCCAACTTGTGATGAGGGAGATAACCCACTACCCTGATAGCTCAAATCACTACCCTAGTGTGATTTATAAAAATGGTGCTTCCTTCTAACAGAAAATAAATCACTTAATCCTCCAATAGAAGTTGGTTTCATTGATCTATTTCCCCCATTCATGTTTCTTTCTGATATAATCCTTTAATTACTAACATCAAAAAAGTGGTATGATGAAATTTGTTCATCAACAAATGAATCAAATGCCATAGGACTTCTTCAAAACATCTCTCCTTCAAAAACTCATCACTAAGTGAAATATGAAAAAATGGAAAAAGATAAGTTAATTGATATTTATAATTTATGATTTATATATTTACCTATGTAAGAAACATGAATTACCTACCCTTTTTATCTCTCAAGGGCTATGAAAATAATTTTTCAATAAAACATTGCTCAAAATCATTCCAGGGTAGTCCGATATGATTTTCTTCCAAGATTAGAAAATCACAAAATAACATTAATGGCATTTATAGCTTATATATGGCTAATGTTACACTCCTATCATGATTTGTATCCAATTTATCAAAATTAATCTATAAAGAATAAATCTATGACATGGTTCTTAAGGAAATCCCTACCTAGAAAAATATCAATGGATGATATAGTTGAACCTCCCTAATCATCTTAGGATTCATTTGCATTGGTCAAGGTTCCTCTATCTCTCAATAGCATGTACCCACTCTTAAAAAGTTCACATGGATCTGACCATCCACAAAATTCCTTTTTATCGTGGGTGGTTTTGGACTGACAATCAAAAAGGCCGCCTCATCGCCTCCCTTATATCGTTATATGGGAAGTCATCACAGAGGCATTTTTATGCAAGCACATTATTTAAACATGTAAAAATAGTATTTTAGAATAAAATAATTTATATAAAGTGATACAATTCATACAACCCTATTATTTTATACATCCCATTTAATAGTTATATCACAACTAGGGAACTGTCACTATCCCTAACCACCCACGTTCATGGTTATCATATCAGACAATTTCCACGCCGCAATTACTGGATCAATATCATCAAGGTTTATCCACCATAGATTATCCATAATTTCATTAAAAGGGATATGTGAAACAATTTTTTAATTATAAGATTCAAATTAAAGAATCATTCTGAGTTGTAATTAGAATTTTAATTTAGTATATAAAGCCTAATAGTATAATAAATTGATCATGTAGTACCATTCGAGACAAACGACGAATTTATCCTAAAAACCTTCATATAAAATCTTACATATAACATATGAAACCTATATTTCCATTATGATGCATGAACACACATCATATTATCATTCCATCCAAGAAACTAGAACTCCTAAATAATGAAAGTTGAAACTCATGTGCATCACCCTTGGTGAAAATAGTTCAATGGAAAAAATTAAAATCATGCTCATTAATCCTATCTCTGGAAACAAAGACTTTCCTCTTATGTGGGTTAGCTACTCATAAGAACATTCTCCACACCAAGTCCCTAACAACACTCTATCTCCTTTCGACCTAGCCCAAAATATTCATAAAAATAAAGAGCATAGATACCACTTTGTAACATTACCTAGCCTGTGACATCTAATCAATGGTAAAAGGAGATCACATCATGAACTCAAGTACACATCCCTATACACTAGTGACTTTCAACTAGTAATTCAAGTTTATTATAGTACAATGGGGAGACTATAACATCATTTCCGAGTAATATAATATAAAATATAAAATCAATTATATATTCATCAATAATGAGTAGTAAAAATACATTCATGCAAGTATTAATGAATAAATATATCTCAATAATATAAAATTATATATCCATGTCAACTAACAACAATAATAACCAAAAACCCCAAATATCACAAACAATAAAAAAATAATATTTAAGGAATCTAAATTAATGGTATAAAAATCCCATGATCCATAATAGTATCCAAAATCTTGAGTTAATTATAGTTCACATTCCCAAATCGGTTTTTGTATTCATAAATTCTTGAATATAACATAAATCAAATACTAATATAAAATCACACAATGATATCATAGATCTAATATTTCCATTCTATTTCTTTGATCTATATGGTTCAACACACTCCAATTTAAGGATATAAACCTCCATAACATGAGGAATCACAAAAATTTCCAAGAGTAGGGATAAAATTTAAGAGCTTATAGAGAGGGAAGGACAATGTAAATTTTCACAAGATTTTTAGGTTTCAAATATAATTGTTATATTTCATTAATCCTACAACATGGTTTGGATATCGAGTTTGGAAAAGTGTGTGCAACATTTGAACCCCACTATCCATGACACACTACCTCACATAGTTATGTTTCATGGTTTAAAAAACCCTGCACCAACTATAAAAAATAGAACTACAACACGATTTTAGGTTTTACATGGTTACCCAGAGAAACCATCATGGTTTTGAAAAATCATATTCTTTCCTTTACCCCTCTACATGGTTATTTTCATGATTATCGCTAACCATGAACTAACTATGTTTCCCCCATTGTACCTCTAAAAAACTATATTTTTGAAACATTTAATTATTATATTCTACCATATCCATACCAACTTCAATAACCACATCCATTAAATTTAAACAATAATAAGAACAAACTAATAGAAAATTTTTAATAAGAATTAACCTCCATAAAATCTAGGGGTTCACAAGTGATTATATAGAATCTTTTTCATTACCATTTTCTTGGAGGTTTTTCATGAATAATATTCCTATTATAAATTCGATTTTTGAAATGATTTACATAATTACCAAACAACTTAAATTTAAATCATTGAAGTGTGTGGAATATTTTTATATATATTCTATTCCTTCATTGTATTCATTCAATTTATCTGAAAATTTTACACTTGATATCTTATTTTACTACATGTAATAACATTTTACTATCATTTTATAAAATCCACCAAATATTTCATCCATTAGTTTTATCATTAAAAGGATTGAAATTTTTTCCTATATTATATTTTTCATTTCAGTTTCTAGGAAATTTGATCTTCCTTTTCTTATCTATAGAATAATCACAATCTCTATTTTTTAATTCCACCATAACTACACATCGAACATTTTATTCATATCGAAAAAAATATATTATAGATAATTCATTATAAATACTTGTTTTAATATGTGTTACAATAGGACATAAAACATTCATATTTCAAATATCACATAATTATCTTGATTAAATGTGATAGGTTTCATGAAAACTTATATGAATAATTTTATAATACCTAAAAATAAATAGTATGTATTTAGGAATAAAAACATATCCCTAGTGATTATAAAAAAATAAATGGAGTTTACATGGATAAAAACAACTTTATATTAAGAACACTTTGAATGGTAATACATAATACGGGATTAAGATTCGGATTGTTTGATACTGAGAGTATAAATACACAAAAGAAAAATAACATGCCTGAATTTAGGGGGGTAATTTAGGACAGATAATTTCCAATAATATAACTCCTTTTGAGATAATGAGTAATTGTAAGCAAAAACATATAAATAATTTTATAAACATATTTAACATTTTTGAATAAGACAAATATATGGGTCAATTTCAAAATTTATTTTCATAATTGTGATCTAAAAACATTTCATAAAATTTACATTTAAATTGAATTTACAATAATTGAGTCCTTAAGTATAAAAAAATCATATTTTGTAGGAAATTAAATGTGTAAGTTATAATATTTAATCTTGGAAGGGTAATCCTTTGAAAATATTTTTAAAATATCATAAGTAAAACTGACATTATAAAAATGATAATAAATCATTATATTTAAAATATATTCATTGAAATAAAAAGATCAAATTAGATAATATAATTTTTTTAAAAAATAATATTGTAAATATTATATGTAAATATATAATATGTAAATGGTGGTGAAATTTAAATCAATAGGATAATAATGATTCTTAATAATGATATATTAATGTAGAATAAAATCTGTCAACAAAATAGAATTTGGGTAACAACCCTTCAAAAAAGAGTTCATTAGCAATTGATGAGAATTCCTAGAAAATAAATAGGTAATACAACATTACACAACAGTATTTTTTAATTAACCCAACTTATAATATTGGAGTCCAAGAATAAACATTATAACTTGATGAATGAAAATTGGGTTAAGAAAAACCCTTATTACATTGGTAACCATTGAAAAAAAACTTTAAAGAGAAAACCATGGATGGATTAGTAAATAATATAAAATTAATGATATGTGTGGTAAGAATATATCTATTGGTAGTATATATACCACACAATAGAAAGAAATTGTGGAATATGGAACATATCAAAATGAATGAAAATTCAGACTGGAAAACACTTACTATTCTCCTCCTGACATCTAGGAAAGGTCCTTAACCTACAGTATTAAAACCTAACATTAATAATAATTTAATTTAGAAACATATTCATATATATTACCTTTTATATACATCATTTATAATCATTATTTACAAATATATTAGTTAGTTATAGTTTATTTTCATTAATGAAAGTTAATAACTTTGGTTCGTATGGGTTTAATAATAGAAATGTATATCCCCATTGTATGGTAAATATTTCATTATTCCCATATTATTCAAGTAATAGATGTTCCCTAATTATTTATTATTACATTTACCAGGATTTTACTTTTTACACAAATTTACTTTTACAAAAACCCCATTTTTTATCTAGTTAACTTGTTTTTAAGACTAAATAACAAATTAAGATTATTACTAAATTTGGATAATCTCATTACAAATATGAAAATCATTTCATAATTGGAAATTAAAAAAATAGATAAAAATTAATATTATAATAATAAATGTATATTATATAAAACCAAGTTTTTAGAAATATATTAATTCTGATCTAAACTATCAATCATGAGTTTATAAGTCAAACATAATAATTTAAATGTACATAGTTAATTATTTTATACATATTTGATATGGGAAAATAATTCTTAAATTTTTATTTCATGTTTATATCTGAATGATGCCATAAAAATCATCGTATTTGTAAAAATGTTTTTTTATTATTCACATAAAATTCATTTTTTCTATAAACTTTTTGAAACCCATATTTAGTTAATATAACTATGATGAACTCAAAAATAATATTAATTACCATTTTTTATTTATAAAATTTAGGAATTTAACTTTTATATATTAATATGCAATATAATATAAAAAATTTGTAGGAAAATTTAATTTTAGATATTAAATCTTCTTATTCTTATTTCCTATAAATAACTAATTAAATATGTCTTAATTTATTATTCATTGTCATGATTTATTTAGATTCTAAATATAAAAACATGAATAGTGCCAAATTATTTTAGGAAAATGTGATTTTAATTATAAAATATTATTATTAGTTATATAGAATCATTAATTGAATTTTATCAATGCATTGACCATAAGAAATGAACATAATTTTCTTTTAAATCATGATTTTATAATGTGAATGCATATTATTATAATATCTAATACAATGTTTATATTTGTAATGGTCAAATTTTAATACTTGTAATTTTATTTTAATATTATTCCCCACAACATTGTTTTAGTTTGATGATGTTTTTGGAGAAAGATATTCAACTTATAATTCAATTACATGAAAATGTATACTAAAATATTGTGGTGATAATTTTTTCCCCATAAATAAATTTCATCCAAAAAATTTTAAATTCTACCACTAATAAGAATAAATAATGATATTCTTAATATATTCATGATTTGAGATATAATTTATAATGAAATATCAACCTTGCTAAATTAGGTAATAGTGTTGAACGCATATCACAATTGAGTATTATGACCCATATAATATAAGTATTATAAATAAAGAGTTTATATTTATTCTTACACTAATAAAAGGTTTTGATTTGATTTAGGATACTAAATGTGTCTTTATTATTCTATAAATTGAAATGGATTCTATATAGAGAGAGATAACCAATGTCTAAAATCACTTCAAATCCCACTAAATGATGAAGATTAAAACAATTTGGAGGTTATAAAATAAATTTATCAAAGAATATTATATACTTGGGGTAGAACCATTATATTAATAGTAGTTTTCTTCGATAATCTAATGATTACGATCAAAATTAAATTTTTATTAAAAATTTGACAAAACATAGAAGCCAAAAAAGGAAAACAAAGGAAACAATAGAGTCAAGGGAAAAGGAAAACTAAGGGGGTCCAAAATGGTGGAGGCCAAGGGAATCCCCTCTAATTAGGTTAACCCCTTTGGGTTTTAGCATAACTATATCATGCAGCAAAACATGGTCATTGCTAGGGACCTCCATCAAAGATAGGTGATCTGCCACCTTATTACCCTCACTCCAGTTGTGCCTTATTTTGGTGTCATTGGTGATCATGCTTCTGCAATTTCTAAAAATGTAGGTTATAGACCAAAGAGGAGAGCACGACTCATTCATGACATCGTGCATGATATTGGAATCTGTTTCAACTTCCACTAAGGAAATTCCCATCTGGTGGGATAGATTAATTCCCATTAGCATAGACTTTGCTTCGGCCTCCAAAGAAGAGCCATGACCGATGTTGGAGGAGAAGGCCAAGAGGACCGAACCACGGGAGTCCTGGATGACCCCACCCCCATGTAAGACACCCGACCTTCATGACCCATCAGTATTGAGTTTCAAACCCCTTATTGGAGGGATTACATCATACCCAAAGACAATGGTTGAAGTTGTTCTTTGGTTTAGCATCATGAGAGTAATAATTCTTCTATGTAAGGGACGGTGCATCCCTCTAGTTTCCAATGAGCTGACTCAAATCCAAGAGAATACACTTTGTTCTAATGATGATCGACTTACCCGTTGAGCGGGTCCCCTTGTGACGCAGCTTATTCTTGGACTACAATATAGATCAACACCCAGCAAGGATGATCACTGAGCGAGCCATCTTCTCCGGCCCTATGACTCCCGAGCCATTGAACCACCTATCCAAGAAAAAGAGCTCTACCACCCCCACATTCTAATGATAATCTAACAATTAATTACTAAAGTTCTGGAAAAAAAATATTTTTATATGGTAATAGTCAGAAAGTAAATCAAATATATCATTTTATGTAATTTATTGTATGATTATTGTTTATTGACCCAGTTTATCATGAGTGATATAACATACCCTGTTTTACTGCCATTAATAGATTCCTTATTGGAGATCACTAAATGAAAATAGGCATGCTTCCTTACATTCTTGAGTATTCTGATTAGCAGTGTGGGTTTATAATTGTGTTATGGGGAGACTATAACATGATATAAAAGTAAGATAACATTGAACATAAATTCAATGATATAATCATCCAGAATGGGTAGTAAAAAATACATCTTTGAATGTTCCAATGAATAAATATGTCTCAATAATATCAAATTATGGATCCATGTCAAATAAAAAATAAGAACAACCAAAACCAATAAATATCTCGAGGGGAAACAGTAAAAACTATAAATTTCTACATAAAATATATAGAATATCCATGATCCATCATGTAAATCTAAACCTTGCAGTGGATATAGATTGCTTTCCATTATCCAATATTGTAGTTATCTAGTCTTCCCGGGTACCAATGGTGGACTAAGAAGGGTGTGAGAACAACATAGTAATCCCCCACCAATGGTCTCTATAAATATATCTATTCTAAACAAGTGGATGTAGACGTGTAAATATATATGTATGATTATAACTAGAGAATAATGTTAATAAATTACAATATTGATCCTCATATTCTATGATAATAAATGTGACCAACTATACATATGTTGACTAGTTCTCTATATATCTAATCAAAAATAACATGGGAACTATACCAGACCTAGATTATATCTTAGGCCCAATTAAATAAAATCTTCTCAAAATAATGGTCAAACCTAAGGAAGAATATCCATCCTAAAATAGTATTCACACTTAGGGAAATGTACCCTTCTTAGAACAATTGTCACGCCAATGGAAATATACCCATCCCAGAATAGAAATCACACCCAAAGAAATATGCCTACACTAGAAAAAAAGTCACACCCAGGTAAATATAATTGTCTCAAAAAAATAGTTTCACCCAGGAAAATATACCCACCCTAAAAACCTGATAGTCCATCTCAAGGAACAATATCCCTAAAACCAATGTAAAACCACCTCAGAGACACCGTCCAAAAAATCATGCAAACAATCTACTCAAAATTACTCAATGCCATTTCGTACAACATTATTTATTATTTATTAATTATAGTTTCTTTTCAATATGTACCATTCATGATTTATCCTATCAATATATCATTCACATATTCATCATAAAAAATTATCACCAATTAAATTGGATCATCAACTGTTCACTATTTTACAACCCAAATTTGAGATAAAAAATTATAGTTTCATTTCTGAAGGGAATTCTATAAAATTTAATTCCATGAATTAAGAAAATTATTTTATTCTTAGGTAGAATTATCATCGATACATCATGACCGTACAACACATGCACTAAAAAAATGTTTATACATCCAAGAAAAGTAAAGAATACCTAAGAACATTATCAATATTGTGTCGTTTATAGGGTGTTTTCCTTTATCTAAACTTACATTCATAAAGTGTCTAATGTAATGAAACTCAAATTAAAAAAATGGGATCCCACCATGGTCTCCTAGATTAAAGTTTTACTTTTCATTCTTTAGATCCTTTAGGTTCAATGAACTCCAATTCAAGGACACCGGCCTCTGGAAGGTGAGAAATCACAAAAATATCTTATAATATGGCTAGGGTTTGAGGGTATAATTTTACTGAAGAATAATTATAGATTTAATGTGATTTTCAAGTTCAAAATCTAATTTTCATATTTCATTAATCACATTGAACAATTTGGATATATATTTTGGAAACTATGCTCCAAACGTGTGAACCCCATTGTATAATACATGCCACTTCTCATAGTTATTCCATATAGAACGAAAACCCATGTGACAACGAAGAAAAATTATTTTTCATAACATTTTTAGGCTTTTCAAGGTTACCTATATAAACCCACATTGTTTGAAAAATTATAAACCTTCATTTACCCCTCTGCACTATTAGTTTCATCATTAGTACTAAACATGCACTAACAATATTCCACCTGCTGTAAATCTAAAAAAAATTATTTTATCCTACCACTATATAAATTCCCTCACAGCCTTTCTAAATTTCTTAACCACAATATTCAAATTAAAACAATAAAAAGAACATTATTATGTAAAATTTCAAATAAGTACCTAACTCAATGAAACATTTTGGTTTTACAACCTCCCCATCTTAGAAAATATTTTCCTTGAGATGAAATCTAGAATCAAGACTTTGATTTTACAACTTCACCTCCTTAGATCAATTTTTACTGAAGATGCACATCAAAATGTTGTCAATACTCATTAATGAAAAACACTAGCCAATGGTTTTACATATCTAATTATCAGTCCTATGTATCCACCTATTTTTAGTTTTACTAACACTGAACTCAAACCTATAGAAATTTCTATAAATGACTATAAATATTGTACGTTAATTTAAGGATGCATTATCCTCAATCAAACTATCATCCACATCAATCATGTGAGATGGATCTAGATGGTAACACCTCAACTATAATAAATAAAAATAATCATACATAATAATAAAAAACTAAGGATAAACCAATAGGTACACCACTTGAAAATTCTTATATTCTATCTTGAATTTCATAGAAGCCCTAGTTGTAAAATTTCACTACCTATGAATATGATGATGGACCGACCTCAACAACACTCAAATGAACACATTGTCACCAACCATTACCTCAAGAGGTCATCATCACCCATCTACATAAGATTTATTTCTACTCTAAGAATAATATGAACACTTCCTAATAAACTACATCTACCCTTATGTCTCATGCACATTACCTAGATGGCACAATGATATATTACCAAACTCTAACTATAGTAGAGGTGAGTGTCACATTCCATTATAAAATTCATCCTAAAGATTCATCTATATAGAATCATATAAACTATTATTATAGATTAACCCTACCAAGGATATGTGGTTTTTAAAAGAACCCCCAAAATTAAGGACACACACTCTCAGCATGTCCTCATGAATTTGTATATTCCTCTTGGAATGTTCAACAATATATGGATGGAAATCTGTGATAAAATTCTCCTATATACATATTGATTTTTGAATCCCTTCCTGAAATGATATTTAAAACTAGTTTATCAATATGAAAATTGGTTTGAGTAACCACATTAAAGTGAAATATTTATTAGATATAGAGCTTACCAAACTTCTCTATTGAAAATGTATTTTTTTAGACAAAAGTGAGCCACCATTGTTAGTTAATCTACTATCACCCAAACTACATTTCTCCCATGGGGTTTCCATGAAAACACCATAAAAATCTATTTTAAAATCATCCCAACTCCACTCATGGATGAAAAATATTATGAAAAGGGTTGTGATCCCATAGTTCCTACACTTAAACTACTCATAAGTGAAGCACCATATAAGAAACCATGTGACATCCTTATTCATTATCATACAACAATACTATCAGCACATTTCTTTATAAATCCTCATCAAACCTAGGCGATTCATCTATTTTGAGTCATGTGACTCATCTATCATCTCTTTATGATTTCCTGTGGGAACCATGATATGAATTTGAACATATAGATTCTCATCCTCACCCATGTTCAAGTTTGGTGGTGGCTTCTTGCCATAAATATTTTTCCTTAAGGATAAGAATTTAGGTTAAGAACATTTTTATCCTATTTATCTTATAGAGTAATGAAGGAGAAATAAATAAATATATAAGGTTCATTTAGACATGGTGCTCCTAAAAATTAAAATTCTTCCCAGTGAAAAGAGAAATAAACTGTTATTCACTACTAGACTCTGAAACTACCTGAGCATGTGTCTTCCAGATCAAAATGTATAAAACAACAGTCCCCTTTCCAATGGAATAATCCATCTCAAAGTCAAAATATTATAGAAAATAATCCCACGTTCACTACCAAAGGTTTATCTTTATTTGGGAAGAGATTTATTTCATTATTTGGTGAATTGTGTACACCAAAACCTTATCCCCCAACTATTTTTGTCTTCAGTACCTTATAGTTTGTACTGTCACTACAAAATCTTGGTCCTGGGTTAGTTTGTTTTTCTCATGATGTCTCATCACCCTAAAACCACCAGAGACCACATGATCTCCATACATTAAAACAAATTATATCCTGATTCGTGATGTTTCATAATATATGGGGTACACTTTATCTAATTTGAGAAGGTTAGATATTAGTGTTTAAAAAAATCCTTATTATTCTAAAAATCCATATCACAGGATTTAAACCATTAAAAATTCATTCACTTTTTATTTATTCATTTAATTGACAGTATTTACATTAAAAAATCTACGATAAACCTCTGGTAATAGCCAATAAAACCCAAAAATATTTGTAAGGAAAATACATTATTGGTCATTTACTAATAAATAACATGATATAAAATCCCAATAACAATAGATATTCCATATATTGAAATTAGAAGGATAAAAAATCATACATCATAAATTGAAAATCTCCACTTGAAGATGTTGGAATATATCCAATGTTCATAAAGTGAACTCAACACTATCTCTAGGTGTTTCTCATTCTTCTTCTTCATCACATAATCCACTAGAATATCATCTATGAAAACAACAGCAGATAATTCCAAATACTGATGAAAAACTGTAATCATCACAATCATAAAATTTTTGGAATGTTCATTATACCGAACGCCATCACTAGGAACTTATATAGACCATAGTTTCTCTTAAATTTAGTATATGGAACATGTAAAGGTCTCACACTCAACCGGTGATAACCAAATCAAAGATCAATATTCAAAAATACATTTGAACCTCTCAATCGATCAAATAAAACATCCATACATGGAAGATGATATTAGTTTGTAACTATTATCAGGTTTAGTTTCCTATAGTTTACACATAACTACAAACATAAATATCCCATCATGGGGAATAGGATCTGAGATCCCCATGGAGTTATATTTGGATGAATAATCCCCTTAGACATTAATTACTCTATTTGAGCATTAAAATCATGATGTTCCATCAGATCCATTCGATAAGGTAAAATATAAATGGGTTGATCTCCTTGAATGATCTCAATAATAAACATAACATATCTCTCAAGATGAAATCCCAAAAGGACTATAAGAAAAATGTCCTGAAACTAAGCCACTATAAGAAAAACAATTATCATGGTGTGTACTCTTCTCTATCCCCAAACTCAAAACCTGGGCCATAATCCTATGAAAATTGATAACCTTCAATATATAAAGCACAATTTATACAATGATTAATTTCCTCTAATTCCCACCCCAGAGGTGTTTCAATAGACATCAATTCGTGTGTGTGTGTGTGTCTGTGTGTGTGTGTGTGTGTTTACTAGCAACCCCAAGACTATCCATGAACTATGTAGGTATAAAATAATGTGAAACACTAGTATCAAAATAAATTACACATTAAGGTTGAAGCTACTAAGATCACACCTTAAACCATATATGGATCATCATCATAGCCTATAGTGGTATGATTTATATCATGGAACTTGCATGAGCAGTGAGTTTGATCTCTTGTATGGCCCCATATGTAGTACTTACCATCTTTTGTGGTTATCCCAATCCTAGAGCATTGTTTCATCGACCCCAAATAGAATATTTGGTTAATCTCTAACTACCTACATCCCATGACATGGTAGATCCTACTCTTGATTCTTTCACCTTCCTTGATTATTCGCTACTTGTATACACTATAGAATTCCAAAAAACCTTTTTAGGTGCCCATCCTTCAATTAAACCAGAAATTTACTGGTTGTCAAAGGAACTAAGGTCAGGTATAGACTCAGTTACTACACTGATTTCACTCAATAAATCATTCCAACTTGTGATGAGGGAGATAACCCACTACCCTGATAGCTCAAATCACTACCCTAGTGTGATTCATCAAAATGGTTCTTCCTTCTAACAGAAAATACATTACTTAATCGTCCAATAGGAATTGATTTCATTGATCTATTTTCCTCAGTCCTGTTTCTTTCTGATATAATCCTTTAATTACTAACATCAAAAAAGTGGTATGATGAAATATGTTCATCAACAAATGAATCAAATGCCATAGGACTTCTTGAAAACATCTCTCCTTCGAAAACACATCACTAAGTGAAATATGAAAAAATGGAAAAAGATAAGTTAATTTATATTTATAATCTATGATTGATATATTTACCTATGTAAGAAACATGAATTACCTACCCTTTTTATCTCTCCAGGTCTATGAAAAGAATTTTTCAATAAAACATGGCTCAAAATCCTTCCAGGACAGTCCGATATGTTTTTCTTCCAAGATTAGAATATCACAAAATAACATTAATGGGATTTATAGCTTATATAGGGCTAATGTTACCCTCCTATCATGATTTGTATCCAATTTATCAAAATTAATCTATAAAGATTAAATCTATGACACGGTTCTTAAGGAACTCTCTACCTAGGAAAATATCAATGGATGATATGGTTGAACCTCCCTAATCATCATAGGCTTCATTTTCATTGGTCAGGGTTCCTCTCTCTCTCAATAGCATGTACCCACTCTTAAAAAGTTCACATGGATCTGACCATCAACAAAATTCCTTTTTATCGTGGGTGGTTTTGGACTGAAAATCAAAAAGGCCGCCTCATCGCCTCCCTTATGTCGCTATATGGGAAGTCATCACAGAGGCATTTTTCTTCAAGCACATGATTTAAACATATAAAAATAGTATTTGAGAATAAAATAATTTATATAAAGTGATACAATTCATACAACCCTATTATTTTATACACCCCATTTAATAGTTATATCACAACTGAAGAACTCTCACTATCCCTAACCACCCATGTTCATGGTTATCATATTAGACAATTTCCACGCTGCAATTACAGGATCAATATCATCAAGGTTTATCCACCATAGTTTAACCATAATTTCATTTAAAGGGATATGTGAAACAAATTATAAGATTCAAATTAAAGACACATTCTTAGTTGTAATTAGAATTTTAATTTAATATATAATGCCTAATAGTTTAATAAATTGATCATGTAGTACCATTCGAGACAAATGACGAATGTATCCTAAAAAACCGTCATATAAAATCATACATATAACATATGAAAACTACATGTCCATTATGATTCATGAACACACATCCTCTTACCATTCCAGCCAAGAAACCAAAACTCCTAAATAATGAAAGTTCAAACTCATGTGCATCACCCTTGGTGAAAATAGTTCAATGGAAAAAATTAAAAGCATGCTCATTAATCCTATCTATGGAAACAAAGACTTTCCTCTTATGTGGGTTAGCTACTCATAGGAACATTCTCTACACCAAGTCCCTAACAACACTCTATCTCCTTTCAACCTAGCCCAAAATATTCATAAAAATAAAGAGCATAGATACCACTTTGTAACATTCCCTAGCCTGTGACATCTAATCAATGGATAAAAGGAGCTCACTTCATGAACTCAAGTACACCTCCCTATACACTAGGGACTTTCAACTGGTAGTTCAAATTTATTATGGTACAATGGGGAGACTATACCAACATTTCCAAGTAATATAATATAAAAAATAAAATCAACTATATATTCATCAATAATGAGTAGTAAAAATACATTCATGCTAGTGTTAATGAATAAATATATCTCAATAATATAAAATTATATATCCATGTCAAATAACAACAAGAATAACCAAAAAACCCAAATATCACAAACAATATAATAAATAATATTTAAGGAATCTAAATTAAAGGTATCAAAATCCCATGATCGATAATAGTATCCAAAATCCTGAGTTGATTATAGGTCACATTCCCTAATCGGATTTTGTATTCATAAATTCTTGAATATAACATAAATCAAATACTAATATAAAATCATACAATGATCTAATAGATCTAATATTTCCTTTCTATTTCTTTGATCTATATGGTTCAACACACTCCAATTTAAGGATATCAACCTCCATAACATGAGGAATCACAAAAATTTCCAAGAGTAGGGATAACATTGAAGAGCCTATGGAGAGGGAAGGACAATGTAAATTTTCACATGATTTTTTGGTTTCAAATATAATTGTTATATTTCATTAATCCTACCACATGGTTTGGATACTGGGTTTGGAAAATTGTGTGGAAAATTTGAACCCCACTATCCATGACACACTACCTCACATAGTTATGTTTCATAGTTTAAAAAACCCTACCCCAACTTTGAAAAATAGAACTACAGCATGATTTTAGGTTTTACATGGTTACCCATAGAAACCCTCATGGTTCTGAAAAATCATATTCTTTCCTTTACCCCTCTACATGGATATTTTCATGATTATCACTAACCATGAACTAACTATGTTTCCCCCATTGTACCTCTAAAAACTATATTTTTGAAGCCTTTAATTATTATATTCTACCATATCCATACCAACTTCAATAACCACATCCATTAAATTTAAACAATAATAAGAACAAACTAATAGAAATTTTTTAATAAGAACGAACCTCAATAAAATCTAGGGGTTTACAAGTGATTATATAGAATCTTATTCATTCCCATTTTCTTGGAGGATTTTCATGATTAATATTTCTATTATAACTTGGATTTCCGAAATGATTTACATAATTACCAAACCACTTAAATTTAAATCATTGAAGTGTGTTGAATATTTTTTTATATATTCTATTCCTTTATTGTATTATTTCAATTTATCTGAAAATTTTACACTTGATAGCTTATTTTACTACATTTAATAGCATTTTATTATCATTTTATAAAATCCACCAAATATTTCATCCATTATTTTTTTCATTTAAAGGATTGAAAATTATTTCCTATATTATATTTTTCATTTCGGTTTCTAGGAAATTTGATCTTCCTTTTCTTATGTATAGAATAATCACAATCTCTATTTTTTAATTCCACCTTAAGTACACATCGAACATTTTATTCATATCGAAAAAATTATCTTATAGATAATTCATTATAAATACTTGGTTTAATTCCACTAAATAAAAAATCAATATTAATTTCATAGTTGATAAAAAAACTAGATGCATTATTCATGAGTTGTGTAATGTTTTCCTAATAGGTTCTAATGAATTCATCCTCCTTTTATTTAAACTCTAGGAATTATCTCTCAAATATTGTGTAAAGAGTTTATAGAAAATATTTGTTGAAGAATATTTTTTTGAACTAATCTAGTTACATAGAGGCATATCATTCCTTGTTTTTATTATTATTGATAACAGTCTTCCATTCGTTAACATTACCTTCCAAATGATAAACATCTAAGAAGAACATCTCATGGTCTAATAATTATTGAATTCGAAAAATATTCTTTATAAAATTGATCCATTAATCAGTAATTAGTGGGATATAGGAAACACTAAAGGATGCGGTATGTTTCAATTTTAATGACCTGATAACATGTTTCTCTTCCATTGGTGCATTTATGATCACAACATAATGTTTAGTGTGCATTGTTACAAGATTTCGTACTCCAACCCCAATAAAATTACATTGATTATGGGGACAATCTCTATATTCTCTATTACACCCTTTTTTACTCAATTATTTCTAGCATCATCAATTACATTTAATAATATAATTTTTTGGTATGAAAATACATAAATTAATACATGTAAGAAATTATATTTATAAACATATTTGAACTCACAAATGATATGTATACCAAAATTTATGAATTATTTTGTTTAAATCTTGTTTATCCATGTTCATATTCGTATTAGGTTCTCCAGCCTCGCAAATTATATATTAAATCCTCAAATTTTATTTAAATCCTTTATAATAGTACTCAAATATCATGAGAGTCATCAATAAAATATCTCTTGGGAGTGTTAAACCAAGTTCACAGTTAGGCATACTACTTGTCCACTAAGTAAATATCTAGGTAATATATAACCAAGCCTTTCAAGGTTATTACCCCTAGGGTTTTTATGTCAAATCCTATATCCACTTGTTTTACCCAAATAGGGATTTCATTTCTAGCAATCCATGAAATCTAAAATTTATAAAAAATTCATTATATTATCATACACTTAGATTTATCCATAGGGTTTTCACAAAATTTATCTCATCCCAATCCCCAAATTTAATGAAACTAATCCCCATAAATAAAAAAATCCCACTTTAATACTAATTGAGATTCCCTTA
This sequence comes from Viscum album, assembly GCA_963277665.1. Taxonomy (NCBI): domain Eukaryota; kingdom Viridiplantae; phylum Streptophyta; class Magnoliopsida; order Santalales; family Viscaceae; genus Viscum; species Viscum album. Next base: position 1,316,963,790 of record OY728128.1, on the reverse strand, counting down.
ACCCACAGTTTTAGATCTAGTGATTTAAAGACAATTTTTAAACACTAGTTTCAATCAAAATGATAGGAAATAAGATAAAAATTAAAATGTTTCAAAATAATATTACATCTCACAATAAACTCACACAATTTTTAGATTAGTTTTAGTGCATTTGGAGACAAATATTAAACAAATTATTTTATAATTCTTGTAATCATTCTTCCAAAATCATGTCCATCGAATATTTTTATAAGGTATACAGATTTTTATAACATGAATAATGGAAACATGAGAACGGGGTGATATTAGATTAATTATAAGGGTAAACATAAGAAATGGTAATTTATGATCCCTAGTGAGTATAAGATAGTCATGTTGGTATGAGAGAATAGTCAGGGTCCTTAAACATAAAATTTAAAAATCATAAGAAAATACAAATGGATGATCTATAAAAATTAAAACCATGAGGATCTAGGCATAACATATAATATTGGTCATCATAACATGAGAATAATTTAGAACATATGATTTTGGGACAAACATAGGGATAAAATTTTGTTTTCATTGTCATGGATCACTAATAATACTTTCATAATATAGGGGAAATAGTCCTATAATGAATTGGTTTCACTACACTATACTAGATATTCCATCTCATGAGAAATATGTCTTTACTTAATGCATTTAAGAACTTTATAATTTCAAGCTCACCAATCACTAAAATGGAATATTCCTTTAAGGATTTGGGTTTACTCCATATTCCTATTTATACCATGAGATATTAGTTTACCCAATGTATTAGAGGTGTATATAATTTGTATTCCACCCATCACATAATGAAAATCATACATAGGCGTCCCAATAGAAACTGAAAAAAATTATATTTTAATCATAACTTAATTAACTTGATGAAAATAGATGTGATTCATAAAAACATCACTACAAAATATCATAAGTCATCTGAAGAAAGAAGAAGGAATTTAGAATAAGAACATATACCCATAGAATCATAATAATTTTTAAGAACATCATCATAGATGAAAACAACTATATAATAAAAAAACAACAAATAGTACCACAAAATGAGTGATCTAGAATGGGATCATTTGATACTGCGAGTTTAATTACCCAAAATATAAATAATATAAGGAAATTTAGAGAGAAATTAAAGAAATATAATTTGCAATGGAAAAATTACTATTGAGATAAATAATAAATAGAACTGAAATAGTGAAAAAGATTTTATACAAAACCATTTTAATATTGTCACAAAAGAAAAGGTTATGGGTAATTTTAAAAGGTAACATTTGAAAATTTAAAGTGAAAACTTTTTAAAACATTTAATTTTATAAAAAATATTCTATAATTGATCGTTAAAATAGGCCTGAATGGGTTTTAAGAAAAAAAATTTAAGAAGATTAAATATATAAACATGAATGAAAAATCCATTTATAGTATTTTTAAAATATTTTTATTGAATCCCACGTCATTAAAAAGAGTATAAGAATTTATTTTAAAAAGACAAATCTGAACAAGAATATCAAATTATATAATATAATTTGGTTTTCCAATTAAGAGTGAAAATAATTTTTTTATTGAAATAATATAGGCATGGATGAGAAACAAACATCAATTGAATGATAATTATTCTTAATAATTTTGTATTATTATGAAGAAAGAAGTTCATCAATGAAAAATAAATAAGGTAAAAAACCTTTAAAAATGTGTTCATGAGAAAAAAATTAAATTAATAAAAAATGGAAATACAATAATAGGTTAGAATGACAGTAACATAAAATAATAATGTTCGAGAAGATATATTATAACACAGGGAAATGAAATTAAGTTATAAAAAACCCTGAGGATTAAGTTTCTTTTGAAACCCCATTAAAAAATATAAACTTGGGTGGGAATTTAAATAAATTTAAATTAATAATTTTTATGATATAAATACATCCATGAGAAATATATAAACCAAAAATTAGTAAGAAAGTGGTCAATATGGAATATATCTCTTAGATGAAAATTATGACTGGAAAACCCTTACCTTTTTTTCCTCTAACTTTTATGAAATATCCTTAAACTATTTTATAAAAAGAATATTTATAAATTATTTAAGAACCTTTTTAATATCTATTACATTTTATTTAAATAATTTATAATCTGTCCCTACACATATATTACTTAGTTATAGTTTATTTTAAATATTGGATGTTAATAATTTTGTTTGTTTCTTACGAGTTTTGTAATGGCGATATCGATCATTCTCTGGTAAAAATTACATCATTCCCCAATTATTAAAGATATTATAACCTAATTTCCATAATTATTTTTAAACATTCATTATCATTCCATAATATTTTTACTTATGATTAATGAATAAGGAATCAGTGACAATCATATTTCAGGTAATTTATTGATATTAACAAATCACTTTATAATGATCATTTATTTTTGTGTAATACTTTAAAAAAATTAGCCATTAAATATATTAATTATTAATATTATATATATTCATAAAATATATTTTTAGAACCATCTATTTGATGAAGTGATTAAAATAAAAAAGTTTCTTCCATGGAGGTTGTAGTCCATAAATACACACAGGATATGTTTTCATTTGTCAACAGTTGTAAAGAATGTATATAATAATTTATCTATCCAAAATCATGATTATATTATTATTATAATAAATATTTATTAAATATATCTTTATAAACATCTTTAAATATCATTGATGAAAAATTAAATACATCATTTCATGGAGGTGGTTTTCCACACAGACACTAGAGTGATGTTTTCATTTTATATTAAATGAAAAAGAGGTAGCTAATTATTATTCAATAAACATAAAATTTTTTAGTAAAAATAAAATATCGATCCTATTATGGTGTGTTGGGTATAAAATATTTTTCTGAGTTATAAGATGAAATAATCTTAAATTAAATCAATTAAATCCTTTACCTCTTCCTTGGATATCCTCCTTTGGATTACACCATAATCCTTCTTAGTTTAGCCTTTTGTTAATAAAATTTCTAATAAAACATGGTAGAGATAGTTAGGAATATATCTCATTATAACTATGTTGATGTAAGAGGATTTTTGAGTGAGGATAAGTGTGTTAGTGAAATAAATTTATAATATAGAGGGGTGTAACTTTTGTAAATATCTATATATTTACATTAAAGTTATGTTACTTTCAATGGAAATTGAAAAAAGGGTCAAATAATGGATATTAAAGGATTATTAGTAGATCAACCTCTCATAAAAATATATAATATATATTTGTTTTGATATTCTAGGATTTTCCCATTGATTTTACTGTTTTCTATAATTTACTTTTAACACAGTAACTCATCTTTATTCCTTGGTTACATAAAATTTTGAATAAAAATAAAATAACACATCATAGATAATTTATATATGATAATTAAAAAATATTAAAACTATATCATCATATTCTTTTTCTAAAATTAATATAATTTTAATTTAATATAATCAATGTATAAAGCATAAAAATGGTTTCATAAAAAATCTTTATTATGATCTAAAATTCCAGTAATGGGTTTTTAAATTAACATTAATATTTAAATTTATAATTTTACATGTCAAATATAAATTTTTAAAGAAAAATGGTTTTATAAATATTTAATTAATTGTTATATACTAATAATGTCATAAAAGGATTGGTATTTATAAAAATGTGATTTTCTACTATTCACCTAAAAATCAATATTTTGTTGAACAATAAATTTAGGATAATATATCATGATGATCCCGGAAATTAATTTCATTTGGTAAAATTGAAATTCTAAAATTTATGAATTTAACATTTTAAAAGAAATATGAATTTAATTAACAAAAATTTTGGAAAATTACATTTCAAATATTATCTCTTTATACTATTATTTCCGGTAAAATAGTAATTAAATAAGTCTTAATATATTATTTATATCAAAAATATATTTTATCAACATTTGACCAAACTATATTTTTTTCATAAATTAATAAATTCATAGTTCAAAAAAAACACATATTTAGAAAAAAAATTTATTCATAAAATGATCTTCTTTGTTATTTGGATACACTAATTGAATTTGATAAATGCATTTATTTTAAAGAATGAACATTTTTTCCATTAAAAAAGTATTTAAAAATGTGGTTACATCTATTTATTCCCACTAATTTAATGACTATATTTATGATGGTAAAATTTTAATACTTATAATTTTATCTTGATAAAATTTATTTAGGATTATTTATAGTTTGGTATAGCACGTGGAGTAAGAAATTCGACATAGTATCTAATTATATGAAAATTTACACTAAATTCATTGTGTGTTGTAACTAAGGTGGAAAAGGATAAATCAATTATAATTCCTAGCATGTAACACCTAAAAAGAATGTATGATGATTTATATATGTTATTTAACCCTTTAAACAAAATCATACATCCACATATTACATAAAAATTTATAATTATGAATAAATTATGGAATCACATTATATAAATGAATAGTTTTTAAATTTAGACATGTGATACACATTTATAAATAATTATTAAATAAATAAATTATTCATTATTCATTACTTTTTCATGAATTATAGATATTCCATCATCAAATATATATGAATAATTTATATTTATTGCTATTCTGAACTCATGCATATTACTTTTTTATATGGAATTCAACATAAATATATGGTATATGAAATATTAACATTTTATAATTTATTTCTATTAAATAAGTATTTTACATAATAAAAATACTATATATTTAATACTATTTTAAACATTATAAAATCATTTTCAATTTTTATTCTGATATGGTTCATATGATTTCTCAAATAGGACCATTATTTTGAACATTTCAAATTAAAAATTATGAGTAATTCATAATTCAGCATGGAATCATTTATATTTTGCCTTATTTGTTTAATTTATAAACACTTTATAAATTCCCTTATAATATGTATTTAAAAACTTATATAAAAATTATAAGTCATGATACATAAATTTAGATGTTATTTTAAAATTGATAAATAATAATATAGATATTTTTTATTAAATTTTTCATGAGCATTTATTAATTAATTATAAAAAAATAATTTATAAATTTATAAACACTTTATAAATTAAATAAATACCATAAAATACCTTTTCCAACAATTTATAAATGATTTAAAAATTTTATAATTCTATTCATAATTGAGAAATTAAAATATTCACAATTTTATTAATATTCCATTTAAAGGTAAATTAATATTTTAATTTTTAATTTAGTTGAAAACTGAAATCACATTTCACAATTAGTGAAATGTGAGATGATATAGACGAAATGGGTACTATCAATCATAGTTTATCGATTATAATCTTTTTTTGAAAAAAATAAGTGTTGATAAATCATATTCTATAATAAGAATTGATATCACTAATGTGATTTGATGCTCTGTCTTTGGATAAATAATCTATTCCACTAACCAATATGATTCTCCATATCATATTTTATTATATGTCAAGAACAATGTTTTTTAGAGTATTGCATGTTATGATATCATAGAGACAAGATCCAATCAAATCTTATGATATCACATATCATAGAATATGCAACAATTCAAATTCCATAGTATATTTTACAATACCAATTATGATTTAACATTTTCAAAAGAAACGTTATATCATTTTTATGGTATCCAACAAGATATCAAAATTTTAATTATTATAGATAATATTTTATTAATTATTAAAATAATATATGTATCTGATACCACAAAAGGGTTTATTATGATCAAATGTGTCTTATTTAAGTAGTATAAGAAAACAATAAATCAAAACACCATGACCTCCATGATATGAAATTGAAACCATATGTGATATAAAATTAAGACAAATACCTTACACCAATGATGATCATATATCTTATCTACAATTAGGCTATTTGAAAAATATCCATGAGAAACATCCAAAGGATTCCTTCCTCAATAGTGTATCCATCTATTAGCCTTAATTGCATAATATTTGAGGGAAATATCTTTTCAACCATGAAATTCTAGTATCTTACGTGGTAAAGGTTGAACGAGGAACAAAAAATTCTGGAGATTCGACAGAAAATGCATGGGGCACCTTCTTAATGGATTTAGCCTCTTTATATAGGACTTTAAGAAGCTTACAAGCCTTCTATGCCTTTAAATATTGGTTAATATCATATGAGTAAATTTAATACTATCATTATAATTTTTAACCCTTCAACCATGCAATCAACATTTAAGTGAATTTATCTCCCATACATTTTATCAAACTAAAAATTTATAATCAATGATAGCATTATGTGGATGAAGATATGATCATTAAATATTATCATTCAACATCTTCTTATTAATAATACACTATTATTAACCAATGTAATAAATCTTATGATATGGATATGTAATATAATATGACATAATAGAAGAAAAGGTAGGATAGTACTGCATTACACCCAATAATATTCAAAAACCTATGGCATACGATATTCATATATTTATATATATCATACTATATGACATATAAATGTCATATAATATGATATTCACCATTTATATATCATATGTATTTATGGATTTAGGGAATATCTTTATCATATTATGTTAACACCAATTATCAGGAAGTGTCTAGTATAATTTCAATAGCACCACCCTACACAAGGAGCACATGATACACCCCCAATGGGTGCGTAGTGGTATATATTTACCTTGAAAACAATAAACTCATTATATTTAATCACTTTAACATCTAAAACATTTCTAGAAAATCAATATGAATTAAAAATTCATAAAAAATTAATTACCCAAATATCATAAATTCATTGTGAATATTAAAAATATAAACACTTCTATCTCCAAAAACTTTTTATTTTAGCCTTTATATAATACCAATAAAACCCAATCACATAAGTTATTAAATAATTCCCACCATACTTCTTCTCATTTATTATAATAAAACTTTTTTCTCTCTGATAGACTATGTAGTTTGGCCATACTATCACGACATATTAAATTATTTAGAATTTCAATACTAATATATAGTAAAGGATGACCCATAAGTAATATTTAATGGGAGAATTAATAGTCAATAGTTTGTATCTTATATGTTTTAAATAGATGAAATGCAAATATGGGTGTTTTGAATAAATTATAAAAAACAAATAAAAACCTTAATTAACTAGTATCTTTTGAAAAAGGGATTGAGATTCAAGAGAGATATGGGTATAAGATCAAAATGAGTTTACTAGAAAAAATAGAAGATTAATTTTTATCAAAATTTTAATAGGATTTATATAAATCACTATTCAAGTTTATTTAGAATCATGATTTACCTTAAGAACTATTAAGATGATATACATTTATGTTATCCTTGGAATAACTATCATGTAGCTAAGATCGATAACTTAAATGAGGTGTAGGGAATAAAAATGTTATTTAATATTTTTTATGTAATAGAAAATAAAGGGTATCTTATGTTTTCTAATCATCACAACAAAAGGTTACCCACTCAAAACACAAAACCAATTAATTAATATGGATAATTACATTTTATTAAATGTAGCAAAATATAATGTTTCAAATAAATATTATACATATTTAAAAATCAAAAATAAATTTAAAAAATTGAAACAAAATAAACCAGTGTTTAGTTACATTTCAAAACTCACTCATTAAATGTTTATCTCCCCTGAAATGACAACCCACTATTTAGATCACCATCAAGAGGTTGATGATTCTTGTATAAAACTACTCTTTTATCTTTGATCTCCTTATGAGGATAGGGATATATAAAATAAAAAAATTACTATAGGAATAATATAAATCTCTAAAATATCATTATTCCTTTCCTTTAACCATGTTTACAAATTTGTTACCCATGGTTTCAATTTATAGGAAAAAATGGAAGGTGGTTTTTCCAAAAAGATTTCATAAGATAAATTTTATATCAATTTTGGGAAAGCAACTTCCCTTATATGGAATTTGAAAAAATAGTATATTTTCCATAAAAACCATTCAATGTATATTCATTAAATTGGGAACTCATTGTAGTTTTATAATTAGGGAAATTCACAAAATACCTAGATGTATTCTTGATATTGATGATCTTTATTTTTTACAACTGATCCCTTTATTTGGGCCTCCAAATTGAAGAAAACAGTATAGGATTCTTCTAAAAAGTTTTATCCTATATATTGTTTCACCTGCATACCAAAAGTTATCCTAATTATGTTTGAATATTTTTCAGAAAGTGAATATCAAGGAAGATGTTTTTTTTATTCCATGTAATTCAGATTATTTTGATTGATATACATCTTAGGTTCTAAAATCACCAATAACTATAATGAAAACATCATAAAAGTGAAATTATTATTTTTAAAATTGTTTAAATTAATTAATTAAATCATATGAGAATTAAAATTTTCTATTATGTTTAGAAATTACAATAAAAAGCAGTTTAACACAATGGTATAAGGGTAGAAAAGTTTAGGGAATCCCAATGATATCACACCCAAATGAATAAAAACTTTAAAATATTAGGAAAAATCCCATTTTATTATGTCCAGAATCTTATGATGATATATGAATTAATATTTTCTCTATTCATTAAATATTAAATATTCAATGGTGGTCTAATTCACAGTAGAAAAATGAACAAATAAAGAACCTCACTAAAAAGTCAATCTTAGTAATCATGGAAATGACTATCTTGAAAATTTATCACGATAAAATTAAAGGAGATTTTTTATATTAAAAATAAAATGAAAAATCATTAATCTAGAATACCACTAAATTTCCATGTTTATATGTGACAACCAAATCTTGATTACATTCAACATTATATCTTTTAAATATAGGTCATCTTAAATATTTAATCTTGCCTGGATTTTTTTCATAAAAGCTGATTTTACCCATCATAAGTAAATTTAAAAACCCACTAACATAATAATTTATTTATTTCTAACCTTGAATTATAATTGTAAATTTTATTTTGTAATTATATATTGATTTATTTTGTTTTAATTATTTTGTTAAATTTTTAATATATATATTTTTTAAAATTATGTTAATCTAGTATGCTAATTAATGTGATTAGATTAGAATAAAATGTAAGGGAATTAATTTTTAAAATAAAAATATAAAATTGTCATAACTTCTAAATACCTTCAATAAACTACAAATTATTCACATTTACTAATTATGTTTTGTAATGTTTGTAGATATTAAAAAATAATATTTTTACCTGAAAAATCACCTAGATGGTATCAACATCTCAAAGGATTCATAAATTTACAGCCAATCATATCATTATAAAGCATATAACATTACTAAAATAACCTATTAATGTTAAATCCCACACTTACCCACATGCCAATATTGAAATAAATTTTCATTAAATATCACAACATCTTGAAATAAAAAAAAACTCAACATGCATTCTCAATAACTTATATGATTAGATAGCTATTTTATTTGAGTATTATAGAATATAAATAAAAAAAAATATGGGGATGAAACATAAAAATACCTTCCAAATTTCCCATAAAATTGAAAATTATGAATTATTAATGTCATATAAAAAAATCATGCAGTAATCTAAAAAGGAGAAAAAGAATAATGATTAATGAAAAATAAAAATAGTGACAAAAAAATCCTAACTAACTCCAAAAAGTACCCACTAAACAAACTAATATTTTTTTGTTCCATTAGTATAATTCAATATAATTTGAGAAGTAAGTATATTACATGATGTGTGTCACCAATAGAAGACTTCTTCAAGGTGTAGTTTCTCTATTGAGGACTCTAGAAGGGTCTTTTATATATTCCTTAGCCACTATCCCTTGAAGGTGAATGTATGTTGGGTTTCTTGTTTTTTGACTTGAAAACCCCCAAAAATATTTATATTAGTAAAATTGTATATTTAGAACTAGGAGAACCTAGATTACCTAGGTGAAACTTCAATTTTACATTTTATATTAGGGACTTCTCACCAATATAGAAGCAATGTTAAATAATGAGTCGATCATAGAGTGGCTTGGGTATTTCCTTATATATTATACAGTTAAAATATGTGTCTCATTATATTTCATATAACCTCTAAATATGTATTACTATGTGAGAAACAATAAAAAAATGTTTAGAGTATAATTTTTTGTCGGCCTAAAAGGATCGATGATCATTATAAACATCGAGTTGGAAACTACTTCCAAAATAAATCTGATAAGGTTTCTTGCTAATGTTAGTTTTCAATGTAGTAAGGTATGCCCAAAATGTGTTATGGTTTCTCATACTACAATATTTCATATTGTGTTACATAGTTTCCTCAAGTATCTATTTTATCTTTATATTATAAATATTATCTTCCTTATTAGTTTGGGGGTGATAATCTATATAAACTCAATGCTAAGCCCCATAAAAATAAAAAATAAATTTTATTGTGTAGTTAAAAAAATTACAACCCGAGTAACTAATGATGAAAATTGGAAGTCCAAACATTTATAATATTTGGGTACTCAAAAATTACACTACCTTAGTGTCACCATTCCATATGTCATGTGATCCTAACAAATTAGATACATAATCCACATTAAAAAAAATGAGCAAGGTCCTGAATGAATTAAAAAATTGAGTCATAAATTCAATTCCTTAAACAAAAAAAAATACATTGATTATTAATGATTTTTAAGTCCTTTAAATTATTTTAGATTCAATCTTTACCCTTTGACATTAAGGACAAAATATTCAAAAACTATTGGAATCTAAATATTTGGTCAGCCAAAATGGCCAGAAATCAACACTTTTGAAATTATTATGTTGGGCGCTTATGTTGCCTCTATATGAAAGAGTATGAATAAACATGATGATGGTATGAAACTAAATAGTAAAAATTTAACAACATAGGACATGATCACTACATGTGTTCTAAAGGTAAGGGTATTCCTTAATATACCCATTGGATTAATGTTATATATTTACATATTTGTTTTTTTAAATAATTCTGAATTAAGTATATTACCAAATAATCTACTGTATCAGTAAACTATGCAATAACATATTTCACTCATTACAATTACTCTCATTAAGAAACATATAATTTTTGTGAATAAAGGGGGATAAGTAAATTTTTGAGGATAAAATGAACCTATTGATATAGTCAAAAAATATATACTTTACACCTTCATTATATCTAATATATTAATTCATATCTATATCGAGGATCATCTAGTTAATTAGAAATTTTTTGGATTATAGTCTCTTAAATAGATACTTAAGGGTAACATTGGGTAGAATAATCAATCCATTTGATCCCTAAAAGGTATGGCCTGCATTTTTCCATGGAAAATACAATTTTATGTAATTATTTTTTCGTAATGGTGTTATTTTCCTAGTAAGGGTCTAGTCTGTGAGAGGAATAATCGATAATATATGGAGCTCAATTGATATGTTTTGACCAGTGTGCCTCAACTTTATAGTTATATGAAAAATACATGATCTTAAATATTAAATCCAACATAGGTTATTGGATTTTTTTGGTGAAGTAATATTCCATATCAATTTATTAACATCATAGTAAAAACAAATTTTAAAAATTCATTATATTTTTTTAATTAGTTAGAATTGGGTGTAATATTACTAAATTCATGAATAAAATAGCGGTAAGATCTCATATGATCTAAGAAAGCTAAAAAATCATCCAATTTTATTAGAATATATCAAAATAAATGACCTAAAATTTGAATTTATCTACTTGGATATTATCCCTATAAATGGAATTTCTATGTATTATCCTTTTTTACCCTAACATTGAATTATTCATAATTTAAAAAATATTATTTTAAAAACAACTATGAAAGAAAACAACCATGAAACTCATACAATCATCAAAAGTGAAACCATAGATAGTCAATTAATTTATGAATACTTCATTTAATTTATCTATAAAATCTAAAAAAATACTAACAATGCATCAATGGAAGGTACCTAGAGTATTTCACTGACCAGACGGTTTCCTTGAATATGTAAATATAACAAAGGTTCAATTGGATGTTGAATTTTCATAATCCATTTTGGAAATGTGGATCTAAAAATATCTTGAATACTCATTAATAAAATAGTGGCAATACATCCCAATTAAACTCTCAAAGATATGTTCAATGAGAAAAATGGGAAATGTTACATCATAGTGTGTTAGTTTAGTTAGTGATAGCTTATACAGACATGTTAACTACTCTTCACATAGGTTAGTATTAATTCATTTTTTCACTTTTAATTATCATTAGACTAGTTTTTTTGGTAAACCCTGTATTTTACTGGACCATTAGATATTATATATAGAATAAATAATTCTTGTATCTAATATTTTGGTTCCCTCCCTTTTAACATCTTCTAGTACGTTTGGATTGATTAAACGTTGTGTTTGCCTTACCAATTTTTCACATTATTTAATAATATATTATACATACAAATTAATGGGATTAGAGTAGAAATTTTAGAGAGTATCTATCCTAATTATTTTTTATACTCTCTAAAAAATTAAATTAGTCAATATTAATGCACTAGAGGGAGTGAACTATCAATGATGACATGTACCTTATTTTCATTGTCAATATAAGAATATTTTAAATTTTGAGGTAGTGGTTTAAGATCAAATTCCTTTCACTACTGGAAATGTGACCTTTCCAAACACTTCTATACCCCCTTTCCCAACGGTTTGGCCAAACCATTGGGAAATCCCACGTTGTGGCAACTTTTCCCAACGGTTTGACAAAACCGTTGGGAAAGGGTAGGCTTTCCCAACGGTTTGGCCAAACCGTTGGGAAAGGTCCAATTTTGGGGAATTTTCCCAACGGTTTGGCCAAACCGTTGGGAAAAGTCCCCAAAATATCAACATCACTTCTCAGATTCGAGGGTCTTATGCCAACGGTTGTGACAACCGTTGTTATAGGTCTATACCAACAGTTTTGACAACCATTGGTATAGGTCCTTTGATTTTTTATCAGATCCTCTTAACCAGAACATTCTATAAATCAAAATTTAAAATAATTATAATAATACATATATATATTTATGAAATTATTTTCACAAAAGTCATTTTAGATTAGCGGTGAGGATGTTCAATGATAAACCAGGAGGTCCTCGGCTTAAATCCCAGCGGATGTTTTTTTTTTTGGAAATACATATACCAATGGTTTTATTGATCCGTTGGTATAGATTTTCATATTACTTATACCATCGGTTTTCAAAACTGTTGGTTTAGGTTTATACCAACGGTTTTCCAAAAACCGTTGGTATAGACCTATCCCAACGTCTTACTTGCCTACGTTTCCCCAAACCGTTGGTATAGGATATACCAACGGTTTGGAGGCCTATACCAACAATTCCAAACCGTAGGTATAGGTTAGTTTTCCAGTATTGATTGGATTATTGATTTATGGGAGGAAATGATTAAAAAATAGGTGAATGACCTCTTATAACTTCTTAATGGTAATATCCCTAGATATATAATAATATTTAACTAGTATATAAAAATCATTTATGGTCATTTGGTCCTCATTTCATATGAAATTCTTAATTAATAAATATGCATTGAATTTTTCCAAGAAGATACAACATTTTACACATTAATAATTACCTATAAATGATTAATATTAAGAATGAGGGTCTAGGTAAATAAATGAAGTTTCAATTGGGATATAGATTGTATTAATTAAATTAAATCACTAGTGATAATGTTCTTTTTTGAGATAATTGTTTATTTAAGGATGTTATAGTGGAAAATTTTCCTACCAAAATCCATATATAATGTACCATTAAATATATTAATTATAGTTTTTTTATGAATGTTCTCACCGTTATAATTAGGTATTTTCAATTTATTTTATCATCTTCCATTTAATGAATATAAAAATCCGTAGGAAACAATTAAAGGTTTAACCCACCCAAGAACATCTTATAGGACACCAGTGGGGTGTGTGGTGCTCTAGTTCTCAACATAAACAAATTTTAAATTTATATTTATCCCAATTACATATAAATAATAGTAAATAGAGTGATTCATCGCATTTATGAAGTCACCATTCAACATGTATTTAGTAAATAAATACATAACTATAGTATATGGAATCAAGAATATTCTAGGATCCTTGAATTTGATCAGAAGTGATAGTTAGATCTATATAGAGACATTCCTCTCCTAGAACATCTTTTATACCATAAAATTAACTTTCAGTGTGTACACATATCCCTTATATATATTTAATATCATGGAATATAACCGAAAACATCAATCTACTAAATGTTATCCAATACTTTTTTGAATGTTTCTATAATTTCCTTATCATGTTAACTTTATTTTGGTTTCCCTTATTGGGTATCTATTTTGGTTAATATAAAATGAATTGTTAGGGTAGAGGTTTCAAAAAAAACACACTCTCTCAATTAATTTGAAACATCTCCAGGAAGTTATTTTCATTATATTGATTTTTAGGGGTAGTTGGAAGGTCGGTTTCCTCTGGATATGGTGACTATAATGAAAGGGTTGTTTGGATTTTATTTTACGTACCACTCAAAAGTGTGATATAACTTATATTTCTTTTTTTTAATTAGTTGACTACTAGTTTAGATGGTAGTTCTTCCAACATTTTACATTGGATTTCCACCATTGAGTTGGTGAGATGGATTAATTATGTTTTTACGTATCATATAGAATCCTAGGATATTTATTGGAATTAATGGTCATATGTGGACATTCGCTTAAATAGGTATTCTAGTCTAGGGTTATGTTTTATAAGAATTTTTTAAGATTCACTTTATTATTGTTAATGATTTTTCAGTGGTGGTAGAGGATTAAAAACCAACCTCAGTTGGTCACATGACTGTTGATGTTGATTCGAATACCCTCTTCCTTATAGTCTTGGTTATAGTCTTATCTAACGTTGGATGTATAATATGCTTAATTCCAATTATTTTGGTTTTATGGGAATCTTAATATTATTTACTCAAAAATCATATAGTGTTCTCTCAATTACTGTCTACTTGAAGGAAATATTTCATTCTATGATAAATTCCCCTACCAGTGCACTTGGCCAATTCATCACTTAATATGGTGTGTTCTATGTCATCTCTATGAGGAAAACATGAAAATCATAATTGAAATTATATTAAGGATAAATGAAAAAAATAAATATATGGATTTCGAAAAGGAGAATGTGAATTATATATAGAGACTTAGGAATAAATCTACCAACCTAGAGTAGTAACCCAAGGATAACATCTATATAGACATGTCCTTTCTTGTAGGGAAAATAAATACTAGACAGAATAACGAAATACGCATAAATTTCATTA
The DNA here is from genome assembly GCA_963277665.1 of Viscum album. Taxonomy (NCBI): domain Eukaryota; kingdom Viridiplantae; phylum Streptophyta; class Magnoliopsida; order Santalales; family Viscaceae; genus Viscum; species Viscum album. Next base: position 1,316,948,442 of record OY728128.1, on the reverse strand, counting down.
ATATTAAGTTATAACCCATCAATTCCTAAAAAAGGATAGCCTCTTTAGAATCCCACAAGACATCCCAATGAGGATCAGTTTCTTTTAATGTTTTATTGCTCTCCTCAATTGAAGCGATAAATTAAAATTTTATTGGTGTTGTGTTGCTACTATCATTCCAGTTTTTTATTAAATATTTATTTCTCAACCCTATAGTAGTGTGTTTCTTAGTCACACATGTGCAATTTATCACTAAACTATACTACCCTAACCAATTTTTATAATTCTCTACCTTGGTTTCTTAGTGTAATCCCAACTTTCATTTCTAACACAAACTCATATATCAACTACCTAAAATATGTTTTCATATGTCTAGTTGTTTTTTGAGTCTCCTCTTTCACTCCATTACTAACACTCACTTAATACCCTCCAACTAACCAAAAAATAATTTATTAATATTAATAAGTATATTTATAACTCAAAACATTTATAGAAAGTAAATAGAATAAATTTTATCAAAATATATCCCTCTAATAAAATAATATGCTTGTAGGAAGCAGGGACATTCTTTGATGAAAATGGTGTACGGTTTGTGTTTTTTGATAATTAATACATGGTTGATCTGGGTGTTTTCAATGGAAGGGTTATTACAATTCAAGAGGAAAATAGTATTGAATGTGGAGTTGGTTCCCACTATTTTCCCTATTTTGGGGGTCTAAAATTCAGAGAATGGATGGAATCGTGAAAAGTGTTTTTTCGTGACATACTTATGAAAATATGGATAATTCATTAGTTTCATGAATATGGGATACAAAATAGGTGTTTTTTAATGTATTAAAGAATTCTAACTATGTGATTCATGATTACAATGAGCATCGCAAACAATGTAGAAATGGAGTATGGTGATCGGTGACAGAGATCTATAAGATTCCTAGGATTGAAGAATCGTGGCAGTGTAATGGGTGTGATGGAGAACATCATGACAATTTCGAATACCAATGTTGTTTTCACGAAAGTAGGTGTGTTGTGAAGATGTTTTTAATTGTTATAAAAAATTTGTTGGAGGCAGTGGGGCTTCACGAATGGCCTAGCCTATAAATAAGAGGATACCCCTCTTCACTTATGAAGAATTTTTCTGTGGAAAATATTGAATATCTCTAATTTCAAGAAGCTAGTGGTGATATGAAAAACTGAAATTCTATGCGAGCTTTAGCAGCGTGAAATGAAATTCTGATTCTTGACTCAGGCCATTGATTTGGATTAATAAGTTCTTCATGATGATGGGGTATTCCATGTTGAAATTGTGAGATTCAGGAAGGAATGTTGTTTTGTGAACATAGTCAGCTTCGTGAAGGTAGTGTGTTCTGTGAAGGTATAGGTGCTTCACGAAGGAGTGAACTTCATGAACGATATTTGAAAAATGTAGTTTTTGAAAATCAGTTTTCATTGAATATGGCTTTTAGTGTGCATCTACTCAGGTCATCAGTGCAATTATGGCCATGTGATATGTAAAGGAAAATGCCTTTAATGCCAATCTATTGATGTTACCATCATGTCGATAAACTGGGTTATACTTCTCTCAAAGAGGTGAGCAAGGGGGAGTCAACAGAAGTGTTCTGAGGGTTGCAGTGTGTCATCCCTAATATCATTGTAAAGGTGGTGATCCTGGCACAAAGAGTATATATCTGAACTCTTTTACTACACAACTAGTGAAGATTAATGATCTTTGGTATGACCAAAGACTATTCATCATATTATCCTTATACGATACCTTAGTGGTGAACCAAGTAAAATTTTTCTGTCTTCTCATTGCATGTGATTATGTGACAGGTATAACAGGTTCCTACGAATATGGGAAAAATATCTATCACATTAAGAAGAGATATTTGACACCCTGATTCAATCTTCCCCTCTCACGGTGTTCTAGGGTCTTACACTACTATAACATGTGAAAAATAACAATAAAATAAAATAATAATAATAATAATGTATAATTATGGCTCATTAATCACAGTATGACTCCTTCTCATCTCCTCCCAACTATATATGGTATCCTCCAATATAAACATCTCTATAGAAACCCCCTATTGAGTTTATAAACTCTATTAATTTATCCCATATGTTCATTGATACCCTAATATTATATTCTTCAGATATCAATATTTCCCTCCCCTTATTATATATTTTTTGGAATTTTATTCTCAATCTAATTTGTGTGACCGTGAAATGTTGAAATATAATCATGGATTACTACCATAATTTATTCGTTGTTAAGACTATATTTCACTTCCATTTCCAAGGATCATAAATATTCCCCGCCCTGATATCTTCTTTAATGTGGAATTATATTTGATTCATTAGATGATTTCATTCTGAAATATGTATAAAGGGAATATTTTTTCCCTCTAGAGGTATACATGTGATCCATGGGGATACAAGATGATCGTAATGGTTCACCCTTGGTATTTAATCCCTTTTTTGATATACCATTCATGTGATCGTGCTTTGAAAATGATTTGGTGTATCATGGGTTCTAGAATTTATGACTCTTTTAATTGTTCAACACCGGATATGATGATGGGAATAGTAATTTAAGGGTTGGACATGAGAAAACATTGTGGCACTAATGTCATGTGGAATTTTTTTATGATATAACTTTGGGATGAGAATGAACACTACATTAGGGTGTGGGCCTCTATTGGTTAATAGCATAAATTATAGAAATAATGCAATACTACATTGATTCATTCTCAAAATACATTGCTAATGCATTACATCTTCCAAAAAAATAGAGTATCACAACATAGGGATGATTTTTGGGACTTTGTATCATGAATTAGGTGACCATAATACATTTTTTATATGATTTACTCATTCTATTTTCCTTATTACAATGTTAGAAACCCAATTCCAGGTAATGTTACAGTAAAATGTATTGTTAGGATGAAACACATATTAATGTCTTCCTCCAGGCTATGTTAGTGAGGTAGACTAGTCTTGTGAGCTTGCATATCTATCGTTGGTATTTTAAGGCCTTGAGACGGTTTTTCCTCGACAATGCATTGGGGTGGTAGTGTAGTATTATCCTCCAATGCCAGAATATACTGTCTTACGAACATCGTGTCTGAGCTCTATCTTCTCCATCTAATTCCTGTGGATAAATTAAAATAACAAAAGTAAAAATTTGGGCATTGAACCGTTGTTTACAGATATATAATATTATAAATGATTTTCCTTATTTGAGTACAAGTTGGAAAATTAAAATAAATATTCCCTACAAATTATAAAACTATATAAAAAGTAATGAAAGTAATATTAAATAAAATACAATATAATTGAAAAAGTAATGAAAAAAATATAAAATCATATCCCCCCACACTTGAGTGATTTCTTATCCACAATTAATTACTCCTAAAAAAATTTCCAATCCTTTTTTAGTCCACTATAGACTGATCCTCATGTCAATAAAGGTAAAATTTTAATTTAATAGTTGATTTTTTATTCGAATATCCAATGGCTTCTTAAATACCACTCCCCCATGTTTTTCATCCACTACATGAATTCAGAATTCCTTGATTCGAATTACATAATAATCTTCTACTAAATATGCCTATTGGTTGAATGGGTTTAATATTATCCTGAATTCACATCCCCCTTAACACTTAGCACATATTTTTTTGTAAACCATGGAATGTGAAACTACACATATTTTGTCAATATGGGCTACCTAAAAAAACCATCCCTTATAGTAATAATCTATCGTGGATAATTATAATGTTAAAGGAATGGAAGTAAGATAAATTAATATATCTCTTTTTTAGTAATTTTACTCTTAATGATGGATTTGATTTTTCACACACACTTAATGCCAAAAAAATATTAGGGAACTACTAGTCAGATATCAACTGATCATTTTACTCAAATTTTTATGATATATAAAATTATTATTAATATTGTCTCCCTTAATTATTTATTTTTTATTAAAAAAATAAACCTTGACCAAGTTCAAAAATAATGTGAAAACATGATGTCATTTTGATTCACCTAAAATATATCTTTTTACACTCCGTTACACTAGTTTTTTTAATGATTTTAATGATTATAGGGCGATTTCTATCTCCTATAGAGTTATTGATAAAATATCACAAGTTGTATTTCTCACACCAAGCATATATATTCACTCACTACACCCCCCTGAATCATTTGGTCATTAATTTATAAAAAATTTTGTTATAGTATAGGGAATATTGGGAATGATATATAATGATATTTAAAATACAATAAATGGAATTATAGAATAGTCCCATATCATAAATCGTTTCCACGTTCCAAGTTATTTCCATCCATTTCTAGATTATTTTTCTCTTTATTCTCCCATACTAAAAAACTCATGTATCAAATAAGAGTATAGGAAAGTGAATTTTTTGGATTTAAATGAAATCTAACCTAAAAAAATAAAAACTCCAAATTTTTTGGTATTCCTCACAATTAGTGCTTCAATTTAGAGTCTTTCACTAAGGATCTTTTTAAGGAACTATATCCAAATATTTGGGGTTTTTGGACTCCTTAATGAGAACCACCATATATGGGTTACTTCTCAACTCCTCCAAATTAAAACATACACCTTATGTAAAAGAGGATCTATGAAATTAGCCTTTACCTTACATACTATAATTTGTACTGGTATATTCCCATTCCCATTATAATTTATAAAATAGTCCACCTATTCTGGTATGCAGGTTATCATCGTATATTCTATAGTGGTTGGTGCATGTTTTGAGGTATTACCCCTAGGTTCTTCTTATTCCTCATACCCGCTTTCCACTTCCCGGGTGGCTTCTATTTTCTCTCATTCACCTTTTACATCATTCTCAATTATAAGACTTGTGTATTTTTCCATATCAATAAGAAAATTAATGTTCATGGTTTTAACATATAATTAATATAATCACATGTGGATCCTTGTATACAAGTATGTCCATTTATTAAAAAATACCATAAAATTGTTAAATACAGTGTGGGTAAAAGAAAAAAATATAGACAAATATTTATATCAATAATAGGATATTAATGAAAAATAAAAAAATAAATATAATATTAAAATCTATTATGATATTTTTTCAATTTTCAAATTTGTTTAGTTCTATAGTTTTTTATTTATTTGTTTTATTTGTCATAACATATTAGTAATTTATACTTAAATCCCTATAAATGGTTCCAACATTTATTGGCCAAAATCTTGGATTCAAAAAAACATTCCCCTATAAGTACATAGTGTTAGTATGCTACTTAATTATGTGATTACCATGTTATATTCAATGGTATATGAAGGAAATCGTAAGTGTAATTAATTATTTGTTAGTGGAAAATAGTTAATAGATTGAATGTTAAAAAAATAAATGTCATGGATAAATATGTAGGTGGGATGAAATCTCCACAACCTATAGTAGTAACAAAGGTATTAAATTCACATGGAGTGGCCTTAACTTATAGGGGATAATAAATATTGGTCAAAATACCAAAGTCTCTCTAATGAAAATGAATAGAAAGAGAGAAAACGCAACTGTATTTTGAAGGATATATTGAGGGGATCCTTTCAAATTATTCAAATATTGTTATGATAATTACAAATATATCAATTCGTTTTTTTTTTCTAATTACAAAATTCAAATTTTCATTTATTCCATGAAACATGAGTTTTCATAATAAGCAACGGATTTTCCATGATCATATTTTAGAAAAAAATCCACATTGATATGATTTAAGGGTTGACTCATACATAGAAATATTTTATTGATATTTTTTATGTGTTGAATGATATTTACAAAGTAAAGGATTCAGGATTCTGAAATATCATCCTTATGGTGGAGTCAACCTTATTAGATTTTAAAAAAATCATCACTATAAAGTAGATTTTATCCTTAAAATGATACTTATGGTTTTTAAATGATCATTACAAAAGGTAAAATCGTTCTTATGCACATATTTATATTTATGTAGTTTGATAATTAGGAAGTGAATTTTTCTCCCAGGGTATATCCTTATGTTCATTGTAAATAATCCTCATAAAGTTTGGAATTAATCATTATAGTATGGAAAATTGATCCTTATGAATTTATTATTGACTCATATGTTGTTCTTTTTCCTCTAGAAAAATATATATATCAAATAAAACATTTGAAAAAAAAGATAAATCATATGAAATTCCAAATCACATATATATTGGAAATTTTGACACATGTACTAGGAGAAATGACTCATACAATGGTAGATAATTTCTCTAAGTGTGAAATATCTCATATAATAACATGTATATAGAATAATTGAAACATATTAAGACTGAATGAAACTTATGAAAACTCATTTCAAAAATGACTCATACACGGGATAGAATGAAACATATATAGAGAAAAAGAATCATATACACATAGGAATTAGGATATTTTTCAACTCTAAAAGATTTAAAAAAAATTCTATTTTTTTTAAACGAGTATGGAGGAAGTACCTCATTGTGTATTAAAGAAAAAAACCCTCTCATTTTATCTGGATAGAGATATCCTATTACCTGACCCTTAGGTCCATTACGAATTAAATCCCATGACAACATAACTCAAGGGATCAATCCCACATGTCTACCCTGATAACCCAAAATTCCACTCAGCATACATGCCTAAACACTACATAAAACTCCATGATTAGCTAGTCAATCACCCCATTATCATCACAAATCTTGTTTCTATCTAACCTTCCAAAATTCATTTTCATCACTCAGCTTCTCATCCATAAATCTGACCACTATAACCAGGTGGAAAACCTTCCTTCACCGCCCCACCCTACCCACATCACCTAAAATCCCCCATCCAACTAGACTATCATCAACTTAATACCATAGTCCTTCTGATCTATTACATGACTATCATCCACCCCTGGTGTAACATTCTTTCCTAGGAACTACTAAACGATTCCCCGAGATGGTGGGTCTCATTACGTCTAGCACACCTCCCTGTACAACAGAGGCTTCAAACTGAAATTGAGGGGATACGGTGTGTCTGGGGGATAATATTCCCTCACATCAGATGGTAGAACACTGTTAGAAAACATATCACTCAATAGTGGTTTTATTAATCAAACCAGACAAAAGATAAACATCAAATATAGGAATATATAAAAAATACAAGAAGTAATATCATATATAAAATGATGTTTCATGTCATGTATTTGAAAAGTTTTAAAATAGGTATCCAAGTATCCTATAAAATACATGAACCAAAATCAAAAAAATACCAAAAATAATTATTTATGTTGGCATTCCGATTGTAGCTTGGTCACATGCTCTCCTCATCCTAACCAATAATAAAATCACGCATCATACAAGAGGCATGTTTCATATTCCTGAACTTCATCCAGGATGTCTCTCCCAATACCCAATAGTAGCCAAAACATAGTGTGAGATATCACTCTATAAGGAAAAACAAATGATTTCTATGACATATCCATTTTATGTATAAAAAGATAAATTAGTCTATAGTAAATAATAGGTAACATTGGTACAAGTAAGAATTACCATTGAAAAAGTAATAATTATAAGTGATATATTCAAGCCTATCAATAATAACCATGATCTCCTACAATAGTCAACATAAAACAATCCTCCTTAATCATAGGATAACTATAAATCATAAATAAACCGTATGGGATATTCCTTATAAACAAGAAAAAAAAGTATCCATGTCGACGTATATCTTGTAATCCGAAGTATAAAATTTACCTCGGTTGTATTGTATAAACTAGCATATCATATCATCACAGCCACACAGTGTAATCCATATTATCACATCAATCATGACTACATCATATATTGAAATGTTAATCACACACACAAAATTCATTTTTGTGTAATCAAAAGTGTAGGGCAATGAAGGTCTTGATCCAAGGTATAAAAGACTATGAAATCCACTTTATGTCCTAGGATTATGTTGATGAACACTCAATGAAGACATGGGTGGGGCCCATGGAGCATGTAAACATCCCATATTAGCTATTAATAGATGAAATTCTATTTTAAAGGGTTTTAGGACCCAAGGAATCTTACAGAATTAACACCTAAGGAGGAAACTGGTTGACAGCACTACCACAAAATTTGGCCAGCCAGGCGCCTGCCTTTATCAGCGCTAACAGAAAAGCGTTGATAAAGGGGTGGGACTTTATCAGCTCTAAAAAAAGTGCAGATAAATGTACCCTTTATCAGCGCTAAAACAAGCGCTGATAATGGTGTACCCTTTATCAACGTTTTTTAGCGCTGATAAATGGTACATTTATCAGTGCTTTTCTTAGCACTGATAAAGGTTCATTTATCAGCGCTTTTCATAGTGCTGATAATTTTTATGGTATACATTAAATAAATATATGCATGTTATAAATATATATATATATATATAATTAAATAATTTTAAGATTAATAATAAATATATTTATTAGGTTTATTAATTCATTATATCCATTAAATTTATAAATATATATGTGTTTTCTAATGAATTGGGGTCAATGAATATCATGTGTATATGTTATGTGATCATATATGTGCTTGAATAATGTTAATTTATAGATTATAATTATATATCATGTTGATGAGTTATTTATTTATAATTCATTACGTTACCCATATAATATATATGTTCTAAACAATGTACACTTATAATTAAAATTAAATTATATTTAAAGAATAAATATATATTTTATTATATTTTCAATGATATATATATATAAATATACCTTTCAAATAATTTTAGAAGTATGACTAAAGATATATTTATTTATATTTATAATAATAAATAAATAAATAAATATTTTTATCATAAATATCATTTTATATAAATATATAATAATATAAAAAAATTATTAAATTTATACATTTATCTGTGATTTTATTAGTGCTGATAATGTATGGATTTATCAGTGCTACAAAAGCGCTGATAAAGACCCCCTTTATCAGAGCTTTTTACTAGCGATGATAAAGGTCCCAACGGGATTTATAAGTGCCACAGGGTCCTCCTCCTCCTCGTCGAACCCTGTTAAGCTTTCTTGGAAGCTCTGACATGTGCCTCCGTTGCCGCCTCCTCTCCACCACGGCCTCCTTCTCCCCCTTCTCTGCCGCGGCTGCTGCCTCATTCTCCTCCTCTAGAGCCTACTTCTCCTCCCCTCTTCTAGACACGGTTCCTCCTCCCCACACCCTATCAATCAAGGGAGCCCTACCATGCGCCTCTTCTGCTGCCTCCTCTCCGCCGCTGCCTCCTTCTCCTCCTCCACTTGTCTCGGCCCCTCCTCCTCCTCCTCCTTCGCCACCGCGGCTCCTCCTCCTCCTCCTCCTCTATTGCGGCTCCTCCTCATCCTCCTCCACCGCGACCTCCTCATCCTCCATCTCTACCTCTTCCACCTCCTCCTCCTCTTCTTCCTCCTCCACCTACTCTGCTTCCTCCACTGCCTCCACTGACTTCGCTGCCTCGGCTACCTCTTAGCTACCTCCACTACCTCCACTACCTCCGTGCTGCCTCTGTGCTACCTCTGCGTTGCCTCTGCTGCCTCCACTATCGATGCCTCCTCCTCCTCCGCCACTGGGTCCTCCTCCTTAAGGTGTGTAAAATTGAATTTTCATGAATTAATTATGTTTTCATTTGTTTTCAATTTTGAGATTAATAATGATTTGGTGTGATTCTTGTGTGTGATTCTTGTCTGTGATACACATGTATATGTGGTTGGTTACTTGTTTGATCTTGATTAGCTCTCCCCACTATAGCCTTGTGATAGAAACCTGAATATAGAGAGTATTTTTTATGAATGTTTGTTACACTAGATTATAATTTCACACCGTCTAGTGGCACTTAGTATGGATCTTTTTCTGATTTTGGATACTACCCCATTGTTAGGATAGTTAGGGTTTGAACTGTCAGTGTTGGTGAATTCATTTCATCAGGTGAGGCATGCCAACGGGATGAGACATATGTTTAGTATGTTCTATATTTTACACTATTCTACTTGGGTTCAAAAAAATGATCCTTAATAGGGTTTCTTACAATTCCATCCCACTACCCACTCTCTCTGAGTTGGGTGATATACCAATTTAAATATCACATCCTTTCTTATAACATAACAGTGCCACCAACCTCTCACATTGGGTGTGATTCACATATCCACTAATTCCACAACATATTAGCTTCTCCCCTCTCACTTACGGTGGGTCTCACTATCACGTCACATAAAAACAATTTGAGGAGGGAATCTCTATAGACAACCTCTCACAAAACTACTCCAAACCAATGCTAAGTGATCCCCATTTCTATATCTCACGTCATATTATCATACTAAAAATGTTCTAAGGAGGGAATAACAATATCCAACCTCTATCACAAGTCAAAATGCACCATTAATAGGTGGATACCATGGAAGTCACACACAAATCCCCTTTGACCAATGCCTTCTCACTCAAATTAGGGTCCTACCAACACCTAATCACATAAATAAAGGCAATCCATCATGTCTCATGCCACAAAACATATAAAGAGTAATATAAAGATTGTATCTAGATATCCATCCTCTTATACTAGCTAAACCTCATCATCAATATGTGGGCCCCATGGATGATCATACTTCAACTAGGTGAAAGTCATATGAAGTCCCAATCTCTTAGTCGGTCTAACCATAAATTATAAAAGTAACCATTCATTTAGCCTTGCATAATAATCTCCTTAAAACAATCTTGGTTATACATGAAAATTATTCCCAACCTATCAACATTCTAATTATGCCTATAAGGGAATCTACTGGGTTCTACAAACCTAACCCATCTTATCATTGATACCGACACACACTCATCTCTACATAGTAATGTCACAACCCACATGATTTACTTGACCTAGGCCTTGATAGTCTAGTCTATATCATCTTCTAATTCCCACATTAAAACTCATTAAAACTAAATAATGACCATCCTAAGAAACTCACACTAAGAGCCTTGGATACCCTATTCTAAGTTATCCATACTATTACCATGATCCTAACTTAGGTACCATATCATATCACCCCTTGGAGATCTCTTAATCCAATTATAAGGAGGAAATCCTCTATGTCACACTTCACCAATCCCTGTATGGAATATCCTACCCATCACACACACTAGGACTCTTATATACCCTTAAGAGTATGTTCCCCCTCATATGTGAGATATAAGACTATATTATCCATCTTCTTTAGGACTATGTCTCAAATACCTACTCAAATACCTACTCAAATAGCCTTAGAAAACCTAACAGGGCTATAAAAATCTCATACCAAACCCGATCCTCTCATAAACAGAACTAGAAACCTCACCTCCATGGAGACATACAATCTGGATGATCACAAAATCGTAAACATTCAATATAATCCTCACTATATCTCTTGGTGGATAAAAAACACCCTATTTATTTACCTAGGTTGCTCTTGATTTCTATCCCTTTCACTCGAACACATATACTCATGCATCAATGCACAATCATGCATAAATTAGAACATGGTTTTGTTTTATAGGGTCCACCTACCTTACGAAATGGAGTAACCCCCACATCAAGATCAACTCATCCTCAACCAAGACTATACATGCCTTATATAATCTTGTACCAATGATTGAGACCCAATCTCATGGAAAAATCCCCAAATAATTAATTATAGAAACTTATTATTAATTATTCACCTTAATATAATTAGGAATAATATTTTAAAAAATCATTAGGAAACACAACACCACCAAAACCACACAAAGCATGGCGTGTTCATCATACGAGGATAACCTCTAGCAAATACAAATAAATCTACATCATCTGAATTGATTTGTAGATGATATGGTGAAATCATCCCACAAATCCTAGTTAAAATCATCCCAAATCATAGTGAAATAATGGTTAATAGTAATGGAGGATGTATGAGGGAATAACTCACTAACTCACTATAAAAAACTACCAAGAACCACCCCTCATCACGGAGGATTGAAGAGAGGAAGAGAATCGATGAATCCCAAGAACCACCCAATATTTCCTATTAATCAGCACGCCCCCACCATTTTTGAAGTAACTAGTTTTTTTATCTAAATTATACTCATATTCCTTCTCCCCTAACCTATATACCCATCATTTGGATTTCAAATAAGATGAATATAAATAAAGAATGGATGAATTCCAATCAGTTGTCAAAAGAGTATGGGGAAGGTGTGAAAGTGTTTATCAAGTTTTCAAAAGATCATGCATATGAACCTTCTCAAATCCTTTGTCCATGTTAACGCCGTTGTTATTCAAAACAAATTAGTCTAGAGGAGTTGGAAGAACACTTGATCTATCACAAAATAGTTCAGAGTTATACATGTTGGAATAAACATGGGGAAACAATAAATGTAGGTAGTGGCTAGGATAACACTGCGTTTTATGGATCATCTGATTTGATTACAAGTATGAACAATAAATATGACTGTATAGAGGATATGAATACAGATTTGAATGATGATGAAGATTGTATTGAGGAAATGACACGGACTGTCAAAGATGAACTTCTTGATTACCCAAAATTGTCTGAGAATTTAAAATGTTGTGCCAAGATGCCATTGTATGCTTGTCACGCTAAATATACAACACTGTCAGCCATACTAAAGCTGTATAATTTGAAACCAGACAACGGGTGCAGTGATGCCAGTTTTACAGAACTACATGATCTCATGAATGACTTTCTCCATGAAGATAATGAGCTCCTGATCCGAACATATGATGCCAAACGAATGCTACGCTCGATGGGTATGATCTCTAAAAGAAAAAACACCTTCCCGAATGACTATATATTGTTTCTCAAGGACCACAAATCACTTAATGAATGCCCAAAGTGTCGTTCTTCTCGATACAAGAAAGATGAATCCAGTCGTACTAAATTTGTATGGTACATTCCAATAATTCCAAGGTTTAGGTGTATATATGGATGAGAGGAGACTGCAGGAAAATTAAAATGGAATACAGATACAAGAATTAAATATGGGATATTATGTCACCCGATAGAATCTCCTCAGTGGAAGAGAATTGATAATGAGTATCCTGAATTTGGAAACAAGTCGATAAACCATTGTCTTGTGTTATATATAGATGGAATGAATCCTTTTGGTTTTCAAAGCAATAGTCACAGTAAATGGCTATTTATGTTGGTAAATTATAACTTACCACTATGGTTATGCATGAAACAAAAATACATCATGTTATCTACGCTTATATCTGGACCAAAACAACTGGGTAATGATATTGATGTTTATTTAGCTCCATTGATCGAAGATTTTAAATTATTGTGGGATTCAGGTGTTACATTGTATGATGTTACAAAAAGGAAGATTTCACTTTGAGAACCATGTTGTACGGGATGATAAATAACTTCCCAATTTATGGAAATTTTTCAGGATATAGCATTAAAGGAACTCAAGGGTGTCCCATTTGCGAACAAGGTACACAATCAATTAGGTTGAAACATTCATCAAAAACCATGTTTCTTGGACATTACAGATTTATACCCCGATGACATAAGTGCTGATCTTGGATGGAATCATTCGATGGAAGTTCAGAATAATGTATAGAACCGTCCCCACTACTAGGCGATCAATTTTTTGAGAAAGTTAAAAATGTGGACACTACTTTTGGTAAACAGGAATCGAAAAACCTTACGAAAAGCGATTGGAAAAAGTGATCAGTTTTTTTTGAATTACCATACTAGAATTGTCTATATGTAAAATATTTTCATGAATTTATTCATGTAGAAAAAAATGTATTTGATAGTGTCATCGACACTTTTCTAAATACACATGGAAAAACAAAAGGAGGATTTAAGGCTAGGATGGACACGGTTGAGACGAGAATATGAGAATAGTTGGCACCAGTGAAGGGTGAAAAATGAAAATTTCATCCTTGTGCTGCTTAAACTCTTTCCAAGCATGAGAGATATCAGTTTTGTAACGTCTTGAATGCTATAATGGTCCAGAGGGGTATTCATCAAATATCAGGAACCTCGTGTCAATGAGATATTTGAAGTTAAAAGGTCTGAAATCACATAACTGCCATGTTTTGATGCAAGATATCATTCCTATTGCTTTACTTTGAATTTTACCCAAGAATGTATGCCATACATTAACGAGATTGTGTTTCTTCTTCAAAGCAATATGCAGAAAAGTTATAGACCCGGTGAAATTTCCAACTATGGAAAGAAAAATTGTAGTCATATTATGTGAATTATAAATGTTCTTCCCGAATTAATTTTTTTATAAGATGGTTCTTTTGATGGTCCACTTGGTAAGAGAGATTCAACTATGTGGTCATGTACATTACAGAGGGATGTACCTGATTGAACAGTATATGAAGATTTTGAAAGGGTATGTCAAAAATCAAAGTCAGCCAGAGGATTGTATTGTGGAGCAATATATTATTGAGGAAGCCATTGAATTATTTACTGAATACCTGTCTGGTTTGGAAATCATTGGCCTACCAAAATATCATCACACTGGGAAGATTGAGGGTGAAGGAATTTCTGGAAGATAGGTTGTCACAATCAATATTACAGATCAGGAGTAGGCCCACATTTATGTTTTGGATAACAATTTCAACATTTACCTATATGTTGAAACTCACAATGAAATTCTTAGTCATTTGAATACATCTAGGGCTGAAAATGGTTATCAAATACACATAATTGATAGTTTATAGGATAGTTTCGAGACCCTATTTTTATGAATTCAGATGAAAATCCAGAGTCAATTTCAGACCAACTTCAATTGCCAGCCGAAGGACCAAGTGTTTGTGTATTATCTTACAATTATTATGTAGTTAATGTTTATACATTTTATATTAATGAACATGATGAAGACAGTACCATGTAGAATAGTGGGGTTACACTTGTGGCTAAAGCGATGCATGTTTTGAGTGATATAGACAGAAATCCAATTTATGTGAATATGTCATACTTTGGCATCATCAAACAAATATGGGAGATGAATTATACAGAATTTGAAGTTCTGATTATTCAAAACAAGTGGGTTTATAACAGGAGTGCTGTTAAAATAGATAAATTGGGATTCGTGAAAGTTGATTTCAGTAAGGAAGGGGAGAAAGACGAACCGTTTATAATGGAATAACAGGCAGTGCAATTATTTTATGTTCCAGATCCCGCAAAATGAAACTGGTCAATTGTTCTGTTATTGACCAAAAAAACTGAAGGGTCAGATGAAAATTCAACAGAGGATGACACTTTCATTGGGACATCACAATCATTTCATAGTGGACCCAATGTAGTTTAATTTTTTTATGTAAGAGGAGACCACAATGAAGGGATATGGATAGTCGATAGAGGGGTCAAATCCCTTCATCCTTTAAAAAGAGTTCAATAATCAGGTTATATTTTTATTGTAATATATATTCTGTTACATTGTGTTATTATCTGTTCATTGATGCTTTTATGTGATATAAATGAAATTTTAAACCACTTCTACAGATAATGACTTTTGCACCTCCTGATGCACCCAATTCTGAGACACAATATGTTTTTCAACCTATTGCAGCAGGTCCCACTTCTGAGGTACAATAGGTCTCTCAAACTATTGCAGCTTGTCCCACTACTGATGTACAACAGATTTCTCAACCTGTTATTACTTGTGCCAGTGTCGATGCTAGCGCTTTGGAGGAACATAATGATTATGCAGAAACTGAGGAAATGGTAGGTAATGAAACCTCGGGAGCACAAAAAAACATGAGCTCTATAGTTTGATAGTTTTATCCAAAATACTTAAGGCAAAAGAAAAAGGCATCAAATATGACGTGGGATAGAATAACCGAGGCCAGCATGTAAACCCCTACAAAGCCATGTTTAGTAGCTACATTTGAATCGTCACTCGGAAATGTGTGCCGATTGATATAAAGTCATGGAACAATGTTGTCAGCAGGATGAAAACATTAATCTGGGAAGATATTATGGTAACATTACGATATCATTTATTTAATTTATTAAAATAAAATAAAATAAAATACTGAAATATTGACTAACTCTACATCATCTCTTGCAGAGTACATTTATAGTAGATGTATCACACAAAGAATATGTATTAAGACTGGAAGGAAGGGTTCATAGAGGCTTTCGCACCATTTTAATGAAATGTCATTTGAAAGATACTGATGGTAAAATCATGTCGTACACACCTCCTCTTTATGGACACTTGATATCCCACGGAGCATGGGATGCGTTTTCCAACCGTTGCGTGGAGAATACTTTTTAGGTAAATTGTGTTTGGTAACACGTTGTTTAACATTGATTATATTCATTACTAGTATTGATAGTTTTTTATTTATGAAATAGTAACTGAGTGTGGAAAATAAATAAGGGGCATAAAAACAAGCATACCCCTACCGTAAAGCAAGGCTGGGTACGCTTCAATTGAAAAACAATTGGTACGTATTTTAAAGGTACTGTAATACTTTTATGTGACATAAAACAACACTATTACCATGTTTCTCTATTTATACGTAGATTGATGAATCAAAATCTCAAGCCAATTATATCCCACACCATGTACTATTGTAGGAGGCTCGTGTTAATAAAGAGGGGAAACTGGTAGATGAAAACACACAAAAGGTGTGGGAAACATGTGAAAGTATGACATAATATAATTTTTTTTGCTTTAAATAACTATTACATAATGATGATTACTTATTTTCCAATATTTTCTATTTGACATAGTCACAGGAATCATCAACACCCTCACTGAATGAGGAAATACTTTCAGCATCCTTGAAACAGCTAGAACAGTATTGTCGTGTCAGAGGTGCGGGTTTTGGGGTGACACCCCGTACATATTTTCAGAAAAAAAAAACAGGGGGAGGAAAAAACTAAAGAAATGAAAATAATAAGAGATAAAATAACTACCCTTGAAGAAAAATTCCATTGTCATGGATATTTTCAAGAAACATTGATGGGGGAGAGGTGAAGAGAAGAAACAACTCAGGAACAAGTCACCCCACCACCCACCAGCTTTGAGGTGAGCCTTTCCCCTGAAAGACCTGACTCAACCAAGGTAATCAATGTTTTAATATTTGTTTCTGTGAAATGTGAATCACATAGACACTGATACATTTTTTGTAATGATATTCTATAGGTTGAAAATGAATATGATTTATATCAGTCAACTCCCACCCATTTCCTTTTAGCGAGGGCTATGGTGTTCAATATACAGAATGACACGCTACAATCTAGACCACTTCAAACTAGTCATGTCAAAGTGTCGATTAACGTAGATCATGAGCCAAGCACCGAGCTACCCGTGCAAAATGATGATGACGATATTCATATGGTGGAAAATTTTGTTTGAACATTCATTGCTTGGCCATCGAATCTTGTACAATAACATGTCGACCAGGAGGTATTCATTTCCAATTCATTTTTCAAGAAGAACATTTAACATTTAACTAGAAAATGGCTCAACCAATTAATATTATTATAGAAGGACAAAAGGAAGGAGCTCAAACAAAATAACGTCTCAAAAGAATCAACCAACCGATCAAAACAATCTACTGAGGGAACCTTCACCCCAGCCATTCTATATACAAATTTAATATCATTGCAAGCTCATGTGGATACAAAAATGAATGGAAAAAATAATCACACAGTTGTTTGTGAAAAATATATATAGGGAGGAAAAATGTTAGATTTCGTTAGTGCTGACATTGTAGCTGAAATCATCACATATGACTGGCTAAGTTCCTCAGTTATAAATGTATACATGAGTTATGATTTCATGATTTGATTTTACAGAAGCTGATATACTCTGATAATTATGTCCAAATAAATTTCATATTTTTTGCAGGCGTATATATGAAAAGAATGAAGGTATTTTCCAGTGATTACAAATTTTCACTCGTTGGTCCTCACACCATGTCTATAAAACAAATAGAAATAGATTCTGATTTTCAATCTGAATTAATTTCAAACCTGTTCAGAATGTTTCAACGAAAAATTATGATTGATAAGATCTTTTTAATACCAACTTTACAGGGGAAAAACTTTAAATTTTAATCATATCAATTATATTTTAATTTATATCATTACTTATTCCTTTTTGTGTTTTAAGGTAGCATTAGATGCTCATTGCAGTCAATTTGGATACTCCAATAATTTATTTTCTCGATTCACTACGTGGATATCCAACAAACCGACCACACATGATGGTGATTGTCAATATGTAATACACTGGATCCAGCATTTTAGAACTAAATATATAGTTATATAATTTATATTTTCTTTTAATGAGGATTGTGTTATGATAGGGTGGTGTATGAATATCGTCTAAAGGATGGAATGAATCAAGGGAATAAGGACGACAAGGCACACGAGATATAAAAATGGATAATTATCAGGGATATATAATTATATTTCACTATCCAAATACATATGAAAAGAGATTACTTATTTTTCTTGATGTTTCTGCAGTGTCCAAAACAAACAAACAAAAAGGGCTACGGTTATTATGTTTGTAAATTTATGAAAGAGATCATATTTCATGAAAAAAATAGCATCCCTAAAGAGGTATTTATGAAAATAATTACTAGTTAATTTAAAATATTTAATTAATCCTTTGTGTATTTATATTATTTCAGCACTACTATGACTGTCACAAAAACTCTTATTCACAAGATGACATAGATGTGTTTAGAAGCGAATGGGCAGTGTACCTGATGGAAGAATGTAAACAAATATGACAATGAAGGTGAATTACCACTACTTATGTTATCGTTATATGATCATTGATATCTCCTTTTTTACACTTATTTAGAATTTATGATCACCCTTTATTATGTTTCATATACATAGATTATGAAAAATGGTTTTAGATATGTTTTGAGTTTCTAGTAAAGAATAACTTAATGATAGACACTTATGAAATAATGACACACGGAAAACTGATCCAACGTGTTAGGATTGTTTTGATACTTTATGAAAACAATCCATGAGTCATTTGTGACATGTACGAATCAACCACACCTCAATCCAACGCACTGTGTGACCGGTATGGCAAAAAGTGTCTGATATCAGTTTATAATTGACATTAAATTTAGAAAACATCACAAGCGACAAATTTCAAACTGAGGAAATTAGTTCTGATTGTTTTGATACATTAGGAAAATGATCCATGAGTCATTTATGATGTGTACAAATCAATCTCACCACAATCCATCACACAGTGTGACCGGTATGGCTAAAAGTGTTTAATTTCAATTTGAAATTGACATTACCTTTAGAAAACAACACAAGTGGAACATTGAAAACCAAGACAATGCGGTCTGATTATTTTGATACATTAGGAAAATTATCCATGAGTCATTTTTTGATGTGTTAGAATTAACTACACCTAAATCCAACGCACGGTATGAATGGTAAGGATAAAAGTGTCAGATATCAGTTTAAAATTGACATTAAATTTAGAAAAAAAGCACAAGTGACATACAGAAAATCGAGCAAACGCGTTCGGATTGTTTTGATACATTAGTAAAATGATCCATGAGTCATTTTTGACATGTAAAAATCAACTGTAGCTCAATACGACACACGGTGTGACCGATATGGATAAAATTATCTGATATCTGTTTGAAATTGACATTAACTTTAGAAAACTACACAAGTGACATAAGGAAAACTAAGAAAATGGGTTCGGATTGTTTTTATATATTAGTGCAATGATACATGAGTTATTTGGGATGTGTAAGAATCAACCGAACCTCAATCCAACGCATGGTGTGACCGGTATGGATAAAAGTGTCTGATATCTATTTGAAATTGACATTAACTTTAGAAAACAACACAAGTGACATATGGAAAACCGAGAAAATGCATTCATATTGTTTTGATACTTCAGTAAAATGATCCATGAGTCATTTTTGATGTGTACGAATTAACCTCACCTCAATCCAATGCACGGTGTGACCTGTATGGCTAAAAGTGTTTGATATCAATTTGAAATTGACATTAACTTTAGAAAACAACAAATGTGAAATATGACAAACTGAGAAAATGAATTCAGATTGTTTTGATACTTTAAGAAAACGATCCATGAGTGATTTTTGATGTGTACGAATTAATCGCACCAAACAATGATGGACGGTGTGACCAGTATGGGTAAAAGTGTCTTATATTAGATTGAAATTGACATTAACTTTAGAAACATCAAAAGTGACATACGAAAAACTGAGAAAATGTTGGTGTGACCGGTATCTCTAAAAGTGTCTGATATCAGTTTGAAATTGACATTAAATTTAGAAAACAACAAAACTGATATATGGAAGAAAGGGAAAACCCATTCGTATTGTTTTGATACATTAAGATAACGATCCATGAGTCATTTTTCACGGTTAAAAATCAACTTCACCTCAATCCGACGAACGGTGTGACTGGTATGGAAAAAACTGTCTGATATCTATTTTAAATTGACATTAACTTTAGAAAACAACACAAGTGACATACATAAAACTGAAAAATGTGTTCACATTGTTTTGATACATTAGGAAAACGATCCATGAGTCATTTTTGATTTATACAAATCACCCGCACCTCAATACGACACATAGTGTGACCGGTATGGCTAAAAGTGTCTGATATTAGTTTGAAATTCACATTAACATTAGGAAACAAGACAAGTGACATACGGAAAACTGAGGAAACACATTCGGATTGTTTTGAGACATTAGAACAATGATCCATGAGTAATTTGTGATGTGTTCGATAAAAATCACCTCAATCTGATGCACAGTGTGTTCGGTATGGCTAAAAGTGTCTGATATTAATTTGAAATTGACATTAAATTTAGAAAACAACACAAGGGACATATGACAAACTGAGAAAATGTGTTCGGATTGTTTTGATACATTAGGACAACGATCCATGAGTCATTTTTGATTATGTAAAAATCAACTACACCTCAATCTGACACACAGTGTGACCGGTATGGATAAAAGTGTCTGATATCTAATTGAAATTGACAATAACATTAGAAAACAACACAAGTGTCATAGAGAAAACCAAGAAAACACATTCGGGATGTTTTTATACTTTAGGAAAACGATCCATGAGTCATTTTTGATATGTAATAATCAACTGCACATCAATCCGACGCACGGTGTGACCAGTATGGCTAAAAGTGTTTGATATCTGTTTGAAAATGACATTAAATTTAGAAAACAACACATGTGACATATGAAAAACCAAGAAAATATGTTTTTATTGTTTTGATACTTTAGTAAAATTATCCATGAATCATTTGAGATGTGTAAGAATCAACAGAACCTAAATCCGATGCACATTGTGACTGGTATGGCTAAAAGTGTCTAATATCTGTTTGAAATTGACATTAACTTTAGAAAACAACACAAGTGACATTTGGAAAACTGAGAATATGGAATAGGATTATTTTGATACTTTTGTACAATGATACATGAGTCATTTTTGACGTGTATGAATCAACTGCACCTCAATCCAATGCATGGTGTGACCGGTATGGCTAAAATTTTCTGATATCTCTTTGAAATTGACATTAACTTTAGAAAACAACACATGTGACATACGACAAACCGAGCAAACGCATTCGGATTTTTTTAATAATTTAGGACAATTATCCATGGGCCATTTTTGATGTGTATGAATAAACCGCACCTCAATCCAACACATGGTGTGACCAGTAAATCTTTTCATTAGATAAAGAATCAATATTTATTAAATGAGATTACTCATCCAAAAACATATTAATTTTACCTTATTCCCTTTCATTCTTATCAGAATGAAAATATTTGAGTTTATCATTTCCATATTTTAGTCTCACATATCCGTATTAATTTATTTTTTAATATTAATGTTGTAATTTATTTCATTATTGTATTACTAACATAATATTTTTTTTTCTTATATAGGTGAATTTGTTTCCTTAAGTTTGGATGCTTTGTTCAGCAACAAAAACCGTGGACGACAATTTTTGAGAGAGGATCTAGGATATCAAAGGATGAAATATTAATGTTTATAACTGTTGTTGGATAATTTTAATTATAACCATGTAAAACATTGTTTGAAATGTATATAGCAGGGTGTTTTTTTGTATTCATGATGTTAAGTAAATGTATATAGCATTGTTTGTCAAAATATTGTGTGTGCTGTGTCGTCTTTCAGTTTGTGGTTCGTGTGTAGGTTCTATTTTGTGTAGGTGTGCAGGTGTGCAGGTGTGCGGGTGTGCGGGTGTGTAGGTGCGTGTAGTGCAGGGGAAGGGGAAGGTTCCTTTATCAGTTATTTTTTGAGCGCTGATAAAGGATTCCTTTAACAGCGCTAAAAGAGCTCTGATAAAGGTCCATATTATCAGCTCTCAAGATAGCTTTGATAATGTCACCCTTTTATCAATGCTAGAAAAGAGCTGTTAATGCCGGCGTAGATAAAGGGTGGGTCCCCTTTATCAGTGCTTTTCGGAGTGCTGATAAAGGGTACCCCCCTTTATCTAATACGGCATTAACAGCGCTTTTCCAGCGCTGTTAATGTCAGTTTCTAGCACTGATAAAAGGCTAATTTGTAGTATTGAGGAATACACTATAGTAATCAAGATCCTTGAGAGAAATGTCCATGGAAACTAATAGAATAAAGATCCAATGAAATCATTGAAGGAATCTAGTTGTATTTGAATTCATCTTTTTATTCTATTCAGTTCATAAAAATTCACATTCCATGAGTTCATCAAACTCATAAGAAAATACCATTCAAATGGCTTAATCATTTAATCATCATGTATCACATGGAAAAGGAGTCTCATCATTATCCTAAAAAAATCAAATCAATTAATTCAATTATAAAATATCTATATAACAAGGGGACACTCACACACCCATTAGTGTGTTATAATGTATGGAAGATATAAAGGCACCCTTATGGTTGTCATAGGTTCGGGCAACAACCTCCAACAATCTAAAAGTAACTAGTAGGTATCTCAAATAGGTTAAAATTAATTCAATTAAATTATAAAATCACTTTTATGGGTAAAACTAATAATTATGGAGTTCATTATAATAGAAACCATTCTTATAAAATAATAAAAATATAAGGGAATGGTATAAACCACTTACTGTAGGTGAATAATATAAAACTCGTTATGTATTGATCTCTAAGTAGGTCTAGATAGAGATAACATATATGAATGGATGAAGAAATTAGAAATAGGGATTATTAGATTGAATTTAAAATCCTTCAGTGTGAAGACAAACAAATAATAACACAAGATTATTGAATAACTCACCAGCATCAGTTCAACAATACCAATGGTGTTCGAATATAAGTCTGGATAAAAAATGGTGGAAAATACTATTGATTTCCTTCTGATGGATCTCCAAAGCATGAATAAGCCTTCCATTAGAGGAAGATGAAATTAGATTTTTGTTATATAACGTTCTAATGGAGAAATTGAAATTTTACCAAGACTAACTAGGCTTCATGGTTTGGCCATACACTTTTCCAGATCATACATTGATCATATTCCCTTCTCTATGCAAAGTGGGGCCTCACATGGGTTCATGCACATAGTTTAGAAAACCATGTTATAACTATGTAAAGGCCTCTAAAAAATTATAGATTACCTCACATAGGCATGCACCAGAGTTCACATGGTTTCCTCAAATTGAATGACCTCTTGAACCCCTCAATCATGTCTCTCACCATTAGGTGTAATTGTTTGGCATATCTCACATGATTTCTACTAACCTTGTGGTCTTCATTTTTATTTACAAAAAGTGGGTATCTGAGCTCTGAATTATCCCCAAACACACCTGATACACCCATGGTCTCATTGAATACTCACATTAGGCCATAAACCATAATTTAAACCAAAAAACAAACATACATTCCTCATAAGAAAACTGTAGATCTTACACCCCTGTAGAACCCCTTCAATGTCGACCCTCTCGAGACATATCATCGGATATTGTCATATCCCACGTTCCTTTACCTAAACCTATTATACATTTAAATAATATTTTAGTTTTGGGACTCCAAGATACATTCTAAATGCGGTTGAAGGTTTTTTTCATGCACATTAATTATGCAGTTTAATTCATTTAACACTCTCTGAATAATTAGTAATGAATTATCTTGAGGAACAAAAAAAATTAAGTATTTGGATATTTTATCATTCACTCTTGCTTATTTGGAAGAAATTAAATAAAATATAAAATATATTTGACGTTTTTGTGCGTGAATAAATTATATAAAAAGAGTTTCAAAGGACTAAATTAATGTTTTGACAAATATAAAAACTCTAAAACATGAAAAAAAGTGGACTACATTTTTTGACGAATAACTATATACCCTTGTGACTACTATTTTTTTCAATCACCTTTGATAATAATCATTATTATACACTCTTATACTCAATGAGTGATCCAGGATACCACATCATTTTAATCTTCATTGTCTAAATCCCAATTATATGGTTTTTATACATTACATATATCTTTTATGTGTCATAAAGTATGTTTAACCTTTTTCATTAAAAAATAGGTCTGGCTAGGTTATACCACTCGTCAAATGGTACATTGTTTTTTTCCTCTAGATATGAAAAATATTATCACCGTAAATTTCATTTTCCCTATAAATTTATTTTTTTATGAGCCTATTCTTTTCTCCACAAGTTTCAAGATTAATTTTGATGAAAATTTCAAAATTTGGGATGGTGGTGTATGGTGCATAATTAGCCTGAATGGTTATTACTAACCCTAAGGAAACTAGGATACATGGTTGATAATCTTGAATGAACCGTTTGGAATGGTTTGTGAATGGTTTATGCTATATTCTAGACAAATATTGGGGTCTCTGTGTACTCTCCTCTAAAGGGGGCATGGTTGTCGCATTTATTCTCTAACCATGTGGATCGCCCAAATATTGAAAAAATTAATCCCTAAATTTCCATTAATTAATTAAAACCCTAAAAATCCCTCATTCCCCACACATATTTTCCAATTCTCCCTTGACAAACATATGATTTCTCTCATGTTTATCCACCCTCATCCCTTACTCTCTGATTATAGTTGGTATACCATTCATTTGGGTGTGTGTTCATATCTGGTTAGGTTCTCCTCCAATCCTTCCACCTCCTACTCTCATATTCTCACATTTCCCCTCCCTCTTTCACTATTCACTTAAGTAGGTCGAACCCTAGGTCTATTTAGCTTCTAATTTCATGTAATCAGGACATACAAGTTGTGTCACTTCTTTTTTGGATATTCATGCCTCCCTTTCAAAGGGGACACATCATCTTCATATGTTCCAGGTGGGTTTCACCTTAAATTTGGTACTTAAATTCTTGAAACATTATTACTTGTGTTTTTAATCTCTTATTTTATTATTAAATGATAGTATTAATCATTTTTAGAAATTACTTGAAAGAAAGATCGTGTATCACTTTATTTTTACTTCATGTGAAAAATATTTCTCAAATTAAAAGTGTGGTAAAAAATCAATTAATCTCACACAAAAATTTATTGATATAATTAATGATTGGATTTTAAAAAAATGAGGTATTAAAAGGTTTTTGGACATCAAGGTATATTAAAAAATGGTACTTTATTTTTACTTAGTATTTTAAGTGATAATTGTAATGAAATGTACTTATAAAGTGTTAAAGATTTAGTTTTTAATAGCACTATATTTTTTTGAAAGTATTTTTACATATATAGTGGTTATACACATATACATGGGAATACATACCTATATGTGTGTGTGTGAGTGTGTGTGCGTGAATGTTAAAATCACATATGAATATGTTAATTTTTTTTAACCAAATGAATATACGTGTGTGTGTGTGTGACAGACTGAGAGTTTATATATGAATAATGTCAGAGGGAAACTTTTGAAGATTAATTTTGATACTTAAACTTAGATTTCAAATAGTTTTTTAGTGGATTGATAAAGTCCATTCAAATTCATGATTATCCCATTGGAAATATATTTTTAAACCATAAATTGAATTTCAATTGGAGTCCCATGGGGTTTTTATTATAACTTAGTTCATAAAGGATTTGGATTGTTGTGTGAATGTGACATCATAGTCTCATTTCATAGATAAGGGACCATTTTGGATATCCAAATGGCCTCATGTGCACATCCCCATACACTAGAGGATGCCATCCAATAGTGATCGTATATAGATGTACGATGGAGAAAATATACCCCCATAAATAGAGTAGATCATAATAGTTAATAATAGATAAATTAGTGGAAGAAGTATAATGGAAACCCTAAAATGAACATAAATATTAGAATAAAAAATAAACAATGTCATTTAAAATATATGGTATCATGATACTATTAGAAAAAGGGGAGCAAGGGAAATTGGTTAGCATACATACACAATACATTATAAACCATACACCCCAAAATGACGAAAATATAATCTCTAAAAACATATTGTACACTAGCATGGTTCTCTTCTCATATACTCTATCCTAATATAGAAATTCACGTGTCTATAACGGGGTGATTCCCTTTATCCCTACCATCATCCATAAAATCTATCTGAGCAAAAATCTGCATCCGAAAAAGGGTGTGAGTAAAAAAAAATTTCTACCACCCATATTATCTAGAATTATATTGTCTGTGAATATATGATGAGAAGTTTTCATGCATAATAAAAAAGTATTTTAAATAAATAATCCATGTCGTTCTGGGTTCCTCATTGGATACCCATCTGACACTTCCTTCTCCTGCCTAAGATGGAATATCTCTAAGCACTTTACATTTTAAATTTATATTTAATTTTGGGAAACAAATCATAAAACCATGGTTTCCATATATATTAATTATCATGTAATGTTCCATAATTTCCATATAATTTAGGTTTTATATGTTTGGTGAAATTCACAATGGCGTACCCATGGTATTTCAATTTAATGGTTATTTTTACCCAATCCCTAGGATTATGTCCAAGGTAGCCTTAATATGAGACTTGAAAAGAGCCCAAGGAATCATCCCAGGTGGTCTATAATATCAAACTAAATCCAAGAAGAATCCTCTAAGGAATTAAATTTAATTTATAAAAATATAGGTGAACCCTCAATGCCAAGAAGTAGATTTCATAGTTTATGAAAAAGTTTGAATACAAGTGTGGCAATTCACTTGGAAAACACCTAAATTAATCAGTTGGAATTGTTTTATCGGAATAATAAAAAGATAAAAAATAGGGGGTAAATTTGGTATTTTAAATAATCCAGATATATTGATACTTTTATCCTTCTTTTTGATTTATGTACATATCCATTATTAACTATATAAAGTACGTTGAGAAGCATGTAAACATAAAATAAGAACACAAAACCTTATATAGTGGTTTTGGGAACAAAGATCCCCTAGTCCACTCCACCAATAATCTCTCGATGATCTTGTTGATTTTCACTACAAAGGTCCTCTTATCACAAGACCTTGAAAACAGATTATAGGTTGTTGACACTTTACAAAAATGATTTTATAGTTCCTTCTCATTATTTTATAGTAAAATGTATTATCCATAGCTTAGTTCGAGAAGATGATACTCCACCATGACTAATTCTGACTAGTTGATGCTGTAAAAAATCAATAGTGATTGATTTGACAAAATAAATAGAGTCTTATGCATAATTATAGTAGTAAACAATTAAAATAGATCATGTCTATCAAAGAAAAATTCATTTAATAAAAAATAGATTTTAATTGATCCTATTTCCAAAAGATCTTGAATGAAAATAGAAAAAAGAAAATAGTAGTAGTAACAGTTTATCAGTAGCTCACACAACACAAGATTGAATCATGTATGTATCTAAAGAGTAGCTTTTTCAGAGTAATAGAGACATTCAATATTTATTTTTCAGATTTTTTATATTTATAAATATACCATTCACTCGGAATATTAAAAATACTCTTTCTATTTATCTAGGGATTCATGGATTTCTTTTCATTCAAAAGAATCAAAAATATTGCCTAACAAATCATGATCATTTTAATTCTAAACCAAGCATAAATAGTCATAAATTCCCTTATAAATAGTATTTATCTAATTTATTGAATACAATACTTTGATTCGTTCATAAAATATCTTTAGAGTGATATTTACTTTTGGTGAGCCCATTGAAAAAAGGTATAAAATATATTAATTTTAAATCATCTTCATTTTCTAGTCAAACGTAGGAATCCTTCATGTTATGAGAAACTCAAAATCTAGGGTTTAAAATATATGTACTATAAGAAATATAGCGTTGAGGAACAATGTTTTTATTCCCTATATCTAGATCTTCTTCCAAGAATAAGGTTGTTGATCCATACTTTTCTAATTTTCTAGGGTGCGTGATCCATACGTTTTATTCCAAACATAGGGTTTCCAAACAATATATTATGTTTACAAACATAGAGTATGAATAGTGTTACCAGATTACTTCCAAACATGTCCAGAATACTTAATATAACATTTTAACTCATAAATAATATAAATTTATCAAGAATTATATTCCCAAACAATACGAAAAGTAATTTGAAAATTAAAAAAACAATTTTATTTATGAGAAACAAAATTAATAATATTCATAGGGTATTGTATGAACAATACACGCCCAACTACCTCCCCCTTCTTAATGATCACAAAAACCATATGACGTATCTTATAGAAAATGCAAGAAATGTAAAAAAATGAAATAAAACCTTATGAAATACATAATACATAAATTATAATTTTATTTTGATGTTGTATTTACCAAGAAACAACAACATAAGTAAAATTTTAAATTCAGAATTTTTGGGGTAGATTCATTATATTAAATTTTATGTTTACCCAATTTATCCCCTTTCTTGTGAAAAAAAGTAATAGAAAATGGTTTAAAACACATTTAATGTAACACACAACATGGAATAAATGTTATGATATTCTAAGAAAAAATTGATGTTTGTTATATCAGAAGAAATGGACATAAAAAACTA
The DNA here is from genome assembly GCA_963277665.1 of Viscum album. Taxonomy (NCBI): domain Eukaryota; kingdom Viridiplantae; phylum Streptophyta; class Magnoliopsida; order Santalales; family Viscaceae; genus Viscum; species Viscum album. The sequence continues at coordinate 1,316,919,420 of OY728128.1, read as the reverse complement.
CCAAATATAAATATAATATGTAAAATAATTTCATTAAATAATCTTTTATATTATAATATATATATGGATAAGAAAATTTAAATGGTAGGATTGGTAGAGGGTGAAATGTCATATTTGGATGAGGTTTCAAAAGATTTGGAATCTCAAACATCCTGGTGAACATCCTTTGTCTCTTCCAACAAATCTCTAAAATTATTAATAAGTTGATTTAAACCTTCCTATTAGATTGGGTGATGTTATTTGAGAAGAATTGGATACTCTGGATTGACTAGAGCTTCTTTTTATTAATTCAAACAAATTTCTCAAGTACTTCTTTAATTATCCATAATATAATTTTGAAACTGATTATACTCTTAGATTTCTAATATGATATTCCATTTTTATTTGAAATTGTTCAAAATATATTTTGGAAATGGAACGTTCCCTAATAGTTTTCATATAAAATTGTAATAATTCCTATTATTCTCTTAGAGCAGTTGATATTTTCAAATCTTCCAAAGTTTTATTAGTATATTCCAACTCACTTCAAAATGTTGATTTTTCTTCTTTAATCATGTCAGAAATAATGATTAACTCTTCAAATTGATTATTAAGAGAATCATAATATTCTTAATCTTGATTACATGGTAGTTTTACTTTTTCTTCCATAGGAAAGTACATACCTTTATATTTCTCACTAGAAGAGAAAGATATATTTTCAAGCACTATTGTCATCTCACAAAATATAGATATACCCTTATCCAATTATTCTAAAATTTTAGAAACTATTTGAATATCAAATTATTCAAGAGTTCCAACTACTGATGGTTGTTCTTTATCGTCTACATTAGTCATTTATTTAACTTTTTCTTTTTTGGTATATCCTTTATCATCCCTATTTTCATCGTGATTATCGGTTTTATATACCCATAGAGGGGTTGAGACTCCAAAAAACACTTGTTGGATAAATTCTTTAGTTCTAGAAACTAAATCATCTTGATCCTGAACTTTATATTCTTCTCTTTTTCTATGCTGTGTGAAAATATATTCACCATGCGCTTCCTTTGAATGTTCTTCAAGAGATGGATGAATATATCTTTCAAATACTGAATCAGATACATCAAACCTAAGTCATCAACTTGATGTCTGAATAACATACCCTATTCTAGACAGTCCAAATTTTTCTTCATGAATATGGATTGAACCAGTAAATGCAAATTTTATTTCTCCCCCTGAGAAATTGCACTGGATTCACGTGGGTTGTCAGTACCAATAGGTTATATATTTTCGCTTTTCTTACTCCAAAATAAAAATAAATTTATTAAGGTTAAAAAATTAATAATATTACTATAGTAGAACCAAATGATATCCTCGAAATCTAAAATCTGTACTTTTTATAAAAATTAGAGAAAACCTTTATCTATATGGGAAAAAAGACATCCTTTCCACTTTTTGATAACAATGATTCATATACTAGAGAATATATCTCATGAAATTTAACTTGATATAAATCATCATAAACAATATTGTATACATATCAGGAGAATGAATTTTTTATAACTCATAAATTCTTGTAAGTATTGCTTACTGATTGAATTTTACAAGTACCTTCTAGCCAGCCTCAAGATACTTTACCAACATTTTTTGAACCAAGGTGGAACCAAAATGAAAAGACATAACATCTTCAAAAATATGACCATTATCTTCAATTGATCAAAGGTCAAAGTAAAAAAACCCCTCCATGGTGAAACTTAATTTTTTTCTTGTGAATTATATAGAAGATGTGACAAATTATATATCATTTACCCATGAAACAATAACATCTCCTATGCCTCCAAACATAAAGTAGATATTTTTTATGAACACTTTCACTTTTCTATCAAACACATATGTCATATTAATATCATTGAAAATAAATTTCTATCCTTGAATGACTACATCTTTCTTCAATAAAATATTCCTCTAGTATTTCCATTTGAAATCACAAACTTTTCATTGAATAATTCTTCTTAATATTATACATTTTTCACTTTGATTAACTTGGTTCACCTTTATATATACTCATTGTCTTAGAAATTTCTTAAAATATGATGATTGTAGTTTTAGATTGTAGGGTTTTAAATGGATAATAAGATATATTGAAGTAGAAAAAGGTTAAAATAATAAAGATAAGTTTGAGAGAGTATTAATGGATTTTATAGGTTTTGGTTTTAATTTCTCAATCCAAACATTCTGATAAATCGCAATTTAATTTTTGAAAATACTCTATGTCAGAAATGATAATAATTTATTATTCTATTAATAATATATAAAAAATAGTATCTAAAAAAATTATGAAAAATAATTATTAAAAAATTATTAAAATAATTAATAAAAATAATTTAAAATTAAATATTCCAAACTCCCCTTAAAAAATTCAAAACTAGCAGTGGAAATTGGCTTAGTGAACATAACAGTATGTTGATATTCAGTATTTAAGATTCTAAATATATATCTTTTTATAGAACATGATCTCTTGGAAAATTATTCCTTACATAAATATTCTTACATCTAGATTGACTTGTTAGATTTCATGAAATATTATTTACACTAGTTTTGTCACATGAGATAGTTATAATATTTAAATTATGTCCAGAGTCTTGTATTATGTTTTTCATCCACAAAACATATTCATAATAGTTGTCCTGAGATATATATTCCACCTTGCCTATTGACAGAATAATGGAATATTGTTTCAAACTTGAAGACAAAACTAAGGGCTTACCTAAAAAGTGACAAGTTCGCGATGTAATTTTTATATCTAATCTAAAACCACAAAAATCTAAATCTTAATATGATATTAAATTAAAATTTTAAGTTCATGGGTAATCTTGTGATTGAAAAAAAAATTTAATGTATAAATATTATTTTAATAGAAGTAAGATGAAATTATTTGGGATTTTATTGAAATATGGAACATGGACAAATAGAAATAATAATTTCTATTCTTCAAGTGAATGATATAGTAAAAATACAAACATACCACTATATAAATTTTTGTCAATGAGTTTTCCAGCCTTATCAGAATCGTGTATTATATTACTACACTTGGTAGTTATATATGTCTAAATATTTTCATGTCCAAACATTTTAAATAAATTAATAAAATATTTAATTTTATTTAAAACATTTCCATATTCATTTTGAGATATTTTTAATCCAATAAAAAATTTTAACTCTCCCATCATACTAATTTAAAATTATTTTTTCATAATATTAGGAAAATAATTAAAAATATTTTCATTTGTTAAACTAATAATAGCATCAACTACATCAATATGTACTAATAAAATACTATAAAAAATGTTATATTAAATATAGTGGGATATACTACCCCTAAAAATGATCCATTTTTCGATAAAAAAATTCTTAAACATTCATACCAAACTCTACGTTATTTTTTAAAACCATAAATTGCTTTAGTAAGTTCGAAATTTAAATATGGTAGATGATGATTTCAAATCATACTGGTCGTTCAATATAAAATTATTCCATTAAATATCCACTAAGAAAATCCCATTTTATATTCATCTTATATAACTTAAAATTAATATGAGGTGCACAAGCTATAAGGATTGTGATATCTTCTAATCTTGAACCAAGAGAAAAGGTCAAATGATAATATATTCCCTCTTTATAATTACATCCTATATCTCCTAATCTTTCTTTATTTATAGTAATATTCCTTGGTCATAAAATTTATTTCTAATAACCCATTTGGTGCTAATTATAGGATGATTTGATGATCTGTAAAATAATTTCAAAAATGAGTTTCTTCTAAATTGGTAAATTTATTCTTGTATAGCTATTCACCAACATTCATCTTCGAAATCTATTTATATAGTTTAGGTTCAACATGTTATATTAAGGAATAAAATTTATCTAGGTTTAATTCATTCTTTGTAGTTATTACTCTAGTATATAGATCACTAATTATAGTTTCTAAAGGGTTACCCTTTACGTTTGTAGTTTTTCTTGGAAAGACTCATTCAGGCTCATAATTTTCATGTTCTTTTAAACTAGACAAAATTTGATCTAGCTTATTTTCATAATAACTTTTAGTTGATTCAATTCTCATGTTGTCTAATGAATCATCTACTTTATCAGTTTTATTATTTCAATGACTAATAGGGTCAATTTCATCAAACATTACAAGAAACAATTCTTCATCAATCCATGAATTTTTATATTACACTCCATTGGATTTATATGTAGAATAATATCCTAGAAATATTCCATCGTCAGCCTTTGGGTAAAATTTACTAACATTTTCATTAGTATTCAAGATATATACCTTACATCAAAATACATTATAGTATATGACCTTAGTTTTTATATTATTCTATAGTTTATAGGGTGTCATTTTAAGAATATTCCTTATTAAAGCTCTATTCATGTTATGAAAATATGTGTTTATAAATTCTTCCCAAAATAAAGTAGGAATACTATATTTATTTTATTTATTTATTTCTATTTCATGGATAGTTCTTTTTTTTCTTTCTAATATTCATTTTTTGTGGTGTTCTTGGTGTATATAAGTTGTTTTTAATACTTGTGTCTAAGAAAAAATAATTAAGTTATAGATTCTCAAATTCTCCTCCATGATCAATTCTTAATGATATTATTTTAAAATATTTTTTATTTGGAAAATATTTCAAAATATTTCAAAAAAAAGAGAAAATCACATTTTGATGTTTTAGAAAATAAACCCATGTAAATCTAGAAAAATTACTCAATTAAAAAGAACATATGATCTTCTATCCAATTTTTATACTTTGGATGGTTCAAAAATATCCATGTAGATATGTTCTAGTGGTTTGGATGTAGAAACTTTGCTAATATATTTGAATGATGACTTGTTTTCATTCCAACTTTAGAATCATCAAAGAATATATCTTTATCAAACTTAAGTCTATGAAAATAAAAAACTATGTGCTTATTATATAATGTATATAATGTAAATACATTAAAATTTCTAAGTATCTAATTTAGAATCCATGATTAATTTTTCTATGTAGTTAAACAATTTAGTTTTTGTTTATATAAGGAACTAAAATCAAAGGTTGAAACATTTTCATTTATGGGTTACCAAAATTTAAGTAATTAATATTTAAAAATAGAGTATTAATTCTTAGATAAGTTAAGAAAAAACATCATAATTGATTTTAGAAATACATATATGGTTTTTCTCAACCCATCAATATGTAGCACTTTGTTTATTGAAATTGATTTTGGATCTCCAACTAATCAAACTCCAAATATATTCCCTTTAAAATTGTCTCCAAAGGTAGCCATCCCTCAATCTAATTTTTCTAATGTGTCAAATTTAAATGAGTATCCACTCATGTTTCTTGATATGGCACTGTTTATTTACCATACAACATTTTTTTTCCTTTGACATTTTCCCTAAAAATAATTTAATGATTTTTTTTGAGGAACTAGTATTTTATTAATTCTAGCCATGTCAACAAGAAAATATCTTGGTAACCAGATTTGAACTATTTTTTCCAGAAATTTTAGTAATGCTTCATACATATTCTGGGAAATATGATCTTTTTTTAATTCTACTAATTTGGTAATTTCTTAAAATTTATTAATTAAAGTAATATCAAATAATTCAAGGATAAAAATCTAACTCTTAAAATGTCGTTATTTTTAGAACTATTGAAAAAATTATTTTCAATATAATTTAGATTTTTCACCATTACTTTCAATTCCATATTTTTTCATTTTAAAAACATTTCATTCCAAAACATGATTTAAATTTTTTTCTTTAGTTAATATGAACAAGTTATTTCTAAATGACTCTACATTATATTATAATTCTTGTATTCTATTTTAATGGTTAGTACAGTTTAATGTATATTTGTAACTTTTTTCAATTAATTCTTGATGTTATTTTAATATATAATCAATTTCACTTAAAAAAATTGTGAATATTGTTTATAGATTTATTCTATTTACTGAGGATTTATATCTTTCTTCAAGAATATAGGAGTATGAATCTATGTTTCTGTTAAAACAGTTTTCAGAATCATATGTAGATTAATAATAGGATTATAAATCATCTAATTCCTTATACATAAAGAACAGATTTTCTTTTTTATTATTTGTATCTTTTTCTATTTCAGGTTTAGAATAGATAGAGGATTCTTCATACAAACTCCAATTAGCCTTCATATCCTTATTTCCTTTTCACTTTTAATCATTTATCATTTTGTTTTTTGTTTTTCTTTCTTCTCCATATTTTTATATTACTCCTCTAATTGTGGAAAACAAGGTCTAATATGTCCCATATTTTTACATTAATAGAATATAAATTGTTTAGATATTCTTTTATCTTTATTTAATGTCATCTTGAAGCCCCTCTTTTTTTTATAAAATTTTAAAAATATTATGGTTGGTTGAGCCAGCTCTATTTCAGAATTTGAACACTCAATATCATTTGTGATTCAATAATATTCTTTTTATTTTAACTCATGATTCTATGTAGTGACTCTAAGGGTGGTGTTTTCTTTTTATTATTATCATATGATCTTCATATTTAACATTCATTTCTATTTTATAAGTCATCAAGGTTCTGATTATTTATTTAATTTTATAATCTTTACTGGTTATGATTGTCAAATAGCTATTGATATTTAATTCTACTTAAGGGGTAGAACTCTATGTACACTCAAAACCTGATACGATTGTGAAATTTAATTTCCTATTGTATTGAATCCATTGGCTATCTCTATCAATCTCTCATTTTTCACGGTAATTATTTCACCATTATATATTTGGAATGTATAAAATTTATGTTTTTCATTGGTGTACCATAACAATATGGAATTATTATATCAATCATAGGAAAAAAACAGTTTTCCATATTTAATAGGTAGTAGAACATTAAAATACTTAGATAAATTCATTTGGACTAAGTCCACATATAATAGTGCTCATTGATCTTGAATTGATATCATACTTAGCTTTTTTGTTTCATCCCATTTTTCTGGTTTTTTAGGGATAATGTACATAGTGAAAATATTAATGTATACTTTGAATAAAATATTTTTCAAATAGATAATCATTCGATCCTTCTAACATATATAATTATCACCATTAAATTTTGTTGCACGAAGAATTGACATACATTATTCTACTTTTGTTATTGTCATCCATCTCTTTGTTGATTTTATACTTTGAGATTCCTAGAGCTCATCTTTTTTCATTAAAAAATCACTGCTTTAACAAAAATATTTTAGTTCAAAATAATATATAGATATTAAATAGGGTTGATTTGTGCGTTTTAAATAATCTAGAGATATTCATAATTTCATCCTTCTTTGTAATTTATGAAGATATGTAGTATTCTCTTCATTAGGAATGTTGAGTAGTGGATAAAGAGAAAATCAGGACACAAAAACTTTTATAGTGGTTCAGGGGACAAAGATCCTATAGTCCACTTCACCAAAAATATCTCAGCCAGCTTGGTTATTTTCACTAGATAGGTCCTCTTATCATAATTCCTTTACAAATAAGTACATGAAGTTGACACATTTACAAAAAAGATTTTATAGGACCTTCTGGTTCATTTATATGGAATAAAATTATCCACCAATTAGAACAAGAAGATTATACTCTACCACAACTAAGTCTGAGAATTATATACTCTAAGAAATAAATATAAATTCATTTGATTGAATAAATTGATTCTAATCCACAGTTCCAGAAACAACTAATAGAAAACAGGTCTTCTAAATCAAAGAAAAACATCTTCAGGAAATAATAGCTTCGAAGAGATCCCAGTTTCAAAATAAAATTATTAAAAATATCAGCCGACAAATTGTAGTAGTAATTGTTAATAATCAATTTAAATTGTATATGATTGAAACATATATGTCTCTAAAATACTTCTTCTTTAGAATAATAGTGATGTTCAATATTTTGTCTTTACATCTGTTCAGTTTTTATAAAGACATAATTCATTTTAAAGATGAAAAATACTCTTGATATTTATTAAGGGAATCTTGGATTTATTTCAATTGAACAGATCCAAAAATATCTTCTGAAATATCATGATAATTTTATTTTATAATATTTACATTGATTTAGAAAATCCATAAGAAATATTAATGATTTTATCCATTAAATATTTTACTTTCAGTTAGTCCTAAAGTTTCTTTAAATATATATTTACTTCCAGTGATATCATTACAAAAAACTCATAAAATATCTTCATTTTAAATTACATTCATTAACCCGTCAAACATAGGGTTCCGTCATGTAGTGAAAAAAATCCAAAATTATGGATAAAAAGGTATGGATTATTATAAAACTAGGGTTGATAGAAAAAATGTTTATTCTTCTAATGTATATTTTCTTCCAAATGTAGGGTAATTGATCCATACTTTTCTAACAACAATGGTTACATAATCTATATTTTTGTTCTACATTTTTGGTTCCTGAACCATAAGTTACACTTATAATCATATGGTATAAATATTTTTTCTAGATAACATTCAAATACATCTGTAATATTTAATCACATATTCTAAACTTTATATAAAATAAATTTCTCATAAAATATTTTCCTCAAAAAACTTAAATTAATTTCATCAACAAAACAAACAAGTGTATTTTGAGCATAAAAATCAATAAGATTCATATAGTATTTTTGAAACAATAAATTCCCAATAAGAATCCCATGATACCATACAAGGATATCCACAATAGGAATCCATGTATCGCTTGGTGAATTCTACACCCTTAAGGTAATTTTAGATCTATTTCCATAGTCTAAAATTATATAATAATTAAACGATTGTCCATAATCATAAATATATCCATGAACTCTCTTGATAATTAAACAACGTCTAGGTGACATGGTCGGGCCATTCTCCATTTTATTTATATCATTTATCAACATAAATTTCAAGGTAATTCGGCACATCTGATATAGTGTTTTAATTTCATTGATTAGTCAGAGGAGCCTAGAAAGGTATCATACAATTCCAATCAATTCAGTTGCATGATTTCATTTATAATGGATAATTAAAAACACCTAAAATTTTGATTAATTTCATAACAAGTTATAGTTCGCATGAATTTTAAAAAAATCAGCATAATTGGGGGTTTCAATTGAGGTAGAAAACATTTGATGATAAAAATTTGGTTGCAAGGTAAACCATTTCAGGTTGATTTATATTAATTTGATATTTTAAATTCATTGTATGAAAAATATGGCATGAAAAAATGATGGCACATGATATTAGAACAAATACTTTTAGGGAAAAGAGTTATACCACATACCTTATACTGGTATAAAAATCCTCATCCAGTATCAAACATTATTTTAGGCTAAATGGGAGAAAATGGAGAAATGAAAAAACACCCTAAAAATAGAAAATGGAATCCTACAAGAAGATAACATCTGATATAATGGGTAAAATAAGCAATAGTGTTCACAGAATTATAGAGAGGGTCCTATGAGATGAACAGTTCTTAAACCTGACATTGGATGGATGAGTTATCTCAAATCCTAGGAAGAGGTGGAGGATAACACTCAAGCAAGAGGGCTTCAGTGCATTTGTGGGAGAAGAATATGGGAAGAAATTTTAAACGGTTTAAGGAGAAATGGTTATTTTACCCTATTTAATGGGGACCATGGTTTGGAAACATAGTTTTTTCAAACCGTGTGACAACCATTTTTTGGGCACTATCCATGGAGACAACCCTCACACAGTTTACATGCTCTATTAGATAAACTATGTGAAAACGATTACATTATCATCTATAATTTATTTTTTGTTTTTTAAGGGTTTTATAACACTCTTGAATTTTCATAAAAACCATGATCCCCTGTTATAAGAACACATGGTTTAGTTGAATAGTTATTACTAACCATGCTCCAACTGTGTGCTTAACACCTTTTCTCTACAAACTGAAACATTGAAGCCCGAGCTAAGCCTAAACACTCATGAAAACTCTATGAACTAATTTTACATTCCAATATTGATAAAAAAAGTATTTATATTAAAAAAAATTATCAATAACTTTTAGATAAATTTGGATCTTACAAGGTCCCCTTCTTAAAAACACTTTTCCCTAAGTAGGATTAATGGTGGATGGTCTAAATCCATGAATAAAATCATCCACTAAGCTTTTATATTAGCCTCCCACTCTTACGTATTATCTTATACACATTTAAGATAACATAGCACCTATACTAGAGTAATTGACCTTCATCAAAGAGACTTTGTGATATGATCAATAATATGAACCAGGTACTCCTCAAAAGAAGCATCAACATCCAACATAACCACATTAGGTTAAAAGGAATGAGATCAGTCTGAATAGTAATGATCTAGATAAGAGAAATAAAATAAATCATTCTTAGAATTGTATCTATGAGGAAGAGTTATATGATAGTCCATTATTATGACCCTTTCAAAAATCACTAAAGGCCTAACAAATCAATGTGATAACATTCCCTAATTATGAATTTGTTGATGACATAGTCTAAGCAAAATACACAAGAAGACATGATCTCCCATCTAAAACACCAGAGGTCAGTAGTGATGATTGGAATAATAATTATTCCTATATTTATTTGTATACCTGTGATTTATAATTAGATATACCTATTCTGATGTCTCATTAACAATATATGGGCCCATTTGCATTGTCTCCCCTGCCTCTAACCATCACATATGTGAATAGTGTTTACTACCATATATTTACTCATAAGGATCCATATGTATAATATCATGAAAACTATTATTGTAACATAATTCCACCATAGGTAATTGTTTATCTTGAAACCTCTAAAATCAAAGATATATTCTCTAAGTATGTCCCCTAGCACATATATAGTACGCTCAGACAAACTGTCAGTCTGTGGGTGGTAGGGTATCCAAAAAAGCACCTATAGAATCAGATCCTTCTAAAATTCTTGCATGAACTATGATGTAAAAACATAATTCCTATATGATACAATGGTATGAAGAACCCCATGAATCCATTTATTATCGTGGACATAAATTCTACCATGTCCATCTACTAAGACGGTATCTCTGATAGAAAATAAGTGAGTGACCTTTGTCAGACTGTCTGTGATTACCCATATAATATTATTACCTTGATGTTATTTCACTAATACTATCCAAAAATACATAGTTATTTAATATAATTTCCACTCTATAATGGGTTACAAATGGTAAAAGGAGAGTATTCCATCGGTTTTTTGCATTCACTTACTGACAGGTGGAACACCGACTAAAAAAATCCGCTATCTTCTTTTTCATAATAGGCCTCCACTACTCGTGACATAATTATGGAAGATATAGTGAATCTAAGATATAGATCCAAATTATAATAATGATATTCTTAAATAATCTCCTCCCTCAAAAATATATGAACCCAGATGCATCCATGTATATGGAAGATCTCATCCTCTTCACTGACCCAACCAGGTAGTGGGTCCTCACCTGAAACACTCTACCATATGGTTAAGCCATCATAATCATAATGTTTCTTAATATATAATCAATATGAAAGTTAATAAGTCTCTAATAAATCCATAATATCATGCTTCCCATGATACTTTTGGACCTAAATATGCTTCTCAGAAACGAGAGTCATCAACTACTACTCGCCTATAGCTTCCTAAACAACATGCATCTATGTATTCCAAGTTAGAGTATTAGCCACTATATTTACTCTCAAAAACATATAATAATGATGAAAATCAATAGATTTTAGGTATTGAACTCATATTTACTATTATATGTTCATATCATGATGACTGAATATGTTTTTGAGACACATATAGTCCTTATATACTATGACTCATTCCCTAAGCACACAGTGTCTCAAGCAACATAAACCATGATCCATTAATACTATCTCGAGTTCATGTGTTGGGTAATTTCACTCATGAAGCCAAAACAAGTAAGACATGTACTACATGAATCAATCCCCTTGCATTAAAACTTCTCTCTGGATGATTCTTGAAGCATCACAATATATTGTGTATTCTCTTCCTGGATCACGTAAAATCAGGATCAACAGTTAGGTATGTATTCCTTTTAACTCCTGAAAGGATTTTTCACAAGTTTCATTCTAATATAATTTATCACACTTATTTATAAAGCCTTTAATATGTGTAAAAAAGATTTATTAATTCTGAATAAAATTTTTATAGTAACCGGACAACCCCAAGAAACTCAAAATATGAAAGATCTTCCAAGGCTTCTCCCATGAAACAACATCTTAAACATTCTCTGGGTCTATATATACACTTGGTTTTGTTATAATGTGACTAAGAATGTGAATTATATCACAAGGTAAATGAAATTTCATGAGCATAGCAGGTAGATTGTGATCTCTTGGTGAATTAAATATGATTTCAATGTGTTAATCTTGATACAGTAATGTTTGAGAATACACTAAGATATCAACCATGAAAAATACCATAAAAGAGTCCATGTATGTTTGGAAAACATAATTCATCAAGGCCATAAAGAACACTAAAATGTTCTTGAGACATAATGGAATTACCAAAATCTTATAAAACCATATATGATTTCGAAAGTGGTATATGGTATATATAAGGGTCTAACCCTTAACTAATGAATGTCTGGCCATAAATAATTTTTTTATAAATCTATAGGTCCTTATACTAATTAAAGATATCATATATATGTGTATTTAGGTACCATTTCATAATGGAAATCTAATCAACCATTGAAAATCCACACATGGCCTAAGGGGACCATCAGCCATCTTGGAGAAAAGCACGGGTGAACCCCGATAAGATTTACTGGATGATATAAAACATTTATATTCTAGGTCTTATAACTACCTATTAAGATTCTAATGCTCAATAGGAGCTATAATTTATGGTGGAAGAGGTACTAGTACTTTTCATGGAACCATCTAAATGGTTAATTCTACCCCTCTCTCGGGAGTTAGCACAGAAAATTCATCAGAAAAAACAACTCTAAAATGATAAACCTCTGGAAGGAAAATATTTTTTCATATTCGCTTGTCATTTAGTAAAATGATAGAAATCTCAGTTGAGACTCTATCCATCCAAATATTCTCAAGTATAGATCAACTAGACTTGAAGTCCCATTCTATTTTTTAAATGTAGATACTTCCCTCAAGTGATGTAAAATACAACCTATGATGATAATGGTCAATATGGAATTGTAGGGAACCAACTAGTACATTCCATGAATTAGGTCAAATATCATCATCTCAATGATGAAGAGGTTCCATAAGAAATGATAGTCATTAATCTCAATGGTTCTCCCATGAATTGGTAAACACTTCCTATTCATACTCCCAGTAGAATATTAAGAATCATTACTACATAGAAATACTAAATTTCATGACCATGGATACTCACTAAAACTGCATATATGAATGAATGTTAGGTTATGAAATAAAATAAAGTGTTGAATAAAGTCGATAATACTAAAATAATACCTCATACTAATGTTGAACCAAAAGTCTACTCTTTAGGTGTAGGTTTTACTATATATATCTAGCATGATCTGAATCTCTGAGCTGCAACTTGACTACCCTGAGTAGGTTCTCTCTACTGGTACTACATATCAGAAATCTGGCTTCCTTGACCTCATACACATCCTTCGATTTAATGTCTTGTAGTCCTCCAAATCTCTTCTAAAAAAGGAGAGGTTTAACTTTCTCTGAAACCTCGTGTCAGAGCAAACACCCTCTCCTTTGCAACAAGAGTTATAGTTGTATAAAATCATTAAATATAACTCATCATACCACAATATCAACACTCAACTTGTTCTTTACCACACTGGGTCTTTTTGTGTCCAAACCTACCTCATTGGTGACATATCACATGGATACCTGAGAACACACTCTGACTACAACTAGCCACATGAGAAATCTCAAGATGACAATTTCTTCTTCTAGATGAGATACTGTCTAATCTAGGCATTGAGAAACTATTCCCCGCACCTTCATATTCCATTTGTTTATTCTCATTGATGAGGTCTTGGTTCATTGTCTCAGTGATGGTATTAAAGAGGAACACGTTCACCATAGATCAGATATCATATTAAAGTCCCTCATCAAATAACTTTACTCTAGTTAATTAATAGTTGAAAAAAAACAGATGAAAAATTGGAGGTCTATGAAATGATATGAATAGTACATATTAGACATAATAACCAACCGTAGGTTCATAAACTCCCTTTCTCATTTAGTTCTCATAATTTCTGGAAAGAAGTCATCATAGAGTGTATTTTGGAAATCCCTCTAGAAAAAAACCCAATGTGGTTCTGCCCGAGTCAAAACATCACACCACCTCTGGAAAGACCCTCTAAGAATGTATGAGTTAAGATTCACAGTCCTTTTTAAAGACATGTCTATATGATAATATATAGAAAACAAATCCTCTATCCCCAACTCAACATCCTCGGACATCCTTCCCCTGAAGAGGTTGGATGGTATTATTGTTGGAACTCCCTAGTCAATAATTCCAATGAAGGGGCAGGTCACGAAGCTCCTTACATATACTACACTATCCATAGTAATGTATATTGAAACTAAGAAATGGTTCCCATTTCAGGTATAAAAGGAGGTTCCACTAGTGGCACAATAGAAGGTAACACTTTTGGTTTAGGACCCACCACATTCAGAGTATGGTCATCACCACCATCTTGTATTTCAACCTTAGGTTATCGTGGAGGAATATATCTATAAGGAAAATCATACACTTTAAAATAAGATTTAATAATAAAAATATCTCACAGATGTACAACTGACACTCCCACATCCTAGTACTAAGCTTAGGTCTTGTTCAAAGTCACACAACTTATAATAGAGGATTCAGTATAAGGAGTATCAATTGAAAGTGATAGTGGAAAATGCTAATTTTGTTAAAATTGGAATCTCTATTTAACAAAATCCATTTCATTTCACTTTTCATTGATCAGTAATTTCATATGTATATATATGTGTGTGTATCATGGTCTCATTACATGTGACACCATACCCAAGTTATAAATCCCTACATTTTATACATTACAGTTGGTACTTCATGTAACTTTAAATAGAATTTTACATCATGTATCAGGATGTAACAAGTTTATATTAGTGATTTGATTATATGGATCACCATTCCTAAATTATAGAGGCACACACTTTTTAAAATAAAATTGGAATCCATTTAATCTCAATCATGAAATGTTTCAAGCTATGTGGAAAATGTTTCATGGATTAAACATGTGATAATTAGTTAGCTAATGTGTCACCATCAAGGTATTTGGGAAACGCCATTTAGGTTGATTCAAAAACATTAACTAGAAAATTATGTATCATTTTCCTTGTATGAAACGTTTTTACAATTTCAAATATAATGGTCAGGTAACCGATAATATATAGTAGAAAATAACCCAGTAAATAAATATGGAATGTCATATACAAGAAATATAAATCCTTAAGTAGTTATAATGATGCTTGAATTATGAATCCTTCTTATTCTAGGCCAATGATAATAGAAAATAAATAATAATAATAATTTCCACAATTCATGGGCATAACCCAAAGGTGAAATAAGTAAAAATATAATAGGTAAATCCCGAACAAAATGTCTCATCCCATAAAACGTGAATTTTCCCACAAAACATTAGTTTCCTACTCCCAATAAAGGACCATTACGAAGTTTTAAAGCATCCTAGTCTCTTATCTAGCATCAAAAAATAGTATTATTAGGAAAAAATAAATCTATGACCCCTCTTTTTGATGTAATAGGCACAGTTCATATATAAGTGACCATTTTGGTTTTCCGCATGGCCTCAATTTTTCCTCCCCATACGTCAGGGGATGTTGACTAGAAGCAAGAGTTTATAGTAGTATATTGACGATACTAAACCCTCATAATAATATTGTATCATAGTGGTGAATAATAGATAAATCAGTGGAAGTAGTATAATTAAAATAGTATAAATGAATATCTAGACAATAAATACAGAAATAAACAATAACAAATTTCATTTATAATAGATTATATTATTCTTCAATATAAAAAGGGTGAGTAAGGGAAACAATGAAGAATATATACAAAGTGAATTCTATATAAAAAACTAAAATCTAAAGTATAATAGAATAGTGAGAACTAGGTAGGTCCTTTACTCTCATACTCCATTATAGTATGGAATTAAATTATCCATAGTTGGATTGCTTCCATTTGTCCAAACCTCCATCCGGGAAGTCAATTCAGGTACCAATCAGTGGCCTAAAAATGGTGTCATGAGAACTTAGTAGTCCACCACCAATAGTGTCCAACACTTCCCAGTCTATTAATATAATGTGGGTAGTTTGTGGGTATAACAAATAAAGGATGTAAATAAACAAAACATGATAGTTTGGGTTTCTAATGGGATACCCTTCTGATATTATCATCTTTGACCTAAGCTGAAACATCGCTACGAACAATATAGCATAAATTTAAATTCAAGGGAGGGACCTAAGGAATACAGCCATGGAAAAAAACTAGTAATAATCAATTAAAGGTTCCACAATTTACATAGAATTTTAGTTTTTTAAGATAGATGAAATCAACAGGGGTGCACCCATGGAATTTCACACTATAGGGGAGTTTTACCTGGGCCCTATGAAAAAGTCATAGGTAGCCTAAGTGTGAGACCTGAAAGGTTCCCAAGGAATGATCCAAGCCAGTCTATAACATCAAGTTGAATCCTAGTATAATCAACCAAATCATTCAATTTAATATTCAGTAATACATGTGAACACATTGTTTCAAGCTGGGGAATTTACATTCTTAGACACAGGCCAAATCTAAGCAAGGTATATCACTTATAAGACACATCAATGAATCAGTTCGTGTCCCATGATCCCATCCAAGGAGATCCAAAAATGGAATCCATATATCAATAGGGTAATTTCATACCCTTGGGGTAATTTTAGGTATATGACCACAGTCAAGAATTATATAATAATTAAATAAGTTTCCAAAATCAAAAATATATTTAGGATAACTCTTTGTAATTAAAAAAGGTGTAGGTGACATGGTCCACCCATTCACCTTTCATTAAAATAATTTAGCCACTTCAATTTTAATGTATTTTAACACACCTTATAAGGTGGTTTAATTTCACAGAAAAGGTATAGGATCCTATCAAAGTATCAAACTGTTCTATTAAATTCAATCAAACCACATCATTTATAAGGTCTAATTCAACATACCTAAAAGGTGGATTAATTTTATAACAATGTATAGTGTCACATTAATTTTATAAGAACCACCTAAGAGGTGGTTCTCATCAAGGTAAACAACCTCCAATGATGCAAATTTGGTTGTAAGGGATAACATTTAAATTTTATAATGATTTATAAAATTAATTTAACATTTAAAAGGTGTCACGAAAAAATATCAACATACTTCATGACAATGCATGTTACAATCATTGAAAATTTTATAGAAAATTTCAAGATCAGATACCTTATACCGTTAGATGAATCCACATATATTATTGACATTTAATTTGGGTTAAAATGGGAGAAAATAGATAAATAGGAAAACCCCTTTAAAAAATGGTATATTAGCTGACATGGAAATAACATATGATTTAGTGAAATAAACCAAGAAAATAAGCAATATGAAATATAGAATTATAGATATGGATCTAATGAGGTGAATGATGCTTGAATCAGACACCAGATAGAGGAGTTATCTCAATGGCAAGGAAGTGGAGGAGGAGATATTTTTGGAATGAGGTATTATGTACATTTTATGGAGAATAATATAAGAACAATGGTTAATTTTGTTAAGGGGAAACCATCATTTTAACATTTTTAAAGTGTTGAAAAATCTAGATATATTGTTTTCCAAACTATGAACCAACCGTACGTCGCCACTATCCAAGGATCTAACCCTTGCATGGTTTAGACACATATATAGAAAAATCTTGGGAAAATAATTTTAATCTCATATATAAAACATTTCAAGTTTAAAATTGATGTTATTTTTCCCTCTCCTAATTAAAATAACTATGATCCTCTTTTTTTGGGTCGTACAGTTACTATTAACAAGGCATACCTTAAACTATTTCTCCAAAACTGAAACAATGGGTCCCATGCTAAGCATGAACACTATTAAAACCTCCATAACTTCTTTTTAAATTTCTATATATATATATATAATTTAGAATTAATATAATATTTTTCATGGATCAAAGAAAAATTAGTATTTACAATGAACTCTCTCTTAGTGGTTTATTTATTTTTATATTTTTATAGTAATTGGTATAGTTCTTAGTAATGTTTTCCAATATTATTTTTTAGTTTTTGTTAGTATTAAAACTTTATGGGAAACCCAGGGTACATGGTTAGGATGTCACAAATTGGATGGGAATATTCCAATAATTATGGTGTCACCCAAACTTGTGATGTATTCATGCACACATGTCCCAAGCCCAGTAACAAAGAAATTCCACTTCCTTGTGAAATATATGTAGTTCCATTTACATTAATTAGGTGTCTCTCTGATTATTTATATAGAATTTTTAGGTTCCTTATACTTGGTAGCCTTAGGTAGTATTTCTCATGTTACATGTTTTGAAATATTACTCTATGTTTTTTTCACTTGATATTTTGACACTACTTATCTTACTTCTCCATGATAAAATACCATGATCAAGTATTCCATTATTTCCTGAAAAATATTTCCCTTTAGTAAATTTATATTCTATACGGTATTGAAATTCATATTTTAAAATTTGTTTTAAAATATAGTTTATAAAATGCGTGTTTTTAATAAATAAATCTCAATCTCTTAAATTGATATCAAAATTATTTTTTCCATTTAAAAATAATAAAATGAAAGGTTTAATATGATATTTGCCTTCATTTGATTATGTATGGGAGACCCATTTTTTAAATATATTATTTAAAACTATATTGAAAGGGATATTTTATTTATATATGATACTTGGTGTGGGGTTATTTATCATGCCTAAAGAGCTCTTTACTCATGTCTATCTATTAAATTTCATTTTTAGTAATAGTCTTGTTTATTAATGCTCAGGGATATTTGATGTTTCAGTTTTTTATGGTGATTTGTAATGTCAAATGGATATATGTTGGTTATAGTTTTATATTTCTTTATTTCATTGGAAAATTATGCGTTTTCTACTTTCAGTAGTGGTTATTTGTCGAACACTATATTTTTGTAGGTCTTACATGGGGAAGTGGTTAATCTTTGTGATGGATTTGGAGTGTCATATGGGATATTTCATTTTTTAAATTGGTTATCTACTTATATATATATTTTTATTTTATATTTGTGGATGTAACTATGATGTACCAGGTGTTCATGCATGTTTTTTTCACTACTTGTTTATATTATTTCATATAAAAAATCATCCAAAATTATTGAATTTAATTATGATAACACTTTTCATCAGCCTAGGGGACCAGGGACACCCCTCAGGTATCCCACAGTCCCACTACATAATTTGATGAAGGGATAGTTCAAGTTAGTTTGTGGATAAATAGTATCAATTCCTAGGATCTTAAGTGGTCCTAGGATTCAAGCCATGCTTTTTATTTAGGTGTCTCTAGTATATGGAGTACGACTGTCAAGTCTTGAGAGGGAGGTACATAAATAGTCTACCCAACCCTTACTCATAGTAACCTCAATTCACCATGATAAGTGGGTTTTCGAGTCTTGAATTTTGGTTTTTGGTGTATTTTTAATATTTTTGATGGTTTGATGTATTTATGTGATTTGATGGACGATAATGGGAGTTGAACAAGTATCCCATGGAGATCCTAAGTTCATAGTTTAGAATGAATTATTGTTACATTTTCATGATTGGAACATGGTATACTAAACCATGTGGCCAAGATATGAAAAACCAAAATTCTCTCTTAAAGGTTGTTTAGTGATTTAATATTTCATTGAATCTAACATTTTATGGCATGAATTGGTTTCAAATGAAAAATTATTTGGATTGAGAAATAGATAAATTGGTCTTTTCAATGAAATAATATTTTTTAATAGTTTTAAATTATTATGATTTGGTTTTATAAATTAATCTGTGTATTTCGTGATGATAATATTTTTTAAAAATAAAAATAGTATTTTTAAATTTAAGATGGGCCTTTTATTTTTAGGAATCATTTTTTAAATGATGTTAATGATTTAAAAATTGAAATTTTGAAATTTTATAAAGGATTTAAATGAATTTTATATAGGAAATTTTTTTATAATTGGAACATTAATTCTAGGAAAGAGTAGCTCTAAACTGAATTGTGACAGCCACATTACTAAAAGTTGGTGAATTATATATTAAAGTATCTTATAGAATTTTTAAATGGGATTTAAGTTTTTTTTTGGGCTTTAGAAATTTTGAGTGATTGATTTTGGATTATTTTTTTTAAAAGGAGTATTCTTTTCATTTGAATCTTGTTATGATCATTTTTAAATGTTATTTTCCTTCTGAATTAGTGTTTTGGGATGGGAGTTTTATTTTCAGTTATCTGTGATTTATTATTGAGATTTTAGTAATTGTGAATATATATCCTTTCTACTTTTATTATGTATCCTAGAAAATTTTCAAGCATTTTTGGGTTTTGGAATTTATCTACGATGATTTTTTAATAATTTTATGTCTTGGTGTAATCTTTATTGGGTGTGTTTCCTTAGGTATCTTCCTAATATCTTCTTTTGGATAATAATTTTTTTGGTTTTGGTGTAATCTATTAATATGAGTGGGACTTATAAATATTTTAGTGGTTTGGGTTGTTCTGGTTTTTGAATTATCATTTTGAGCCAAGTAGAAACCTTAGGTGAGTATCTAATGTGACTATTAAGGATATTAAACAAGTTGAGTTTATAAATACGTTGTGGATGGTCTGATTTAAACTGCAATAGTATTTCTTAGCATCCCATGTTAGAGGTCCTAATATACTTTTTCCTTGATCCTTTTATACAATGAGAGATTTCATTATATTCTTGATAAAGAATGTTTTTGGTTTATGCATCTTACATTATTTTTCCATAGTTGTAAGGATAGTGGTGGGAATTACAGAACTTCTATTATTGAGGTTGCAAAAAATTATTGGGGTTATGTTTATCTTGGGGAATTATTTCAATTAAGCAGTGAGGTCTCTCTTATATTCCTTTTTCCATTTTTGATAATATGATCTTAGGTTGAAATTTCTCTAAAGAGTTTGATATGGGTTTTGTGTCAATCTTTTTCCCTCTTCCTATTCTCCTAAACTTTATTATCTTTCTCTATTGTCCACGTTGATATATGGATTTCAATTTGGGTGTTCTAAAAAATTTCTTCTGACATGGATAATTGTATTTCATTTTCATGGAATTTGTGAGTTGTGTTCAAGGATGAGTTGTTTCTTTGAATTATTTTGTTTGGATGTTTATATCATTTTTGGAGTAATCATTTCAATTCATTCATATTATAGAATTTCCAAGCTATTTAAGTCATTAAATAGTATAGGGTCCATATCGAGTCTCTAAAGTATATATCTTTCATTAGTTTCTAGGTTCTAACTCATGAAGCTAATAATCATACTGTGTCTAGCAGTTTTGATTGTATTTGAATCAATCTAGAGGTTTTTTTGGGGGTTCATTCCTTTCAGCTATGTTTTCCTATCTCTTGGGGTAATTTTGAATTTAGTCACTTTATTCGGGAAGAAAGTGTTGTGGTGAGGATATTTATAACACACATATTTTTATTTTCCATATTAATTTATTTAGTTATAATTAAATTTATTTCTTCTAGAGTTTTGAGATGAGATTTCATGAACATTTTAAATTTTTGGAAGGCAGCGAAAAAAGCATATTTAGTCTTCATGGTTAATATTAACACTTTGGAAATCATGCTACTAGGTCTATAATATTAACAAAAAACATTATCATGATTGGTGCTTGGCTTGTCTAATATTGTGGCAAAATATTTGGCATTTAGGTACTCTCTAGTGAAGGGAACTTGGTTTCCGAATGGTTTTTCAAACTGTGGGGGCCAACTAGGTGAATCGTGAATAAATTAATATAATTAATTCCAAAATTGACCTTAATAGATTAAAACCATTTAAATAACTCACCCCTCTCATATGAACCTCCCATTACATGCCCAATAAGTCTCTATTGTGTGACCACTCCCCTTACATCCACTATGATTCCAAATATTCTCACATTCATTTTTGTTTGTCTTCATATTAGGTTAGGTTCTCCTCCCCTCACTCCTCCTCCTATCAATTTTTTCTAATTTTCTAACTCCCCTTTTATAATCACTCCACTAGCCCAAACCCTAGGTGTGTTTGGATTTTGATTTCAGGTAATCATGATCCATAGAGTGTGTGTCTTCTTTAGTTGGTCCTCCATTATTTTTTATGAAGGGGTCACACTATCAGTGCATGTTCTTTGTGGGTGAACCATTTTATATGGTATATAAAATATAGAACCATGATTTATTGTATTTTTAATAACTATTAATAATATTTAATGATAATATTAATTATTATTGGGGAGTTTTTGAAAGAAAAATAAAGTTTTACTTGATTTTCATTTTGAGTACAATTGATTTCTCAAATTGGAAGTATAGTAAAACTTTTTGAATTAATGACACACACCAACTGGTTGATAAAATAATCAATTAGTCATTATAAGAAAATTCAATTTTTTTAAATGTTTTTTTGGACTGGAAGTTAAATTCTCAAATGGATCTTGAGTTTTAATGGGAATTTCATGTGATACTTTAAATTCAATGTATTGATGAAGTATTAAAGATTTGGTTTTAAATAAGAGTATGTTTTTTAAAATTTCTATTTTTATGTATTGGATAGTTAAACTCATATATATAGGGAATAAATATATATATACATATATATATATATGGAAAAATAAAAATAAAAATATATTAATGTATACAACTAGAGTAATATAGAAATATATATATTTCATTGTATATGTTCATAACCTTTGATAAAAACCATGAGAGTCTAATTATGAAACACCAACTTGATTTTCATATAATTTTTTATGTTGATTTATAATGTAAATTATAAGTCCCAATTTTAACCTTTGAAATAGATATTTTATCCTTAAATTTATTTTAAATTTGTATTCCACGGTTTTTGTCTTGGAACTCAATTTTTAAAGGATTTGGATGAATGTGTAAACCCCCTCTTTGAGGTTTATTGATTTTTATATGTTTAGAGTAATTGGAAAAGTTATTAGTGGTGTTGTGAATTATTTATTTGTGGTTATTATTATTATTAATACCTAATGAGATGCATGAGATACTTGGGTGGGATATCCTTCATCGGATGAGATCTATTATACTACATTAGGTGTCTCCCTTACTATTGACAGAGTGATGTGCTCATCTCACTAACGTAGTGACATAAAAATTCAATAGCCTAGTTAAATTTATATAATTACATTTCCACTAATTGAGGATTTCTATAATTAATAACATATAAGTTCTAGTTTCCCTAGCCTTTCTAGACTTATGGTATATTTCCCATATTTTCGATTTCATAATATTATTTTATGGTTTATTTTTCCCTTGATATTTTGATACTTCTTATTCTAATTCCCCATTTTAGATTAACTTGATGATTTATTCCATTTTTTCTTGAGAATTATTTCCCTTTAGTAAATTGGTTTCATATTATATATTGAAATATAGATTTTAACTATTAGTTTAAATAGCTAGTTTGAAATAGTGGTGTTTTAAATAAAGAAACATTGGTCTCATAAATTGTGATCAAAGTGGTTTTGTATTTTAAAAATAATTATAAAGGAAGTTATAATATGATATTACCTTTCATGTGACAATGTATGGTAAAACTATTTTAGATAATGTATTTAAAACCAAAAAAGAGTAACTTTTTTAATTTATGATGCTGGGGGTGTGGTTATTTAGAATACCGACTGAGCTCTTTACTACATCCTATATATTACATTTTAGTTTCAGGTTCAGGATTATTTATTATCATTCATGGATAATTAATGTTTTAGTTATGGAAGGGGACTTATAATCCACAAGGAGGTATGTTACTCATTTTTTATATAGATTTATCTATCAATTTTTCTATGTAGTCATTTTTCTACTTTCAGTTATGGATATTGGTGTTTTATTGTATATATAGTTGTTTTAGTGGTACAAGGGGTTGTTCTATGTGAGGGAGTTAAAGTGTAAGATGAGGGTTTTATTTTCATATAATTTTATAGATACTTTTATTTTAAGATGTTTTTTCAACAAGCACAAGTACCTTCGATGTACATAGTGGTCATTCTTTTTTCAAATATTTTTTTTATTATTTCATGGGAAGTGATCCTTAATTATATCATTTTATTCCAATAATGCTTTTTATCAGCACGAGTGGATCAGGGAAGCCTCTCAAGTATGTCATAGGATACAAAAAGCATCCAATGGAGGGATGGATCATGTTTTTCTTTTACAAAAATTATGTCTTGTGTTGGGACTCACGGTAGAAAATGTGTGGACTATTTAACTTGTGCTGTTAGGTGAATGGGGTTGGATATTTCGGTTTTTAATCCATGTGTGAAGAATTCATTATAACAAGTTGTAACTCCCCCTAAAATTTAGGTTGTTTTGGTTGATTATCTACAAGAAAAGGTGGTCATTCTTAAGTAATGACCCCCATGAAAAATCAATATTTTAGTGGTTTCTATTTCTCTTTCTGATATAATGATTAAAGAGTATATATATAATAAATTTAATCTAAAATATTATAAAAAGTTATATGTTCATATTTTTATTTTTTACTGCTTAATTATTTTTACAATTCTATAATCTTACAATTTTATATAATGGTTAATTCATCCAACCCCTTGACCACTTTATCATATTAGGTAATTATAACAAAATTGGGATCAAAAATTTACTTAAAGTGATTATTGGATCATATATATATATGTATATATATTATAATTATATCATAGAAATAATAATATATGGAGAAGTTCAGTTTGAGATGGAAGGATCTTGTATTAATGGTAGTTGGAACCTCATAGAACACGGTTTTTTGTGTATGTCTTAACATTTATGGCGATGAATATTTTATGATTTTTTATTGGATGAAATGTATTTATCCATATATTTACATGAAAAACAACTCATGATATTTGGATAATATTACACATCACTCATTATGGATCAGATATATTAATGAGAAAGAACATATAATGCTAAGATGTTAATATTGATACCTTATGATGTGTGAAGAAGAAACTGTGAATCAGATGTTCCATCAATTCACTATTATTATAAATGGAATGTGTTATTTAAGAGAAGTCGTGGTTAATAATTTTATTACTGAATGAGAAATTAAATATTTACAAAATAAATGGAATTCTAAAAAGGATTATATTGATGAAATTAAGAATTGAAAATAATATAAGCTTTATAAACTCATTGGACCATCATTACAATATGAATTATAATATAAAAATATTTTTGATAAAGAAATTAAAAAGGTTAAATTTATTTCTTTAAAATAAAAAATAAATTTTAATTCTTCTTCTTTTGATTTAAAGTCATTGGTATATGGTATCTCTATATTGTTTCAATATTTTGATGTGTTTTATATGAATTTTCGTTGAATAATAATTTATTGAATATGAGAATCAATCCTGATATTAATTTTATATGTATTGTTATGGTAGGACTAGCATGCAGAGTAATATGAATGGAAATATAAAAAATTAAAAAACATAAAGGCAATATTCATGGAGCTACGAAGCGTGTCAGCGCGAAAATGAAAATATGATGAAGTTGGGATTGATGATTAATGAAAAAATAACAAAAATATCATTAAATTAAGGTTTTCCTTTATATTTGAGGATCACATGATTTTATAGAGGCTCAAAACTAAATAAGTAGAATAAAATGAGGCTTCTGGCACTCGAAATTGACATTACATGTCATGTAAACTTTACACAGCATGAAAACATTACAAGGTGTATAAGCAGTACTACAGGTGAAGTGAATAATATATTCTCGAGTTTCAACCTGCACAATACATGTTGTGTTAACATTACACAATGTGAAGCATCTATGACAAACATAGAAAATGGGTATTTTTACGTATCTTTTAGGTGTGACTTACAGGCTTCACCCGAAACGACCATTTAGGGACACATTTGACTTAGGGAAGGATGAATATGAAATTATGGATTATATATATATATATGTATGTTGGAGAAAATATATTTGGTGATTAAATCCAGGTTTATAGGTTCAACCATCAGAAAGATCTTACCATGATTTTGACCTAGATTTCTTCTTACACAGGTTTTTCTTTCACGTGCCGGTTTTCTTCCATTCAATGTAATATCTGATGATCATTAGTTTAATTCCAATATATTTTCTTCATTCCCATTCCTATTAATTCTTTTTTATTATCTCCACTATGGGTGTTGGTTTATTCTTCATCATCAACCAGAAAATGAAGATTAGATAAACCCCATAGGGGAGAGAATAGTCAGTTAAATGGGCTGTGTACCAACAAATCCTGATTTCTTTCATTCATAAGATTTTTTTGTTCAATAGTATCATTTTGTGTGTGGGAATTTATTTTATTCTTCATTTATTCATGGAAACCTACTTTCAATAATGAACAAACAACCAAATGATTGAGATAATTTTTTCATGACCATTGACTTATATTATTCTTCTCATTTTGGAAATTTAATCTTTTTTCATTATTCTTTATTAATTTATCATACCATTATGATTGTTATTCTTGGAACGATTGATCAGTATTGATTATTTCTCATATAATAATATTTAATTTTTTCACAGTTATTTAATATGATTTTTTTCAAGAAAATTTAAATTAATTTTATTTAGTAAATCCGCCTCTGGAAAGTCGTTCCCCTATCTTGTGATTTTCTCTCTGTATTTAAATTATTTAATTTTTACATTTAATTAGAAAAATAAAATTAAAAAATTAGAGTGACTCAATCTTTGGATTAGGGTTTTCATATCTGTATTCCAAACCCTATTTGGGTTTGAATCCATACATCTGCTATGATGTAATGAATTACGAAAATGGGAAATCAAAATAAAACCATATCTAAGAAGAACTTCGGGTCTGCACCCTGTCAGGAGCCTCTTGGTTGTTGAACCTCTACACCTTGAATAAATATATCAATATCATAGATGAAACACATATTTATTAGCCCTAATATCATCCTCATCCTTCCTCATTTTAAAACTATCTTTAAATGGCTGTTATCAGTCAAACCTGTATGTCACCATTAAAAGATACTTAAAAATAAATTTTTTTTTGTGTTTTTTCCAAATGCTTCACGTCGAGTAATTTTTTCAAGACAAGTAATGTGTGAGTCTAAAATTTAGACTATCCTATAAAATTTATGTCTTGTACTTCTTACACAACCTGTAATTATTTCATGTCATGTAATGCATACACAACATATAATGTTAATTTCCAGCATTGGAAACCTCTCTTTACTCTAATTATTCAATTTTGATCATCAGGAATATCATGTGGTCCTCAAGAGTCATGGAAAACTTTCATTTTATTTTAGTCTTGATCTGTTTGTCTTAAATAATCTGTCTCAACTACATCATATTTCAATTTTTTCACTGAGCCTCATGAAGTACCTTTATGTTCCTTAATGTTCATGTTGTTGTTCATATTATTCATATTATCGATCCTACCATAAGAATACAAAAAAAATTAATATCAAGAATTAATATAATATTAAATAAATTAATATTAAACTAAAACAAATATAAAAACACATGAAAATATAGAAACAATATAGATATATTAGTTAGTGTAATGGATGATATAGCTCAACATACAAAAGGAACATACAAAATAAATGATAATGCCTCTTCGGTTGTGGTTTGGTGGTGTAGGTGAGGAGCATAACCACACTGTTCTTTGAGAGGTGTAGGTTTTGATTCTTCGGAGTCTTCTCAAGGAGGATTTTTTTTGTCCCCTAGGATCCAATCATCTTGTTGGGTAACCCAGTTCCTTACTAGGTGGACGAAATGCAGTGCAACCCACATGTTTAAATGGATTGTTATGTAGAACTATCCCTGATTGTGTCGTACCCCTGTAAGATTATCTTCCATCTTAGTTGGAAACAGATCCTTCCAAGCTAGGGCTCTCTCTTTATTTATCTCTTCATGGGTAGGGGGTTCCTTTATATTTAGGGTTTGAAAAGGCCACAATTAGGGATTCTATTTCCAAAAAAAATTAAAGATATTCTAGAAAGAATGTAAGAGATAAAACTAGAGATGATTAAAAATTACCAAGATTGGTAGTTTAATTTCAAATAATTATCATGAAGTAATATATTAAAAATATAAAATAATTTTTACACAGAGATTTAATATATAATGTTAAAATTAAATTTAAATATTCTAAAGAAGAAATAGAATATATCTCTTATAGCTAGATAGTATTGTACGAGGGATTCATATTATAGTTATGGAAATAGAATAGAAAAAATTGGGCAATTTTTGTCTCATGGATTTGATAAATTCAGTTTATTATTATAATTATGACTCAAGTGAATATGATTCTCAAAACCTATTATTATTGAGTTATACGATTATATTGTGAAATTATAAAAATATATTATTAATGTATCTAATATATATAATAAATAGTACTAAATGAATATGAAAAATATTTAAGAAAACATGATTCTTTATCAAGAAAAAAGAAACTTAATGTAGTGAATGATAATTACATTATTTTTTCCAGATCAATGAAGCTGAGGAATATAAGTTCAAGGATTTATGGGATGAATTTTACAATACTCAAAAAGAAAAAAAATACTTAAATGAAATATAATTTCTAAATAATAATCTTTACATTTTTTTCAGGGAATATAAATATATGAAAAATTGATATCTATGAAAAATATTTATAAAAAACTATGTGTGTACATCAAAATAAATTAATAAAAATGTTAAAATCATTTATTCAAAAGAGTTTTAAAGGAAGTTTTTCAATAGTTACATGGTTTAGATATTGAATGAAAGGTCATTATGAAAGTGACTGTTTTTTAGTTTCCATAATCTCTTGAAAAAACAAGGGTGTTAATTTATAAATATTTATCTTCAAGAATACCTATGAATACTTTTAAAAAGTCTTCTTGGTAACCTAAGAAAATGATATATAACTTTATTGCACCCAAATTTACATGTGAAACAAAAATATTTAAAACTAACCTTATAGGAAAAAATTACCTGGAAACATCAAAAGATATACTTTTAATATGGATAGTGTATTCATAATAAATATTATAGGATATACAATAAACCATGATATACAATATTTTCTAAATTTATTTTGAAATAATATTTTATTAAAGTAAAAGTAGATCTTACTACAAAATTTTAAAATATTGAAAATATATTATGATCATTCAAATATATATTGATGATATGGTTTTTTTATCTTCAAGTGAAATTATTTATAAAGAGTTTTTAGAAGTAATGACTTATGAATTTTACATGAGTCTTATGAGAGTAATTAAATTCTTTATAAGACTTCAACTATTTCATTAAAATGATGGATTTGTTATAAAATAGTATAAATATGATATTAAATTTGATAACATGTTTTGAATTTATTCTCAAAAGAGTTAAAATAAACCTAAAAGTAATTATAGTTAATTTGATTATGATAATTCTATAAAACTAGTGGATAATAAACTTTTTTGAGCCATTATTTTTAGTTTATGGTATTTATCTTCTTTTAGACTAGATTTTATATTTAGTATTTGATTGTGTTTTATATTTCAATATGTACTTAAAGAAATTCACTTAAAAATTTATTAAATAATTATAAAATATGTAAAAAAATTATAAATCTTGGTTTCTCTTATCCTATAAAACATTTTTTGAATTGAAATGTTATTTTGACTCAAATTTTTTATATTAAAAATATTTATAGAAAAAGTGTAAGTTAAATGTGTCACTTATGTGATTAATCTTTATAGAATAAAAAACATCCAACATTGATATTGATAATGACAATTTTATTATTTTATTTGATGAATAAGCAATTAATGTTATTTATAAGAACACATTTCATCACTCTCGAACAAATCATATTGGAGTTACATATCATTTTATTAGACATCATGCACAAAATATAAAATTTTATTCAAGATATGATTCAAGAAATGATAAAATTGCATATATTTTTACTAAACAATATATTTATCTAGGTTTGAAAAAAAATATGAACTGGGTATGATGGTTGTTTGAAAGGGAAATTTGAACTAAATTTCCATGAATCTATTTTGGTGACCAGTACGCATGAAATCTGTTTTTATTCTTTAGTTTACTTCCATATTTAATCATGGTTTTTTAGTGTCTAATTAATTTCAAATAATTTTATAATTAAATATATATTTTAATATGTTTCATGCCTCGTTTTAACTTTTTTTATATGATTATTTCCCACCATTTCATACAATTGGTTTCTAAATCACGGTTATAGCAGTTTTGGAATCTACTAACATAGTTTTAAGGATATTGTCGTTTAAAGGAAACAATGTTTATATCTAGGTTGAGACTAAATGGTTTTATTACTTACCACATTAATTTAATATTATTATTAATTTATAATTATTTGATATTTTTTATTATGCATAACATTTAATAGGGAATATTAAATCTATTACTATAATATTTAAAATTGTTTCCATTTCTAAGAACGCTAAAAAAATTCATACATTTGGTTTAATATGGTATAAAATAGGTGAATTAATATTTATTATTTTGATAAATTAAAAACTATTTTTGATGTCTTAAAATTGTATACATTCTTTTTTATTAATGTTTAATTAAAATATATATTATTCTAAAAAATAAATTCTTGAAATTTTTTATTAATCCAAAAAGGGGAATAATTTTTCACAATTTTAAAATTACAAAAATTGGGGATATTATTTAATATAACTTTTATACTTCATCTATTCATATATATATAAATAACAAACCTCACTTTTTGGATAATTTTATAATTATCTTTTTGTTATTGCCTCTAATATTAGTTTTTAAAAGAACTATAGAATTTTTCTTCATTAAATCTTACACTGATTGTAAAATAAAATAATGATGTTGAATTTTTTTTATCCATTGGTTTACTATTATATAATTATTATTGTTATCATGTGTTTTATGAATAGATATCAGAGAAAAATTGACATCGATATCAGTTACGGAATGACTCAAATTCTAATGAATTTGACTACAATATTTCGTAGTATTCCACGATCCATACATAGTGTAGGATTTATCCTTATGAAATATCATACTTATGGTGGAAAAATAAATATGGTTTTTAAAAAATAATCCATAGGAATTATATTTTATCATTATATTGATAATTATAGTTTTCAAGTGTTCCTTATGTAATGGAAAATAACGCTTTCACACATGTTGGTGTTTACATAGTTTGATCATTATAAAATGATTTTTTCACAATGGAAAAATCATTACACACATTGAAAATAATATATATGAAGTTAGGAATTAATAATTATAGTTTTGAAATTTAGTCCTTAGGATTTTATATATTATTTCTTCATATTTCTATTTTCTCAAATGAAAATTATAACATCCAAAATATACATATTCATAATTGAGTTGAATCATTTTCAAAACCAAATCCCACATATGTATGACAAATTGACATGTACATTAGCATCAATGACTCATATTTGGAAGAACACTTCTCTAAGTAAAAAAGAACTCATATACTAACAAGTACACTGATCATTTGACACATTTACAGTCATAATGATCTTATGTTGACTCATATGAAAATAAATTTTACATAGGATGGAAAGAAACATACATAGAAAAAAAATATTTTGGAATTAATGGGACTTTTAAGATTTGTTTTACTCCCACTTATTTTTAATATTGTATATATATTTAGATATTTCATTTTATGTTTTATTAAATCTGTTTAATTAGACTATATTTTTTGCATTTAGTATCTATGTTTAAAATGATGAATAATAAATTATTAATGTTATTAAAGGAGGTTTTCATGAACATTAATTTTAGAGTTTAATTCAAATAATGTTGTCTAGGAAATCAACGATTCATGATCTTGGATAAATAGTCAAATCAAAATTAGTTTTTCATTTTCTCAATAATTCCAAATAATTTTGAAAAGATGAACTAAAAAATTTGATATATTTGGAATTTATATACATGAATAAAATTTGAAAAAATATTCTTGATTAATTTAGTAAAATGTGTGGAGAAATATATAAACTGTAAAATGTGAAAAAATAGTGTTTTGTTGTATTACATGTCAAGACATATTATAAACTCTTAAAATCGCTATTTTTATCCTCATTCTTACTGAAAATAATATTTCTACACTCTACTAATAATTTAGTGATATAGGCCACCATAACATTCAAAAAAATATTTTCTAAATTTATATTTTGTGGTGTTTTATACTTCCCATATATTTTTTATGTGACTTAAAGTTGGATTATGCATTTTAATTCAAATATATTACTAGATAGGTTATACTACCCATAAAGAGGTACATTGGGAAGTTCCTCCAAGTGATAAAAATTTAGGTATTGGGTTTTTCCTCTACATATAAAAATATAGGATATTTGGGTTCTTCATTTCGGTGAAAAGAGAGAGATATTTGGATTATGAATCTAGATGTAAATAAGTCATTGTAATGTGTTGTGAATCCACATAAAAGTATATTTTTGATAGTTATGCCTGCACTAGAAAATATAGTTCTAATTAGCATGTGAATCCTTATAGAAAGTTAGTATTTTATTTGGTTCCATTTCTATTTGGGATAGATATAAGTGATGAGTAGATTTAGGATCACTTTGATCCAAACTGATATAAAAAATATGGTGTTAAAAAATTATTTACCATTGTTTCATTTTTTTAACTTTCATATAATCTTAAAATTTTATAAATATATTAGTTTACCCCCACCTCCTCTTAACCATTCAACCATATCAGCTTCAGGGAAAATATAATAGTCTCTCAAGAAACCCTGTAGACTTTACAATGAGGATGAAAGTCTGCATAAGGTTTCCTTACTCTCCTCAAGGGAAGTATTAAAATATCAATTATATAATTATGTGATACCACTGTCTCACTCATTTTGGTGTCGAGTATGTCGGTTTCAAGCCCAAATATGTAAATATATCAATCATACATATGTAGTGTTTCAATTAACAACACTACCACTGCCATTTTTTATAATTATCGACCTTATGTGATTAGTGTATGTTCAACCAGCATATCTACCCCACACTCATGGTTCAACCACCTAAAAGATTTTTTCAAATATCTAGTTGTTGTGTGAGTTTACACTTTTTCTATATCACTCACACTCAATAAATACCCCAATTATTAAAATTAAATTAATTAATATTAAAAAATACAGTCGTAAAATAAAACAATCACAACAGGTAAATTGATGTAATTTTGTCGAAATATATTCCCAATATAAAACACTATAGTATAACTTAATAAGTACATAATCCAAATATAGAAATAAGATCATGGAAAATTCTAGCTTATGATCTTAAAAAGAATCATAATCTTCTCCTGTAAATTATATTGGATCTACTCCGGTGTCATATCTTCATTTGAAGTCCCCGATTGGGTTTAGTAACTCTCCTCCTCTAACAGATAAGTTCCCTTCTCCCAAAAGGTCAATTTTTTAAGGCTCTCTCCATTTCCCCACTTATTATCAATTTTCAATAATTAAAATCTCATTCCAATTTTTTCAATATTTTGATATAAAAATAGATGTTTGAATTATTTTCATGTAGGAAGATAAATTCCACTGTTAAAACATGATTTCACTACCCAATTCCATTGAACGAGAAAATAATTTCATATATTTGATTTAGTATTTTCATGGATTTATTCCCACTATATTTTTAATTTACTAGGTAATTATAACATTATTAAATCATTTAATTATTTTGGGATATAGTGAGAAAATGGATTTTAAATTGGTTTCTAATTTTTTTATTTGATCTTTGAAATTATTAGAATAATGTATGCACATAGTCATGAATTTTTAATGGATTATTTAGGAGGAGAATTTTGATCTAAAAGAATAAAATTAGTTATCATAAATTTAGAAGTGATACGTACAATCAAATATAGATAAAATTTTACATATTCATAAACAGCTATAAGAAGAACCTGAAAATATAATATTTAGCTCAACCAACAACACATTAATATTCATCAACTGCATAATAGAATCTTCTATATGATCAGTAGTCTTCCATGTGATTGATGCATCGACTACAAGGATGAACTAGATCAACCACATGTTGACTCCTCCATGAAAATGATTTTCAATCATATAGTTGATCCATCAATCGTACTAAGATATCCATTTATCATGAATTCTATGAATCAACCACATGAAGAAATATGAAAGATCATTCTTGGAAATTCCATAAATTCATAATAAAACCATGAATTAATTCTAATATATCTCATGTTACGTTTACCATTATATGGTCACTCATTTTTCATGTGGACACTTGAACTTGACGATCAATCCCATGATCCATTTCATCATAATTGATCTGACACTTTTCCAAAAATCAACATATAATGATGGGGGAATGTCACATGAAAATAGCATGAGACTCAACCAAAATCTAATATGAATCCTTGGATTCCATGTCTTCATGAATTTTATTGATAAGAGGCTTCCATATAGATATTAAAATGAAAAATATTTCATTAAAAACAAAATAAGTAAGGATATGAGTTTCCTAGACAACCTAATCGCACTGTCGATTTAAAGATCCATAAATTGAAAGAATATATAGATTCAAATAAGATAAGATTTCATGAGTTTTGATTATGTCATATTAGTAGGGTCTATGTATCTATTAAAGAAAGTTTCTATTTAGGATGATTAATAGGGGTATCATGATTTCTTACTGGAGT
Source organism: Viscum album (assembly GCA_963277665.1). Taxonomy (NCBI): domain Eukaryota; kingdom Viridiplantae; phylum Streptophyta; class Magnoliopsida; order Santalales; family Viscaceae; genus Viscum; species Viscum album. The sequence continues at coordinate 1,316,884,378 of OY728128.1, read as the reverse complement.
ATTTGTTATTTCTGTTTCTTTCTTATTTTTTCCAATTTACTTTCAGTTTTGAAATGCATGTTTATTACCCCTTATTCTATGTTACCCCAAGAATAAGGGGATATTTATTTATTTCTGAGGGAAGGTATGGAAAAATATTTGTAATTATTGAGTATAAAAACGTCAATAATTAAATCACTCTTTTTTTGTTAAGTGATTTTGATATTAAGAAGAAATTTTAATTTGGAATATGGTTTTATTTGATTATTTATAGTTTCTACATATTCGATTGTTTATGATAATAATCCCCCTCTAATGATTTTTATACAATATATAATTGAATAATCTATATTGAGTGGAGAGGTGTCTAGAAGAATCTGGAACATGTGGAAGGTATTGTTGTAATTATTGGATTACATGGGACCACAAAACTCGATTAGGTATTGTATGAATAAGATAAGGTTGATTTTACTTGTAACTTTCATATATATTAAGGAGAGTATATGAATAAAATAATATTTTTTAGTTTATTATTACTATTACAATTCCACAAATGGTGAGAGGTTAAGATGTTATAGAACCTCCCATTCATCAGATAATCAGAAGAATCTAAAACATATAAATGGTATAATGGAATTAATATTAGAAATATCAACCTAAATCGATTACCTTATAATTATACCATTTTCAGTCATCTACTTCATATTTTTTTCTTTTTTGAAAATGTAATATCCAAAAACAGCATTTTTCTCTAATTAAAAAGTGACCACTAATTTTATTGTGCAATCCTCTCTTAAAGAAAAACCTTGGTTACCAGTAAAAATAAATTTATCCTATGAATAAAATTTATTTTTCCATTCCCTATAATATAAATTTGTCAAAACATGGAATTTTTTTGTCCAGATAATTCTAGAAATAAGAAAACTATCCTAAAAATTCTATGACCTAATATTTTTATAAGGAACTATTTAATTTTGACTCTAAAATATAAAATATTTTTTTAACATGAATTGAGAATTTAAATTTAAAAAATAATATTATTGTATTTCCCTTTTATGATTTATTAAAACCATCAGTATGGAATTTTATTAAATAGATATTGCTGGAAATCCCAAACAAACACTAATAGAGTTGTGTTCACCACAACTCATTAACTAAAACAATTAGATAGTCATTCATGAGTTATAAAATAAATAAAATTAAAAAATTTATAATCCAAGTGTTTCCCAAATTTTATTGTATTTAAAGTGAATACCTCAATAAATATATACAATCATTTTAACATGTCTACTCTACTTTAAAATCACGAGTGGCTGAGGAACTAGTGAATTTTAGGAAATTTTATTTATCACTTGAAGGATATGCCAAGGAAAGGTTATACAACTAGAAACCATGTAAAGTGAATTATTGGGATGACTTATTGATATGATTAATGAAAATATTATTCCACCATTTAGGAGTACAGAAAAAAGGAAGGATATTTATTTAATTAAGAAATAATCTGGATAAAATCATTATGAGTATTTAGAAAGAATAAAAAATATTTATGTTATCATTCCACATCAAGATGTATAAGAGAACCACTTGTTTGTATTCTATTATCAATTCCTACATAATAATGATAAAAACATTTTCAATGAAAAATTTATAGAATATTTAATCAAAAAGCTTCCAGAATAAGATATGATACAAACTGAGAATATTGAATATAACTAACCCCAATTTGGTACAAGTGGTACTCGTATAAGAGGAATACATGAGGTGAGAACTTATATTCAATTCCACATTATGAAAATGAAGATGAAGTGATAGATGGTTTTATGGGGAAGATGGATCTAAAGTAAATTAGTGAAAAATAAACACAATTTATGGAATACATATGATTCTCTTCACATATACATTTTATTAATTAAATTTATAAATTGCGTGACATAGAAAGGTGGTTACTATCCTTTTATCTGTGTAAATTACAATAAAACTAGTGATAGATAGTGTCTAAACAAGTCATGAATAGATTTATCAATCTGAAAAATCATGCCCAACCCCCCAAAAAATAATTCCCTAAATAATCACCATTAATAATAAAAAACAACAATTTCAAAACTCACCACCCATCTAATAATCATAAAATAAATCATATAACTACCCAACCATTAAACCACCCCCTTTATAACATAAAATTATTTTTAAACATCCATTACCTAGTTCATGAAATCAATTTTATAAAAAAAACATGAGCTCTATGAGCACAATAATAGAGTAAATAAGTGTGCAAAAATGGGTTGAAAATACTTTTAACATTTCTTCCAAAAATCAAATAAAATGTCTAACTCAAAAAGTTTTTAACCATTAGTATAATTTCAGTATGATAAAAAAGGGGAAAATAGCTTTATCAACCAGCCAAACCTAAAATTGAACAATGTTAACTCCCAATAGAGGAGTATAAGGATTATAATTCTGATAATTTTGAGAAAATTCTTTAAAAAAACCACATAAATAAGAAATGAAAGAGGAATAAGAGGATCTTATATATGGAAAAAGAGACAAGAAATAGTACTCATAATACAAAAAATGTTTCCTATGATCATTTTAGGGAATATTTTCTTAAATATATCCAATTAAAACATTAATTTCAATGAAATAACACTCATGAAGGTGTTTTTAGACAAAACAGATCAATTTAATATTTTTGACTCTATGAGGCACCCTTCAAATCACATATCTCTTTTTATACTATCCCGTCTTGAATTGGATGAATAATTTGAAGAATTAGGTATTTAATTTAAATTATTAGTCTCATGAAAAAAAATTGATCAAAGATTCTATAAAATATTAGGCTCTCTATAATTCTTGAAATGCTATTTTAAGATTTGAGGAAGCGGTAACATCTAAAAAATTTGGGTAATATGATGGTTTATTTGAGGAAGAATGATTTTTAATATTAACGTTTTTGTAGAAATATTAGGATTTAGGACTGGGAACCTCAATTTATTTTTATCTATTTAAAAACCCCAAATATATAATTAAAACCATTTGCAATTGAATCAAAATATATGTACCCCATGGAAGGAGAAAAGTTAATAGTGATAATTTTCTATTAGTCTATCTAAAAATCCAAAAGAAATCTCTTATAAGAATTTTGAGAAAGAATATCTATGAAATATGATGAAGATTAGGTGGTATCTGAAGAGGAAGTCTAAAAATATGCTCTTATAAAATTCCCCTTATGGTAGATTTTAAACTTGTTAAGTAGTTCGAAATGAGGTTTAATCTTACATTGATGGAGGCAATGATGAATAATTTGAAAGATAATTTATAATATGCCGTCGTCTATTCTATTTAAAATTCACAATGGGTTGGTCCAATCCATGTATTTCCCAAAAAACAATATTAACTATAATAAGGGGTTAAATAATGAATAATAATTATGAGAATTCAAGATAGTGTTAAGGATTCCATAGACTATAGAAACATAAATTAGGTAACTTTATAATATCTTTTCCCAATACCCTTCTTTTACTAGAATATAGAGAGAATGATATGAAGAACTTGTTATTGATTCTTGGATGGATTTTCAGGTTATTTCCATGTGCACTTTTCTCCATAAGGAAAATATAAGACAACCTTTACATGCCCCATTAGAATATTTTTTTATAATATTATTTCATTTGTATTGTTTTTTAATAATAATTTTTGAACACATTGAAGAATTCTCTGTGGAATTGTAAGATTATTTCATAGTTTTCTAAAAATCAATTTGACCAATGTTTAAAAAATATTGAAAAATTAATGGAAAGATTATTCTTTTTAATTTTTATAAGTTTTATTTCATGATAGATAGAATAATTTTCCTCAGGAATATCCTTTAAAAAAATGGAATTGATTTTGATAAATCAAAAATAAAAGTGAAAAATTATTGCCTTACTCTATTTCTGTTAAACAAGTTAAGTATTTCTTAGGAAATAAAATATTATATAGCAGGTTTATCAAATATTTTAGTATTATTTATATCCCTATATATAAATTAGATTTAATATTTAATATTTAATAATTTTTATTTTAATGATTAGTATAGGGAAACCTTTCATGACTTTAAGTTGATATTGATAACCCCACTAGTCATGCATCCATAAAATTTGGATGATCCTTTTGAGATACTTTGTGATGATTTCATCTATGTGGTTGGAGATTTAATTTCAATAAAATTTATGGAATACCCCCAATGTATTTCCATTTCCTTAGGAATAATAGATTCTACCCAATTCAACTACAATACCATAGAAAAAATGTTTTTGATGTTTTCCTTTCATTGGATATATTAGGATCAAATTTGATTTGAAAAAAAGGTTATTTTTCTTACTATTATAGCATTAGATATTTAAAGAATAATTATAATTACAAGCCCATACATGTGATATTGAATCTATTACTTCATGTGTTCAACTTGGAATTTAAATACAAAAAATTTAATTTATAACCAAGTGGTCGATCACTTGAGTAGATTGAAGAACATAGATAAAGTGGAGATTCCATCCCACAAACCCAAACTAGACTTAATTCAAGGGGTGTATCTATAATTTTTTGATGGTAAAGTTCCATAGTATTTTGATATAGTAAATTATTTAGTAAAATATGAATCTATATTTCTCATATGGGATGATAAATTTTGTTGAAAAATATACAATTATCATGTAATAAGAATATTCATTCGACAAATTAAAATTGGATTTGTTATTTATATTTTTCACACATTAGTTTATGGAGGCCTCTTTGGACCTTAAATAACAATAATAAGGTTTTTATAATCTATAATTTATTTTCCCATATTTTTTAAAGATGTACATAAATTTATCAAAAAAGGAAAAGGTAATGTTTCTTTGAATATTTAAAAATCAAAGAAATACCTAAAAACATTAGTATTTATGGGATTTATAAAGTTTTAGGAAATGATTTTTTAGGGACTTTATAAATTTCATTTGTAAATTATTTATTGTAGTGGATTATGTTTCAAAATAGGTAAAACCTAAGGCCACCAAATCTAATTATGCTAAATTTGGGTGGGATTATTTCATGAATAACATATTTTATAGATTTAGAATTAAAAGAGCCATAATCAACGATCTAGGGTTGTAATGACCCAGCCTTAAACATTACATAATCTTGAGTAAAGATATGACATCACATTGGGGATCTTCTTAAGATTTGAGTTTTATAGAATTATGCCATAACTATTACATTACATCTCAAATATTATAAAGTAGGCACTTATACTCTATCCAATTTTTCTACAATAATAAAACTCCTTAAATAAAAAACAATTATTTTCTTGATATAAATCTTCATTAATTCTTCTTTTAACTTACCCTTCCTTATACCATATGAAAACATTTCAAAAACATGGGATGAGCCTAAAAATCTCAGTAAGGGATATAAAATAAGTAAAAAAAAATTAGTACATGAATACATAAAGATCATGGAAATCATAATTTTCAATCATAAAAAATAATATCTTTAACATACCTCATGAAATCATTAGATTTATGAATATCACATAGAAATCATAAATCAAAAAGGTAACCAGTGTCATCCATAGAATACTTACGTTTTTGTTTCACAACTACACAGGGTGTTATGTTTTGACTAATCATCACAGTATATTCCCTAAATCAATTAGGAGAAACATTAACACTTACCTCTATAAGATTACCCAATGCATTGGAGAGATATCTATGGATCACCCACCCTTGGTTTATCATGTAACCACCCGTATATATAAAAGATTCCCAATAACCATAACATGTTTAAAACACATCAAACAAGCATAAAAGAAATATAATATTTCCACATTGCAATCATAATATATCAATTCAAGGTACTGAAATAATAAATGCTTTCTCAAACCAATTTTCAATAACAAAATACTTAAAAAGGTTATATAGTATCTGTTTTCCTTTTAAAAAAATTATGTCTTATTAAGGAATCCAAATATCAAATAATACTCACAGTGGCGTAAAGGTCGTTGTAACGTTGTATGTTAAAAAGAAAAATTCCCTTTTTCATTTATTAAAATGCTTCATAAAACAAAATATTCCTTTTGAAAACCTTTGAATGAAATTATAATTAAAAGTGTATAAATATAAACTGTATAAAATAAGTTTGTGTATAAACCAAAATATTCCTCAATTAAAGGAGATTTATATGAAGTCCCTTACCATTATAAATATTAAATAATTATTTAAGTTCATATCGATCATTTTGTCGATATTCATTAATTATGCTAAAAATGAACTTGTTTTTATGTAAATTCTCCATGTAGTTAAAATTCCACCAAAAATCTATAATTCATGATTTTACTATCATATATATCTAGTATATATATATTTATAATTGTCCATAACATTTTGAGATAAGAAATGAAATGCACGGTTCATGGAGATGGAAAGTCATACGTACGCAAGAACACTACTTTCATTTCTTTTTCATATTTAAAGGAATGAAAACTAAATAATACATAGGTATATTATAATTCCAGTATAATATCATATTTTATATAAATTATATATGTTAATTAATTTTATCCATTTTACGTTTCACATATAGCATGAACGTGTCATATTACTTTGATGGGGCGGTAGTCCGCACTTCCTCAAATGAAATTAACGTAATTGCCCATTATGGAAAGCATAGAGTAATGTTCTAAATAAAAATACAAAAGAATAGAGACACAATAAATATAATATATATCATATAAAAAACAGTTCCATCATAGTGGCCACCATGGGAGATGGTTCTAAAAAATTGAACAATCATCATTTTCTGAGTAAGTAGTTTGTCAAACACCGAAACAATATGCTCATATATATTAGATGGATGTGTGTGTAATTTTAGTACAAATAATTCTTATAAAAATATCCTATTATATTGAGGATATTAATGTTTTTATGTAATAAATGAATAATAAATAGAATATGGTGTGAAGAATTTATATAATCGAAAGGAACTTTAGAGAAGATGTTACCTCTAAAACATGTCACTCCTTTTGAATTGAGCCAAAAGGATTTCTTCAATTGCCTTATTCCCAAGGTAAGGTTTCAAAGAAGAAGTTAGGGATGTTGGGATATAATTTTGGAAGAAGTTTTATGATCCATGGGGCTATATAAGTGTGTGTTATGTGGGTAGATGTGGTGGACTTTTATTAGAGGGGGGAGGGGAACTTTAGGTAGGTCTTGAAATATTAATTTATTATAAATTATATTTAGATTATAAATGAGTAAATAATAGGTTATTTATAATATAAGATGAATATAACTCTAAATAAAATCATCCGATAAATATTAGATATGTTTTGTATATTTTAAAATCCTTATATTTTTTATTTAACCATTTTTTACTCTTATCGTTTTATCATACATTTAACACTTTGTGAACCAAAATAGTTACAAAACATGAATAATGGCCAATTAAAGAGTAACTAATATATTGTAGACATATAATAACCATTTTTTCTAACATTATATTTTTTTGGAATTTTATAATATTTAATAAAATATTTTATATTTTAAAATATGAATTATGTCAATTTTGACACTATTCATATCATGACATTTTAAAAAATCCATAATAACTTGATTCCTTCGAAAAATAATCATTAATACAAATATAACATGTCATTTTCATCCATAACAATTGTATATGAAATAAAAATATATAAATTACATTTATTTAAATATCTATAAAATCATTTATTTGAATCCTTTATTAATAAAGAAATCCCTTCATCGTCATTGTGTCGTAATTAAAATTATTTATTTAATATATAAAAATTATAAATAAAATATCATCATGTAGTAAATATTTTTAGCTTTCTAATGACTATTTATAGTAAAAGATATCACTTAATATCCCCCATCTCTCCAGGGTTTTCTGCTTTCTCCTGATGCCCGCCGCTCGGGTTCTATGGTTTCCCCTCTCCTCATCCAGCGGCACTCCCCTATTCAAACATACTTATGGTTTCATTCTATTCTATTATCTTCTTATAGCTTGATTTTTCTCCCTATTTTTTGGCACTTCTCTTCATGGTGGTTTTTTAGGGTTGTTTTGATTGCACTATCTCCCTTATATGCTGGGGGAGCCCTTGGCAGTTCTAACCTGCTCTGGTCGCGAGTTCCTTTGATCCTCTCCTGGTCAGATCTGGAGTGGCGGTTCAAATGTGGTTTTGGGATTTTTGGTTCATTGTTCTATGTGGTCTCCAAGCGCTCTGGCGATGGGTTATTCTTGATTGGCTTCGGGATTCATTTTCTTCATCGTTTGGAACCCTCGGCTATTCAAATCCCATCTCTGGTTTCAATATCCACTGCTACGTTCCTAGTTAGACCTCGAGTGGTGGTAACCATGAGACTTTTAGACGTGGGACTTGGTGACTTGTGTCGGTTTCTCTTCCTCTATGGCGTTGGTGATTTTGGAATCGGTATCAGTATATGTTCCCTCATCAAATCATTGGGGAATTCTATTTGTTCTTCCGAAGGGTGTTCGTTTTCTTTTCCTGGGATATGGAATTTATTATGTGATGATTGTTGGGTGTTTTTTCTTCAAATCTATTTTTTGTGATGGTTGTTTGTACTTTTCTGCATTAGTTCATTCTCATTGTGGTGATGTTCACTTCGGGTTCGTTCTTGGTTAGTTCTCCCTCTAGTCTTCTACTCCGGTGGCCCACCACTGTTGATGTCAACAACTACATTAACATAACGTGGTGATGATGGTGTATGATAGTGACGTGACTCCAGTTTATGTGGTGACTCTCAGATCGAGGCCTCCTCGAGTTTGGTATTAGATTTTGAATTTAAATTTTTGTTAAAGCTTGTAGTAACATTGGATTTCCGCATGTTTTATGTGGTTGCCACATTTCCATAAAGCGACATCTAGAAAATAAAAATATTACCATTAATCTAGATATAACTTATATAACCCCATATAAAAATTTTCATAGTAAAAGGATACAAGTTTATGTTTTTTTCCTTTACTTTAAATAAATTATTATAAGTCATTTTCACACCCAAGTGGTTCCATGGGACCCCAAAATTGACCCATGGATGCTCATGGTTAGACATAACACTCATATAATAGAATTAGGACATGTGTTCGGGTAGTTTAATGTTATTATAATATTATTTTTTTACCCATATTTACTTGATTTACCCTTTAACCATGGTAAATAAATTAATTACTAAAGTTACTATTCATAATGTCAAAAAATAAAAGGTACCTATTCATACAAATTTGACCTTAGGATTCCAAATGTGGAATTCATTTTTCCATATTCAAAAAACATAAGTTTCAGTAATTAATTTAAAATTAATTCTTTTTTTTCAAAACTAAAAATCATGTTTTTATGAAGTAAAATCTATCAAAATATTGACATGTATTTATGCCAAATTTCAATATAAAAAATCTTAACATGAAAATAATTTTATTACATTATAAAAACAAAATCTAATTAAACATTAAAACAAATTAAAATGGAAACAAAACTATAATAAAAATTAGAAAAAAATACAGTTTTGAATTAAATTACAGTATCATTCACTATTCATTAAAGTATGTAGTATATAAGAAAATTACCAAACAATTATCCAATGTAAATTTTGATGTCCCGATTTTTAAGAACAATTTTATTTTCTCAATTAGAACATATATAAGTGAAAAAACTAGATTTCAAAAGTGTTCTCTATTAAAATGCAAGAAAATGACCTTTCAAAATTATTAGAGTATATCAGGATTAAAGCAGGATTCATTCTTATTTTAAGACTACAATATACATTGGATAAATGTAAAAACAATCAAAAAATATGTAAACTCCTAATATTGTAAATTTTTTTCAATTATTCCAATACAACGTCTAGGGGTTAACTACTATTTAATATAATAATATTATTATTGTATTATTTTTCAGTATAACTTAACATTGTTTGCAATGTATGATTTTGGAGAAACCGATTGTTGCATGTCAAGTACGCTATCGGACAAAGCATCCTTTTTAATGTAAAATTAATTTATTAATCACTAATATTAATATATATAAAAATATATTATTATATAAATACATGGGATCCTATATCATTCCCCCCTTTTGGGAATTGCTTCCTCCCAATTCTATTCACATATCAAATAAGTGGGTGTATTTATCCCTCATAGGTTTTTTAGATTCCCATGTTTCCTCATCAACCATATGCTTTTCAAATAAAACATTTACCTGATTAATTACCTTATTCCGCGACACTTTCTCTCTATGGTGAAGAATCTGGACAGGTTGTTTCTCATTAGAAATATTCTCTTCTAACTAGACTACTACTAGACTTAAAACATGAGATGGATCTGGCATATACATTCTCAACATTGAAACATGAAAAAAATTATTTACCTAGGATAATCATGAAGGTAAAGCCACTCTATAGAAAACTAATCTATCTTTTTTAGGATTTATTAGGGTATAATGAACCTCGAACATAACTTCCACTTTTTACAAAAATGCATCACACTTTTCCATGGAGAAACTTTGAGAAAGACATGATCACCAACCTCAAAAGAGATATCCTTCCTTCAGTTATCCCCATAACTTTTCTGCCTACCTTGAGCTATTCTCATGTGATTTTGAATCAACAAAACTCATTATGCCATCTCTTATACCTATTTTGGTCCCATAAACTTCATTTCGCCTACTTCATCCAAAAAAGCTAGAGTTCGACACCTCTTTCCATATAATGCTTCAAATAGTGAAATCAGTATACTGGAATAAAAACTATTATTATAGGAAAACTCAACCAATAAAAATTTTTGTCCCAAATTCAATTCTAATACATTTAACAATCACATTGTATAACTTTCAATGTCTGAATTGTTCATTATGACTATCCATCTGATTGTAGATGAAAAGTGGTTCTAAAATTTCTTTCTGTACCCAACAAGTTTTGAAGGCCCTTCCAAATGTAAGAAGTAAATCTGGGATCATGATCAGATACAATGTAGAGGGGAACTCCCTATAACACAATTATATCTTTAATATACAATCGAAAAAGTTTTTTCTAGAGACGGAGTATCTCAAAAAGGAAGAAAATGAGTAGATTTAGTAAATCTATTAACAATAACCCAAATTTCATTTTCATCTCAAGAAGTATATGTTAATCCCGCTATGAAATCTAGGGATATATTTTCCCATTTCGACTCTAGAACCAGAAAAGGATGGATAATATATTTCGGTAACTTCTACTCTTCATTAACTTGTTGAAAAATGAAACATTTCATGGTAAAGTCAGTAATATCTCTTTTCATTCCAACCCCCCAGTAATACACCTTATGATCTATGTACATCATAGTACTGCTAGGATGAATTGAAAATAGAGAACTATGATCTTCACATAATAACTCTTTCTTCAACTGGTAATCACAAGGCACACATAATCCATTTTCAACCCTCAAAACACAGTATTTATCAATTTTAAACTCATGTAACTTACCTTTATGAACCAATTACACCTTTTTTTGCAACTCACTATCTTTTTTATATGATTTCTTTATTCTGTCTACTAGAGACGATTATAATGAAACCTAAAACAAAATAGAGGTATTCCCTACACTAACAACTTCCAATACAAAATTCATCAAATCAAGAACCAAAGAATATTGTTCCAATTGTAACATGGTAAATTTATAATTACTTATCTAAATCAAATAATCTTCCACTATATTTTCTTTTCTTGGATGGTAAGGAATCATACAATCACAATCCTTGAGTAATTCCATCCATCTTCTCTGTCTCATGATCAATTATTTCAAATGAATATATACTTAAAACTTTTTTGATCAGTATATATTGGACACTTTACACCATAAAAATGAGGGACCCAAATTTATAAAGCAAAAACAACAATAGTAAATTCCAAATCATGTGTAGGGTAATTTAACACAAGAGTTTTTAACTTAGGTGAAGCATAAGTAATTACCTGGTCATTCTATAGTAGAAAAAATCCAATTCCTTTCAACAAAGAACCACTATAGATGACAAATTCACTATTTTTGAAAGGTAGTGAAAAAACTGGAGCATTCACTAATCGTCTTTTAAATTCCTGAAAAAAACTTTCACGTTCTTTTGTCAAGATGAACTTAACACCTTTTTGAGTTAACATAGTTAGTGGGAATGAACACCATGAAAAATGTTCAAAAAACCTCTAATAAAAACCTAATAAACCAAGAAAACTATTAATCTTGGTTATATTTGTGGGTCTTGGCCATTCTTCGACAAGTTTTGTTTTAGTAAGATCAAAAGTTTTGTTATCTTTTGAAACAATGTGACCATGGAATGAAATTTTTTGTAAACAACACTCACACATGATGAATTTCCCATATAGTTACTTTTCAATTACAGTTTTCACGATAGCCCTTAAATTACTTTTATTATCCTCTTTAAATTTATAATATACCCAAATATCATCAATAAACACAACCACAAACTTATCCAATAACTCGCATAAAATTATATTCATAAGAATCAGGATTACAGTATGTGCATTGGTTAACCCAAAAGGCATAACTAAAAATTCATAATGGCCATATCTAGTACCAAATATGGTCTTCATAATGTTTTGTTCCTTTACTTTCACCTGATGGTACCCCGTCCTCAGGTCGATTTTTGAGAAAATACTATGCTCCCTGGATCTGATCAAAAAAATCATCGATATGTGCAAAATTATACTTGTTCAAAACAGTGGCGTTATTCATGGTTCTATAATCAATGTAATGTCTCATTTAACCATCTTTCTTTCTAATAAATTAGACAGAATCACCCCACGGTGATGTGATAGGTCGAATGAAACCTTTATCATATAACTCCTAAAATTGCGTCTTTAACTCTAAAAGTTAAATTTGAACCATTAGATAGGGGGTTTTTAAATTGGCTTAGCATTACGAAAAAAGTCAAAAGTAAATTAAACTTCTCTATCAGGTATTCTACCAGGAAAAGCTTTAGGAAAAATCATTAAGATACTCATTTACCACCGGCACATCCTTAATATGAATAGTTCCTATGTTTTCAAAAATATGTGAAACATTCATTTCTATATATTACTAGTTTCTCAGCTTCCTAATAAGTTATTAAAAGTGAGGGTTTATTCTTGTACAAAATCTAAAATTATTTCTGAAAAGAAACCTCTTTAGCTTTTTCGTCAATAATATCATGATAAAATGAAATACAATCTATACCAAAAATAACATCAAACACTACTAAAAGAAAAAAATAAGGTTTGCATGTAGATTTTTTTCCAAACACAAGGAAAATAAGGTTCCTAAAATTTCTTTTTTTCTCAACATTTCCTATAGGTGTTTTTACCACAAGTTCAAGATTCATATCTTGAGATGTAGTTCCAGATTTAATAGAAAATTTCTTATAAATGAATTAATATATAGACCCAAAATCGTACAACACATTTTCATATTCTGAATAAAAAAAACAATGCGCCTCATACTACTTAATTTGATGGACCAACGTTTTCTAAAGTAGTTGAAAAATATTTCACCTCCCCTTTCTGCTTGTAGTCCGGCTACTTTCCATCATTTGAGTTCTCCATCGGACACTCATTTTCATAATGACCCATTTCATTACACTTAAATTTTTTTACTAAATGTAAATTATATTTTTTCTTACCACCACCCTGATCTTTTTATGTGCAATTACGAGCCAAATGTCCCATTTTACCACATTAGATTCACTTACCAGAATTCAAAGGCATTCCCTATTGTGCTTTTTACTAAAAAAATTACAAACTGTATAAATAATTTTCTTTCCATCGTAATACTTTTAAAAATTATTCCCTTTAATTTGACACCTCGACCTATTATTATTTTAATTTCTCAAACAACACATCATCATCAGTAAACTCCATTCCCACATTCTCTTCACATCGAACAAGTTTTTCATAACTTTTAAACTCATGAGAAGCTAATTAACTTTGATACTTTGGATTTAATACTGAGTAAAAATAATTGATTTACTATCAAGATCCCTTATAAAATTTGGATAATAACTTTCTAGTCGATTGAATTTTACTTCATCAATAGCCACTGAGTCTTCCTCTAACCTAAATTCCAAGAATTATTTTTCCATCCTAATTCGAACTACCTTAAGAAATTATTTTTCTAGAAACATTTCTTTGAATGCATCCCTATCAAGAGTGTCAATATCTACACTGTCCCAAATAATTTTAACCATCAACCACCACTGGTCAAATTCACCTTCAAAATGATAAATAGTGATAATAACCTTTTCATGTTCTGAACACCCCATGACATCGAAAACCTCTTCCAGTACATTAATACACCCTTTGGCTAGCAATGGGTCAGATGATCCCCAGAATGACGGGGGATGTAGCCTTATGAATTCCTCCAATACTGACATGTTCTTTTGTGGTTGATCGGGATGATCTCGTGCATGGATACAACCACTATATATTTCCTGAATCAATTGTTCCATCACTGCAACAAACTATTCAGATTCTGGTTTCAACCATTTCTGGTTGCTAATTTGGAATGTTTTTTTCCTCTTGATTTCATCCCATCATACTTCCCTATTTCCTCTACAGAAAACCATTCTATAGACAACCATATCTTAGATTAATAAACATGGTAATATTCAAATTCTATATCATTCCAATATTATCATAAAGTAAAAATAATTTATGGATATTAATTTAACAATATCATAACTCCTAATGTTGTCTAAACCGACATCGGATACCAACTGTAAGGCCCCAACCTTAAATATTACATAATATATAGTTAATTAAATAATTTATATTGAGGATCCTTTCAGGTTTAGATTTTTAGAGAATTATTCCATAACCATTTCATCATATCTCAAATATTACAAAGTAGATACTTCTACTCTATGCAATTCTTTCACAATAATAAAACACCATAAATAAAACAAGAATTATTTTCATCATATAAATATTTTCGAATTAGTCATTTATTTTACCCTTTCTTATACCCTATGAAAATATTTTAAAATCATGGGACGAGCATAAAAAATATTTCAAAGGCATGTAAAATAAGGAATGAAAACATTTGTCCATGAATTCATACAAATAAAAGGAACCATACTTTTCAATCATAAAACATAAGATCTTTAAGATACCACATCAAATCATATGATTTGTGAATAAAACATAGAAATAACAAATCATAAAGGTAACTTGTGTCATCCATAACATACATACATTTTAGCTTTCATAGAAACATAGGGATTTACGTTTGGAATACCTGTCACAGTATATTACCTAAATCTCTTAGGTGAAACATTAACGTTTACCTCTGTTAGGTTAACCAATGCATTGGAGATCAATCTCGAGAACACCCTACCTTGTTTAATTGTGGAATCACCTATATATATAAAAAATTACCAGGAAACATAACATACTCATAACACATAAATAAACCATAAAGGGAAGATAATATAACCACTTTGCAATCACAATAAATCATTTCAAGATATTCACATAATATATGATTTATAAAAATCATTTTTAATACCATATAAGGGAAAATTTCTATATAGTATTTATTTTCATTTTAAAAACATTATGTCTTGTTAAGGTAGACAAATATCAAATAATACTTGCGACAGTAGAAAGGCAATTATCACCGCATACGTTAAAAAACAATATCGTTGTCATTTTGCAAAACAATTTGTAAAAAAAATGTTCCTTTGGATAAAATTTGAATGGAATTAAAATAAAAAATGTATAAATATACCCCATATAATATAAGGTCTTATATAAACCAAAATATCCTTCAATGAAAGAACATTGAGATAAAGTCCCTTACCTTGAGTCTGACTTGTCTCGTTCGTTCTTTATATTCCTGAATACTAAATATAGGTTAATTTATACATTCTCAAGAAAAATTTCCCAGATAATTATTCATTTTATATTACTTATCATTGTTTTATAAAAATTACATAATTATTTAAGTTCATATCATTCGTTTTGTTGATATTCAGTATTTTAGTCGAAAATGAACTTGTTTTGATGTAAATTGTCCATGTAGTGAAAATTCCATCATCACCAAAATATTATTCCTGATTTAAGTATCATATAAATTAATTATATATGTATTCATAATATTCTATATCATTGTGAGATATGAAATGAAATGCACAATTCATGGAGACGGTAAATTGTACGTACACAAGAACAATACTTTCATTTATTTTTCATATTTAAATGAATGAAAACTACATGATACATAGTAATATTATATTTATAGTATAATGTTATATTTTACATATATTACATAATTTCATTAACTCCATCCTTTATATGTCCCTTGTATGGCATGAATGAGTCATATCACTTTGAGGGGGCGGTAGTCTGCATTTTCTCAAATGAAATTATCATAATTACACATTATGGGAAGCATAATGTTATGTTGTAAATGTAAAATATAGAATCATAGAGAAACTATGAATAAAATATATATCATATAAAAATATAGTTCTATCAAAATGGAAACCATGAGTGGTGGTAGGTGAAAATTTAACAATCATAATTTCATGAGGCAGTAGTTCACCGTACACAAAAACAGTATGTTCATATCCCTAAGATGGAGGTATGTGTAAGTGTAGTTAGAATCCTTTAAATAAAAAAATCCTAGTATATTGAGTATACTGGTATTTTATGTAATCTAATAATAAGAATATAATAGGTAGTGAAGAAGTAAAATGATGGAAATGAACATTAGAGAATATGCTACCACTAAAATGTGTAACTCCTTTTGATTTGAGCCAAAAGGATTTCATGAATTCCCTTCATCCCAAGTTAAGGATTATAGGATAAAAATTGGTATATTTGGAGATTATTTGGGCAGAATTTGGATGATCCAAGGGACTTGAGAGGTGTGATTTATGTTGGTAGAGGTGGTGGTCCTTATAAGAGTGAGGAGAGGAATTATAGGAAGGTCACGAATTATTAATTTATTATATATTATATTCAGATTAAAAAAGAAGTATAAATAATTTATTTATAAAATAATATTAATATAAGTCTAAATTAAATCATCCAATAAAAATTAGATAGGTTTTAAATATTTTTAAATCCTAATCTTTTTTATTTAACCCTTTTTTACTCTTACTGTTTTATTAAGCATGTAACACATTGAGAATCAAAATAGTTACCAAAACATGAAAAATATCTAATAAAAGAGTAATTAGTAAAATTTTATACTTATAATAACCATTTGGATGAATCTTATATTTTTTTGGAATTTTATAATATTTAATATAATATTTTTTATATTAAAATATGAAATTTGTCAATTTTGACACTATTCATATCATGACATTTCAAAAAAATCCATAAAAACTTTATTTCGTCAAAAAAGCTTCACTAATATTAATTTAACTTGTCATTATCAGGAATAAAATTATATTATGGCATCAAAATATTTAAATTTCATTTATTTTAATATTTATAATATCATTTATTTGAATCCTTTATTAATGAATCGATCACTTCATCGTCATTGTGACATTATTAAATTTTTTTATTTAATGACTAACAATTATAAATAAAATTTAATGATGTAGTAAATATTTTTATATTTCTAATTACTATATATATTTTAAGATATCACTTATATAACCCCATATAATTATTGTTTTAGTAAAAAAAATATGTGTTTATGTTTTTTTCTCTACTTTAAATTAATTCTTATAAAATGTTATTTTCATACTGAAGTGGCTCAATGGGGTCTCAAGATAGACCCAAGGATTACCATGGTCAAAAATATTTCATCTAATAGGTTTAGGACATGTGTTACGGTAGTTTATTATTATTATAATATTATTTCTACCCTTATTTACCATATTTACCCTTTAACAATGGTAAATAAAATAATTACTGATGTTATAATTCATAATGTCTAAAACATAAAGGTAACTATTCACAAAATTTGGAACTTCTAATTCCAAATATGGAATTTATTATTCTAAAAACCAAACACATAAGTTTATGTGATTAATTTTATATTAATTCGTATTGTCAAAACTAAAAAGTGTGTTTTTTTGAAGTAAAATCTATCAAAAGATTGATAGTGTTTATATCCAATTTCAATATAAAATTATTTCCAAAGACCATAATAGGATTAAATAATATAAAAATATTCTAATTAAACTTTAAAACCAATTAAATGGATAACAATAGTATATAAATAAATTATAAAAAAGGTGTTTTGTATTAAAATGCAGTAGCTTTCACTATTCATTAAAATATGAATTTTATCAGAAAATTAAAAAAAAATATCCAAAGTAAATATTGATGTCTCCATTCTAAATAATAAGTTTATTTTTTCAAATATAACATATAAAAGTGAAAAAAATTAGATTTAAAAATGGTTCATCATAAAAAGGTGGCAAGATGACCTTTTAAAAATATTAGTGCATTTAATGCTTAAAATCAGATTCATTCTTATTTTAAGCCACTAATATTCACTGGATAAATGTAAAAACATTTGAAAAATATATAGATCCATAATATAGTTAATTTTGTTGATTCCCAAAAATAAAATGGTTATTCATTAACTACAATTTAAAATAATCATAATATTATTGTATTATTTTCAGTATAACTCAACATTTTGTGCAACGTAAGATTTCAAAGACACCCATTGGTGCGTGTAGAGTACGCTATCATACAAAGGGTACTTTTTAATTTAATATTAATATCTTATTCACTAATATTAACATATATGATAATGTATTATTATATAAATATCTGGGATCCTACAAGGGTCCCACTTTTGTAATATGATTATAGATTCTTTAATAATAAAATATGGAGTGAATCAAAAGACATCCACTACTATCCACTGATAAAAAATTGGACAAATGAAGTTTCCAATAGGGAAATCAGGGGAATATTTTAGAAAAATATCAATCCAAACAAAAAAGACTTGATCCAAAGGATGGAATTCAAGATGGGGGATTATCATATTGCTTAAAAGATACCCATAAGAATTATCCGAAATCGATTGATCTATGGGAAAATATAACATCACCCTATAAAATTGGGAAAAATTGAATAATGAGATGTTGAAGAAGTGAATTTGGACCTAGATAAAGAAAAAAAAGAGAGAAAACTACAGCTAAAGTGATATAAAAAATCAAGAGACAATCTTTTGATAACTCAAAAAATTAAAATGAAAGAGTTGGAGTGTATAATAACAAGTTGATTCAATAAAAGAAATTCTTGTTTGGAAACTAATTATTGAATTACAAATCCAAAATCAAGATAATTCTAGGTAAGGATTGTTCTGGATCATAAGGCCCATTAATAGTTCCTCGTGTATATAATTTTTTTTTGTGACTATTTTGAATGAAAGGGAAAAAACATAATTAAATTTTAGTGTAAATTGGCTGAATATATACCTTGTGAATCTACCCCCATGAAATTGTGGAGGAGATTGCAATCTTATAACTGACTTATAAATGAAGACTAATATGTTATAATTCTCTTAGAAATTTGATAGTATATTTTTATTCCATTTGAAATCCATTTACATGATTAATATCTTTTAATGAATTGAACAAATTTCATTATTTAATTATATTGGAGGTAACCTTTTTAGTTTATTACATTTTCAAAAAAATTATTCCTTTTATCAAAAAATGTAATTATTTTATAGTGTTATTGAGTTTTGATGACTATGAACATAAATTTAACACCCTTGAAAACATTGAATCAATATTAATGTAACACCCCGAGATTTTATGAGATATATTCCTTTTAATTTAGTTGATTTCTTCTATTGTACACCAAGATTAGTTTGTACTATACGCAACACCGTTTTAGCTTGCATTATATGCAACACTATTCTTAGAAAGTGTTACACACAATTTCAAGTTTGTTTTGTAAAAATTATTCTATGCAACATTAAGTATATATTTTGTTTAATGCATAAATGAAATTTGTTTTGATTATGTTATACTCGCAGCCATGACTTGGCTTACATTACATGTAATCACGACCTTCTTCAATAGCAAGTGTAGTACGCAATACCGGGTTTTACTAAAAAATGATATATTATGAAAATATTATATAAACTGGCCATTATGAATAGTAATAACCACTTTTTGAATTTTTTTAAATTTTACCTTTCAAAATGGATTTCATTTTTGGATTCGGAATATTGAAATTAACCTATAGTGAATTTTTGTATTTTTCGAAAAACTTACCATTTTTTATGAATAGTTAAAACACCGACTTACTATTTAAAAACTGACTTTTTATATAAATAATTATTTATTTTATTTAAATTTATTTTAGGTCAAAATTGATACATAATACCTATATAAGATCAATGTAATTAATTGGAGTCATTTTATAATAATTTTAGATATATAAAAATTTTATTGAAGTTTTCATCGTCTTTTACCCACCTCCTAGGAGAATTTGGAAATTCACATAAAACATAATTTTACGACTTCTGTGAGTGGAATTTAAAAAATCTGAGAGACGTGGTAAATATCAAGGACTAAAATGTGGTTCAATGAGTTGAAAATTATTTTTGGTGAATAGTAACTTTTTACTTTTTTTTACCATGGTTAAAATAAAATAGGGTAAGTAAGGGTACAAATGATATTATTATTACCCTAACACATGTCCAAATTATATTGGTTAAGTGTAATTTTACCATAAAAAACCTTAGGAATAAAATATAACCATTAAGGTCCACTTGGATTAGATTAGGACATTTATTATTAATTTATTTAAAAAGGGTTAAAACAGTTAAAATCAATGTTTAATAACTAAATTATTTTTAATATAGGGTTATACATAAGATAAATTCGACTATAAATATTCATTATAAGGATAAAATATTTCCTACCTAATGGTATTTTATTTATAATTTTTAGACATTAAATAATTAAAGTTATTTATGACACAACAGTGATGCAGTAACTACCTAAATAATGAAATATTAAAATAATTCATGTTATAAATACCCAAATAAATGTAACTTGAGACTTTTTATGAATTAAACTAATTTTATAGGTTAATATGACATGTTAGTATTTAATTAATTTACTTTTTTTGAACTAATCATGCTGTTATGATTTTCACAAAAATCCATTACCTAATAGTGTCAAAATTGACATAAAATAGTTTTTAAAATAAACATTATATGATTAATTGTTATTATATTCATAAAAATCTAATGTTCGTCCAATATACTTATATCATGATAGTTTTATCATTAATGGACATCTTGGGGGGTCTCTTGGATGTATATGGTAAGTTTATTAACTATATAATATAAAAATATAAAGTGACATGGTAAATGTCAATCTAATTAACTAAGAGTTAAAACTAAAAGATAAGGTTAATATAATTACCCAAACCTATATATAATCTATTTGTTGAGAGGAATTAGATCCATAACCACCTTAGATTCTAAATAAATCAATTTGGAGCTATTAAAAACAGAATACGACTTTATTATAAAATAATATTTTATGTTTTTCAAAAGGTGCCCCTCTCCTCCCTTATAAAAAGGGCACCCCTTCCCTCTTCTCTTCAAATCTTTTTGAGCCTTGAAGCTCGGCCACCCCTTTACCATTTCTCTTCTATAATTCCATATTAACATTCTTGCGGTTCTTCTCTTTTCAAATGACCAACTATACTTACTTAAGAAGAAACTTAAAGGAGGTGCGTCGAAGAAGAGGTAATCTCTTCTTCTAATTCTCTCAAGTTTCTTTCTTCTTCTACATCTTCTTCTTTAGTTGTATCATTATAAATTAATAACATAAGTATTAATTATATACTTATATGTTATTGTAAATATTAAACAACCTTATTTCACCTTCTATCCATCCTACGGAAAACGAAATCACCGCGCGTGCGTACGTACGGAATACCGTCTCCACGCCGTGGTGTAATCTGTTTTCGACCACCACCTTACTTGGATGGGTATAATGGTGTAAATAAATAACTATATATGATAATTGTAAATTTATATTGATTCTGAAATGTTATACATACACTTCAATACAATTCCACGATCATGAGAATGATATCATCGCTCGTGCGTACGTACGGACTACCGTCTCCACGACGCGAGGAGATTCATTATTCATGTTGACCATTCATGAAAGATTATAAAGTATATATAATGAATAATAATGAAATATATGACATAATAATGATACTGTATTTATGTATATATATATATATATATGTACGTCATCTACTTAATTCCATTCAATTCAATAAGGAAACAAAAACAGCGTTCATTCGTACGTACGGCCTACCGTCTCCATGAACGGTGTATTTCATTCCATTTATCGATCTATCATATATATACATGTATATTCTGAATATATAATATATATAAATCATTTTTTACATTCTTTAATTATGTAAATTATAATATAAGTAATAATATCAAGAACAAAAAGTCGAAACACGTACGATAAATGAAACGATTTTACCCAAAATGCAGCTTTAACATGGAATTTACAATAGAACCGGTAATATAAAGTCATAAGTGAATCATATATGATATCATAACAAATAATATGATTCTCTAATAAGTCAATGACATTATTTAAATCATTATACAGGAGGTTCTGATACATATGAAGCATATCAGATGTATGGTAAGGGATAATTATTCCAATCTCGTTCTTATCTGAGATTTTTTATTCGTAAGTATTTACTGGGGTTATTGTTATCATACATGTCCATGTTTCCTAAAAATGGTTTCATGTATTTTTAACTTCCTTTTATACCATTTTTTTTACTACATGGTTTGTAAGGAATTTTTTTTTACCATATGAGGTAATTTTTGACTTTTTCGGCAAATGTACGAGGAGAATGTTATTTTTAACCTATATGGCGTGAACGGATTTTTATGGTTTCATAACGCCTCAATTTCATGAAGCTTCCTATACAATATTGCATGATTATTTTCAACAAAACCCTTTTCTTTTAAATTTTCATGGCATTTTGTGAAAATAAAATGATTTTGAAGAAGAAAGGATATTTCCCTCAAGATTCCATTTCAAGTTTTTTATCAAAAATATTTTCCATCTAGCATGACATTATTTAATATGTTTATGTTTCAAGTATAATGTCTCCATTATTTACATGGTTTGATACTTCTTATCCTGAAATGATATCAATTTTTTATATGGATTATGTTATGATGACATGATGTTTAAGAATCTCATTCTATTACATGGGTTACACTATGATGTATGATTTATGATTTTGTGTCACATGAAAGAATGATTTCATTATGAGATGGGTGGGACCTATATCTCCCTCCAATTCATCGGGTAAAGATTTATATCTCATGAGATAGACATGGCTGGAATGGTAAGTTAATCCAGTTCAGTAATATAGGACTGGAACGAGGAGTGAACTCGATTCAGAAAGGGACTCTGTCCACTAATATGGTCATGGAAGTAATGCCTTGGATACCATAGAAATCATATCATGTGCATAGTGGTTTCCATAATCACATGTTTTATTCACATGCTATTTTATCATGATTAATGTTTCTTTATTATCTATGCCTTATGTACTACCATGTTTTATGTCATTGCCCAAGATTTTGATGTTTAAACATTATGTTCACCTTTTTAAGTTCAAATTTATATGATTTGTTTTATTTTATCCATCCTTTCCCTTACTGAGAATTTGAGCTCACCCTTTATATTTTTTCATTACCCCATGATTTAAAGTAAGGTTTTAGGTAAGAAAACCAAAAGGGTAAGATCCTTAGGGGGGATCTTTAAGATCTTTCACCATGATTAGAAAATTTTGTTCCATGTTTCCAAATACACTAAACTATTACGGTCCTTGTGTGTCTGTTTTTGTTATGTATTAAGTATTCTGAAAAAGTAATGAAATGTCCATGTACTTCGAGATTCGGGTCTCTACATTTCGTATCAGAGGAAATGATTAGTTAACCTTTGGAAACTAGGATGCAAAAACTTTAGTGAGATCCGAAGAGATTTTTATAAGGTATGTCTAGGGATGTCCCTAAGTTTAATTATAAGTATAGGTTATAGTCCTAGAACTACGGTAATGATATCAGAATTAAACATAAGATGTTAGATATCGAAGGTACTCCCCCTTTATTATGTTGTTTTCCCTAGCACAATTTTTTACTCTCACATTATTATATTTGGGTTTTAGATGATGGGTGGAACCTGAAGGAACTGTGTTGATCAATGTAATGGACAATGCAATTATTGTCCTCCTAAACAAACCAATGTTATGGGATATGGAGTGCATAATCTTATTGCTATAATTACGCAAGCTACGAATCATTCTGGACTTCCGAATGAGAAGATAACGGAACAATATTATATTGAGTCCTTCATGAGGCAACGTACACCTTCTTTCAATGGGTCTTCTGATCCACTTGTTGCTGAAAAATGGATTAGTACCATTGAAAAGATATTTTCCATACTTCGTTGTTTGGCACATGATAAAGTCATTCTAGCTGTTTACCGTTTAGAAGGTGAAGCAGACCAGTGGTGGACTCTAATTACGAATACAGGGCCCCAAGATGAAATTGAATCCATGGAATGGGACGAGTTCAAGAACTTGTCTTTCAGTAAGTACTTCCCTCGTATTCTTCAAACAAAAATGGAAAAGGAGTTCCTTTATCTTAAGAAAAAGGATGATGAATCAGTTGGTATATACGAAGAAAATTTTACAAGTCTTGAAAGGTATGCATCTGGCTTTATCATCCATCCTGAAAGTAATGTTGATCGATTCTTCAGTGGATTAAAACCAAGTCTTCTAAGGGAATTATCTATAAAAGGCTTCAGTAGCTATGATGAAATTGTGCGTTGTGCTATCAAGGTAGAAATGGAGGTTGGTGTTACATATCCAACTCATGTTTTGGATAAGAAATAAAATATGGAGTTCACGGAGAAATCTCAGAACAATGGTGAAAAGAAGATGAATGTTTCTTTATGCTCAAAGTGTGGAAAGAATCATGGTGGAGATTTTCTTAAAGGGACTAAAAAATGTTTTATGTGTGGAAAAGAAGGTCATCGAGCAACTGAGTGTTGAATTATGGAAAAAGGGTTGATAATGATGTGAATAAAGAAAAGACTACAGAGAACGCACTACCAACACTTCAATGCTTCAAGTGCAATGAAATGGGGCATTATACTAATCAATGCCCTTATCCAAGGGTTAATGTTGATCGAAATGAGAAACCACATAAGGCAAAGGACAAAGGGAAGTCACATGCGATCACTATTGGGGATGTTGAATATGACAACGATGTGGTAGAAGGATTAAGTGTTTATGTAATGGGATTCCAAAATAATGTTGTATATAGTATCATGGAATATTGGAATATTTATGTATTGGTCTATTGTGTATTTCAATAATTTTATGGTACCGGTAACCATGGAAAGTGATTGAGATATTTTTGGAAAGAAGATGATATGCGCATAATGTATGGATAAGTATAAAATGAAATGTTTGACAGTATTCATGAGCCCATGACTGATATAAGGAAAACGTTATATCATGGTTTGAGTATATAGAATTTTTGGATTTTTTTATGTGGAAAGAGTTAACTTTTGACAGCATTCATGTTTTCACTATGATTCAATGGGTATTCATCTTTCAAGAGAATACAAGATTAAGGTATTCACCTGTTTGGAATGTGATTAACAAGATATATCTTTTGATATATGTGAGATCAATGATGGTATTCACGTGCTTATTATATGACATTTTTTGAAATGGTTTTTTTATACTATGAGTTTGGACAGAAGTATTTTAGATAAGCCTAAAGATCGGAATGGATTATGTTGGACATAAGTTAGTATTTTTTTTAAGGATAGAACTTTTTTTAGATATTATTTATGGGATGTTATAATAATGTTGTTTCAGAAAAAGGACAACCTGGAGGACGGGCGACAACCCGTCCCGTCGGACAAGGATACAGGAATTGAACCCACAACCAAAGTGCTGCAAGACTTTATCACCTACCACTAGCCAACAAGAAGTCCCTGGTTAGTATAAAATAGTTTTATTTTATTAAGCTCTATAATAGCTGAAGTATAAGTTCATTTTAGCAATCTTATACGATTAATCTCAGCATAGATGGACTTCTGTATATTTAATAAATTGTGAAAAACTTTTTGTGATAGAAATAGATGGAATGACCTATCATTCTATCGCATAATCTGCTAACACTTCACAGAAGACAAATTCAACTTTATTACTTTATGATATGAAGTGGAAATTGTTCGAGGCACGAGAAACGGTGAGATGATACTGAAATAAAGTAAGTATTTCTTCTAATTCAAATTCATAAACTTTAGGGAAATGATCTTGAAAACAAAAAATGTAGTCCTAGTGCTCTCATATCTGATGAATCGGATGGTACCTTAGATCATCACAAATTTATGGATTTGTGATTATTGGCTTTTTCATAGCCATGTCCTCTACCACTCTTCATCAGAAGTTGATGGTTATATTTCTCTTCCATATCCATATTTTCACTTATGTTCTCCTATGTGGAAACCTAGTGATTAGTTAATTTGGGTAAACGTTAAATTTCATACATTAGTTTTTAAAGTCATGTTTTGGTATTCCATTTTACTATGTGGGTTTCTATGAAAGAAACTTTCAAGTATTAAACCATTTATAACCCCGACGAATTTCGAGGGCGAAATTCCTTTTAAGGGGGGTAGAATGTTACACCCCGAGATTTTATGAGATATATACTTTTTAATTTCTTTGATGTCTTCTATTGTACACCATGATTAGTTTGAACTATATGCAACACCGTATTAGCTTATAGTATATGAAACACTATTCTTGGAAAGTGTTACACAGAATTTCAAGGTTGTTTTGTAGAAATTATTCTACGCCACATTAAGTATAGATTTTGTTTAATGCATAAATGAAATAAGTTTTGATTATGTTATACGCACTACCATAGGGAGCGTGCACCACACGCAGCCATGACTTGGCTTGCATTACACACAATCACGACCTTCCTCGATAGCGTGTGTAGTACGCAATACCGGGTTTCACTAAACAACGATATATTATTAAAATATTATATAAACTAGCCATTATGAATAGTAATAACCACTTTTTGAAATTTTATAAATTTTATCTATCAAAATGGAAATCATTTTTGGATTTGGAATATCCAAATTTGCCAATGGTGATTTTTTGGTATTTTTTTGAAAACATTCAATTTTTGATGAATAGTGAAAACACTGAGTTACTATTTAAAAACTGACTTTTTATTTAAATAATAATTTATTTTATTTAAATTTATTTTAGGTCAAAATTGATACATAATACCAATATATGTTCAATGTATCTAATTGTGGTAATTTTATAATAATTTTAGATATATAAAAATTTTATTGAACTTTTCTCCATCTTTTACCCACCTCCTAGATGAATTTGGAAATTCACATAAAACATAATTTTACCACTTCTGTGAGTGGAATTTTGAAAATATGAGTGACACGGTTAATATCAATGTCTAAAATGTGGTTCAATGAGATGAAAATAGTTTTTTGGTGAATAGTAACTTTTTACTTTTATTTACCACGGTTAAAAGTAAATAGGGAAATTAGGGGTAAAAATGATATTGTTATTACCCTAAAACATGTCCTAATTCTATTGGACAAGTTTAATTCGACAAAAAACAACCTTATGAATAAAATATGACCATTTAGGTACACATGGATTATATTAGGAGATTTATTATTAATTTATTTAAAGAAGGGTTAAAATAGTTAAAATGAAAGTTTAATAACTAACTCATTCATAATATAGGGTTATATATAAGATAAATTAAACTATAAATATTCATTAGAAAGATAAAATGATTATCTACCTAACCGTATTTTATATATAATTCTTAGACCTTAAATAATCTATGTTATTTATGACAAAATGGTGATGTAGTAATTACATAAATAATGAAATATTAAAATAATTGATGTTATAAATACCCAAATAAATGTAATTTGAGACTTTTTATGAATTAAACTAATTTTCTAGGTTAATATGTCATGTTGTTATTGAATTAATTATCTTTCTTCGAACTAATCATGCTGTTATGATTTTCAAAAAAATTCCATTACCAAATAGTGTCAAAATTGACATAAAATAGTTTTTAAAACAAAAATTATATGATTAATTGTTATTATATTTCTAAAAATCTAATGTTAGTCCAAGATAATTATATCATGATATTTTTATAATTAATGGACCACTTGGGGGTCTCTTTGATGTATATGGTACGTTTATTAACTATATAATATAAAAATACAAAGTGACATGGTAAATGTCAATCTAATTAACTACGAGTTTAAACTAAAAAAATATAGTTAATATAATGACCCTAACCTGTCTAAAATATATTGGTTGAGAGGCTTTCGACCCATACCCACATTAGATTCGAAATAAATGAATTTGGATCTGTTAAAAACCGAATATGACTTTATTATAAAATAATATTTTAAGTTACTCTAAAGGTACCCCTCTCCTCCCTTATAAAAAGGGCACCGCTTCCCTCTTCTATTCACATTCTTCTGAGCCTTGAAGCTCGGCCAAAACCTTTCCATTTATCTTCTCCACTTCCCTAACAAAATTCTGGAGGTTCTCATCATCTCAAAAGACCAACAATACTTCCTTAAGAGGAACATTAAAGGAGGTGTGTCGAAGAAGAGGTAATCTCTTCTTCGGATTCTCTCAAGTTTCTTTCTTCTTCTACTTCATCTCCTTTAGTTGTCTCATTATAAAGTAATAACATCAGTATTAATTATATACTGATATGTTATTATAAATATTAAACAACATTATTTCACCTTCTATCCATCCTACGAAAAACGAAATCATCGCGCGTGCATATGTACGGAATACCGTCTCCACGCCGTGGTGTAATCTATTTTCGACCACCACCTTACTTGGATGGTTATAATGGTGTAAATAAATAACTATATATGATTATTGTAATGTGATATTTATTCTGAAAAATTATACATACACTTCAATACAATTCCTCAATCATGGGAATGATATCATCGTTCGTGCGTACGTACGGACTACTGTCTCCGAGATGCGATGAGAGTCATTCTCCATGTAACCATTCATGAATGATTATAAAGTCTATATAATGAATAATAATGAAATATATTACATAATAATGATATCGGGTTTATGTATATATATATATGTATGTCATCTACTAAATTCCATTCAATTCAATAAGGAAACAAAAACAGCGTTCATGCGTACGTACGGCCTACCGTCTCCATGAACGGTGCATTTCATTCCATTTATCGATCTATCATATATATATGAATATTCTGAATATATATTATATATAAATAATTTTTTACATTATGTAATTATTTAAATCAGTATATAAGTAATAATATCAATAAAAAGAAGTCAAAACACGTATGATAAATGAAACGATTTCACCCAAAATGCTGCTTTAACATGGAATTTACAAAAGAATAGGTAATATAAAGTCATAAGTGAATCATATATGATATCATAACAAAGAATATGATTCTGTAATAAGTCAATGAAATTATTTAAATCATTATACAGGAGGTTCTGATACATATGAAGCATATCAGACGTAAGGTAAGGGATAATTATTCCAATCTTGTTCTTATCTGAGATTGTTTATTCGGAAGTATTTACTATGGTTATTGTTATCATCCATGTCCATGTTTCCTAAAAATGGTTTCATGTATGTTTAATGTCCTTTTTAACCATTTTTTACTTTTACTACAT
This sequence comes from Viscum album, assembly GCA_963277665.1. Lineage (NCBI taxonomy): Eukaryota > Viridiplantae > Streptophyta > Magnoliopsida > Santalales > Viscaceae > Viscum > Viscum album. The sequence goes on along the minus strand of OY728128.1, from coordinate 1,316,854,538 downwards.
GGTATGTAAGGAATCCTTTTTTTACCATATGAGGTATTTTTTGACTTTTCCGACAAAAGTACGAGGAGAATGTTATTTTTAGCTTATACGGCGTGAACGGATTTTTACTGTTTCATAACGCCTCATTTTCATAATGATTCCTATACAAGATTGCATGATTATTTTCAAAAAAACCCTTTTCTTTTAAAGTTTCTTGGAATTTTGTGAAAATAAAATGATGTTGATGAAGAAAGGATATTTTCCTCAAGATTTCATTTCATGTGTTTTATCAAAAATATTTTCCATCTAAAATGACATTATTTAATATGTTTATTTTTAAAGTATCTTTTCTCCATTATTAACATGGTTTGATTATTATTATGCTGAAATGATATCAATTTTTTATATGGATTATGTTATGATGGTATGATGTTTATGAATCCCATTCTATTACATGGGTTATGCTATGATGTATGATTTATGATTTTGTGGAACATGAAATAATGATTTCATTATGAGATGGGTGGGACCTATATCTCCCTCCAATGCATTGGGTAACGATTTATATCTCATGATATAGACATGGATGTAATTGTAAGTCAATCCGGTTCAGTAATACAGGACTGGAACGAGGAGTGATCTCGATTTAGAAAGGGACTTTGTCCACTAAGATGGTCTTGGAAGAAATGCCTTGGTTACCATGGAAATCATATCATGTGCTTAATGGTTTTCACAATCAAATGTTTTATTCCCATGATATTTTATCATGATTAATGTTTCTTTATGATCTATGCCTTATGTACTACCATGTTTTATGTCATTTCCCTAGATTTTGATGTTTAAACATTATGTTCATGTTTTTAAGTTCAAAATTATATGATTTGTTTTAATTTATTCATGATTACCCTTACTGAGAATTTGAGCTCACCCTTCATATCTTTTCATTTCCCCAGGATTTAAAGAAAGTTTTTAGGTATGAAAACCAAAATGGGAAGATCTTTATATGAGATGTTGAATATCTTTCACCATGATTAGAAGATTACATTCCGAGATTCCAAAGACACTAAACTATTACGATCCTTGTGTGTCTGTTTTTTTATGTATTAATTATTCCACAAAAGCAATGTAATATCCATGTATGTAAAGATTCGGTTCTCTACAATTAATGTTTTGGAAAATAGTAAACCCATTCAGTCACCCTAGAAAAATTTTCAAATGATTTTTTTTTCAAATATTATATAATGTAAATTCATTCAAATCCCACCGATTTTTTAAACTAATACCATGAAATATTGTACTTTGTTTTTAACCACGTAACTAAGAGTCTTTTGAAATAATTTTGGAATCTTATTTAAAATTAAAATCTCTTGAGAGAATCAATACATTCTTGAATAACCATAAATTTATGGGTAATAAATTCAAAACCTCGGTGAATTCAAAGGTCTTGTGTTATAAATGATTGTGGAATTACTTTGAATAAAAAGTTTCTTTTTCAAATAAACTCTTTTACAACTATAACTTTTAATTATTCCTTATATACCTTATCATAAATTAATTACTTATTTTATATGGACATATTTTAAAACAAATATCCATATCTACCTTTCTCGGGAATATTTTTCATGATTTAAGTTGAATTCATGTGGGGAAGAGAAAATGAGCAAGAAAAATCTATTTAGAAAAATCTATTTTATGTTAATGAAGAATTTGATACAACTTTTATTATACTTTTTTAAAGGTAAATCAATTTGTTAAGAGTGTAAATAATGTTCCTAATTTCATCCAATGATATCCATGAAAGTCCCACGCTGTCTTAAAGTAAAAAATTTTCCCTGTCTCCCTCGAAAAATATTATTCCTAATAGAAATACATATTTGAATTTTGGATGAAACAATCCCACAATGGGGGTAAGGATAATAAATATAATAATTGATACTTAAATTCCAAGGGGATAGACTACCCAAGAAGCTGTAATGGAGTTTGGATAATAGCTAACTTTGAATGGAATATGAAATATACTACTAAATTTTTTATGATAGTGTTGTGCATAGGAGGTTAATGAGAAGTATTAAAGAAGTAGAAGAGGGTCCATAGAACACCTTAAGATAAAGTTTGAATACTTACTAATCTAATTCCAATAATAACTCACACCCCAAGAAAAAAGATTAGGGTCTCTATCCATCATCAAGAGTAGAACCAAAGTAAATAAAAATTAAATCATAATATTGGAAATAGAGAAAAGGAATATTTCTATGGTAAAATTTCTAAATGATATGAATTTTCTATGATTAAATTAAATAAGTGAAGATGAGTTGGTGGAAGATGAATTTTATGGAGTATCTATTATTAGAGGAAATATAAAATCATGAATTAAGCTTCGACTTGGAGGTAGTTCTTCTAATTCATCATTTATAGTTTAACATTAATGTCTTATCCAAACATAATCCATAGAAAATCCTTGATCAATACCACATGATACTCAAAAATAATCCACTCATTTGGTGGATATGAAGAAATCCATCAATACTATAGTGAAACATTAATTATCTTGGAATGAGAAAAACCTTTCTTAGAAATCATGCCTAGGTATTGAGTGAAATATTTTGAATAGGTTTTTATAAATGTGGATGATGGGATAAATGAAGTAGAAACTAATTGAGTGTACTTAATGAATAGTATAGAATAAATATCCTTAAGTAGTTATGGAATTAATGAGGAACATTTTATTGAAAAATGAACATGCGTTGTCTAAGTATTTGAATTTTTTTGCTAATCTTTTGGAAATTCACTCATCTTGTGTCTGAGGTTTAATAGTAGAGGAATTAGTGGGCTAAATAATTTTCTATATTTCAGTGAGTAATTTCATGTTTTTAATCCCTCAATTTTTTTTTTTAATAGATAATTAATACATGTTTTAATTATAAGAGTATTTTGATCCTTAGTGAAAAATGGATTTTAACTTAGATTTAAATTATTTTATTTTATCATTCGAAATATTAAAATAAGCAAGGCACTTAATCATAAATATTTTGAAGGATATTTTTTAAAATTAAGGTAGTTTTAATAATAAATCAATTTCATATCTTATTAATATTTATGACTACAATTAATGGATTCATATTTATATTAATAGTTTTATATCATTTTTTACTTGAAAAATAAATAGTTTTATTATAACTAAACTATTTTATATATTTTATATTGTTTTATTTTAAAAAATGATAAATATTTAATTAAATTTGATAAAATGTTCTTAATTATATATGTAAGCATATAAAATTCATTTTAGGGTGGATATTTGGGATTTCTCTTAAAATATTGGTCTTTGTGTGAATTGGGGAAAATTCAAATTTTATAAAAAAATCATTTTATATTATGTATTTAAAAATAACTTTTATTATTTTTTTAGTTTTAGAGTAAAATTATTCTTATTTACATAAATATAATTTAATTAATTTTATTTTAATAAAAAATACTAAATTTTGGTATAAATTCATTTTTATGCTTACAACACATATTTTGAAAAAAAACTGTATTTTGTTGTGAATTTTTATTAAAGATAATTTCTAACACATATAAAAATTTATTATTTAAAATGGATTTCATATATATAATCATGAGGTAAAAATCTAATAATGATTGAAATTTAATTTTTGGTTCAATTTGATAGTAATCATAATAAAAAGTTTTCATCACGGTAGAGTGTAAAAAATGTTTATTAATGTTAAAACAAAGTGATATCATGAAACAAGTTTCATAATAAATCTTATTGTATGATTGGATGTTAAATATTGTTATATTATATTAAAATTGGGATATATTTAGTTCCACATTCACATGGATATGACTTTATATTATTTTAAAATATTGAAAATTTACAAGAGTTCCCCTCCCGTTACTTATAAAAGGGAACCTTATATCCTCTATTATAAAACCTTTTAAGAAATTTTGATCAACTAATAATAGCCTATATACATTCCAAACATACATACTTATTTCTTAGAGTTTCTAGATTCCTAAAAATACTGACCTAGAAAGATTAATGTATAAGTCAACTGTGGTTTTCAAAAGAAGTGGTAAAACAATTAACTAAGTGTTTTCATGTATATTTTGTTTTCCACCACCATAAAATCTTGTACAACCATGATGAAATTGAAAAAATAGTATCATAAATATACTTAAATAGTAAAATTTTCAGGTTACAACCCTTTGTAATCTCTTATTCTATCCTATGGGAAACGAAAACATTGCTCGTTCATACATGTAGTCCACCTCCTCCACGACGTGTTTTTTTTTCATCACCAAATCAAAAGGTTGGTAATTATGATATATTTATTTAACCTATATTGTAGACATGACATAATTATAATATTTTAAATATAATGTATTACTTACCTACTTACCCTTCAATTCGTTCCAACTGATAGCATCGCACATGCGTACGTGTGGATTACCACCTCTATGAGGTGATGTGATTCATTTTCCAAGTATTAATTTCATAAATAGTTCTAAAATTACATTTAATGTATAAAAATTATAATTATTTAAATAATCAAAATTTTATAGATGATGTAATAATGGAAATGTTTACTATTCTGAACCAACCGATGCTTTTTGGTGTTATGAACTAATTGTCCTCAAAACAACAGACATGAACGTAACTAATTTAATAAATATAAAAGGCATGGTAATTTATGAAACAAAAGAGAAAATTATTAGGTAATACAGAAAAAATAGTTTTTAAAGTATGTAAATAATTAATAAAATTTTATTATATATGAATTAAATTATGTATATGGCGAGACAAACATGAGGTAATGGATTTTACATCAAAACCTTATTCAAAAAGTTTTAAAGTACTTTTCCTATTATTCCTCTCTATTTATATTAAATAAATTTATTTAGGAATGTTTTTTATAAAAAAATTAATTTTCAAATACATTTTAAATAATTTTTTACTTTCATTATGAATATATTAAAATAAGACTTCTTAATGTTTTACAAAGAGGTTATTTTGACATTTTTATAAAGGTGTGAAAGGAATATTTATTTAATGCGTACAACATGAGTGTAATTTCTTATCATCATGAACATTATTCTTTATTAATATTACTATACTATATTAAATATATTTTCAAAATAATATATTATCTCACATTCTTCTAGGATTTTTGGTTTAAAAAGTTTTCTAAGAAAAGTGTTTTAAGTTTATTTTTATGTAAAGCTGTAATATGTTTATCCATATATGTTAAATGGAATGTTTTATGAAATTTTTTGATAAAAATGAAATATTTTAGGTTTTTAAGTATTTTAGGGTTTTTGTACATTTTTTATGACGGTCGGTGAGCCTGGTAAAGTTCACCAGTTTATTTTTTATGATTTTCATATCTTGAGAAAATATATTGGAAATAATTGAGTAGGTTATTACATTTGGAAGAGTGATTGTAACAGTGAAATGAATATGATATCCAAAGGTACCTATGTAAATATTGAATTCTTGTAAATTGTTTTCATGTAATTCATTTGATTTCATAAGGTAACATAATGATCATGTGTTCAAATGAAATTTTATTCCCCTTTTATGGGTGAAAAGTATATTTTTCAAAAAATTGTTTTCATGAGTACCCATGTTTTACAAGAAACACTCATGAATATAATTTTTTTATTATTATATATTATTAGATGTTTTTTGAAAATATTTTTGGAAGTGGTGTGGATTTTTTGAGTATGTAAATAATTATTTGAGCATAATTTCAATTATTTAAAAACTGGAAATTTTATTATTGGATTTCAAGATTTTCAAAATAGACTAATGGGTTTCATTATTTTTTCATGTCCCTTACTAAGATTTTTGTGTTCATCCCATGTTTTCAAATATTTTTCTCATGTCTTAAAGATTATTAGGGACTATAGAAGGATCTATACATCGTCTATGTGGAATAATATTAAAATAAGAGAATGTGTTTTGAATAAAACATGAGTTTAAATTTAAGAATCATATTTTAGTATAAAAAGTGGATATTTAGTAGAAGGTTTCACTTTGTATATAATGGTTTAATATGTTAGTGTTTTTTATATTTCATTAAAACACTGAACTAGAATGATCATAGAAATGTAATAAAGTGAAACCCTTATTATAAATCATGTAATTAATGGTTGTTTGTGTTATGGGATGTTGTATTTTGTATTTGTGTAAGAAATAGATAAATTTAGAGATTATAATATTATTAATGAAAGATGTTCAATAATTTTTAATCTATGTATTAGGTTATCATGCGTACAATTTGATGGTCTCCATGTTGCATAATATAATATATGTGTGTTTCATAATGGTTTCCCTTAGAGGAAAAGGAGTGAATGAAGAAGAATGTCATTAGGTGGAAATTTTTTTTGAATCAGTAACTAGGAAAGGTTGAAATTAGTACAGAATATTTTTTATATATGTTAAATCAAATAAATTAAGATATTAATGGAGGAACCTATTCCAAAGTGTGATAAAGATATCCATAATGGGACACTTATATAGTAGATAATTTAATGAAAAAACACCCTCCAGAATTTTTTGGAACCACAGATTCAGTGGTAGTAGAATGAGAAATCAATTCTATGAAAAATATAATCAAGGGTTTTGGTTGTTCTGAACATCAAAAGGTAATTATTTACATTTATTATTTTGAACACTAATTCGATCAATTTTGGTCTATTATTATAAAATCCAAAGGAAAAATATGATATTGATGTTATGGAGTAGACAATACGTAAATATATTTGCATTGAGAATTATTTTCCATAGTTTTCTCAACATAGGATGGAAAGATATTTTTTCGAATAGAAGGAAAAGTAGGACTATTTTTTCACCTATGAAGCTTGTTTTACTATATTGTACAGGTATTCATCAAATTTAATTCTGAACCATGATAGTAAAATTGACATGTTTTAATCAAGATTTAACAAATTCTTATTAATTCGTTCGGCCTCTCATGAATTTAAAATCTATGGGATTGTTTATGCAGTGATGAAAATGTGGAGATAGAGTTTTTTTACATTTATATTAATAAAGATGAGAAGCAGTTCATGTGTAAATCAATGGGAAATCATCCTAAAAATAAATATAAAGGAAAGAGGTCAAAATTTCCCTCTTAATATATGAGTGGTAAGAAGCATCTTAGGACGTACCTTATAAAATCTGTAAAGGTTTTTTCGATTTGGTATGTTAGGATATATTTTTTTGATTTCATCAAAAAAATCCTCGACATGGTCACACCAAATATGATAAGAAAGAAGTGATATGTTTTAAATGTAATGATATGGGACATTATGTTGATGCGTGTCTAAAGAAAATCATGAATGATGGGAATAATCAAGACGAAAAGTAGAAGGGTGTATAAAATTCATTTTCAATTATCTTGAAAAATAAGTGAATATAAAATTAAGTAGTGATGGGTACATTAATGTTTTACACATGTTATGCTAAAAACAATTGACCCAAGATCTACACATTTTTTCAAATGAATTTAACGGTAAAATAGAAATATTATATCAAGAAATTGAGATCTAGATTGTAGTAAAAACACATGGTGGAAATATTATGCAAAAATATATATATATCAATCATCCTATGATTATATATGTAATATTTTTTCCCTAAAATCATGTTGTATTTACCACTATTGAGTTTGATGTTATTATGGATATTGGATGTCTTAATTTTCTCATGGTAAGATAGATTTCAAGGATAAGTATGTTATATTAAATTTTCAATGTGTGTTTAATTTTTTATATAAAAAATTGTTCATTCCCATTAAAACATATCAAAAAGATTAAAAAATAATTAAATATAGTTGTGATTTTAATCTATCTCAAAATATAAAATATAGGAAAGTTGTTCTAATTAGTGATGTGCCAACATTAAATGATTATATGGATTTATATTCTGATGGTTTATCTAGTGTTATTTTTTCATAGTAGGTTTAATTCATTATTGAATTATTTCTACAATCTAATCTAATTTCAAAAAACCCCTTGTTGAATGGATCTATTTAAATTATTGGAATTGAAAAAATAGTTAGAGTAATTTCTTGAAAAGGGTTTTATTCATCCTAGTACTTCACCTTTGGGTGATCTTATTTTGTTTTTTAAAAATAATGATGCATTAACAAGGATTTTCATTGATTATAAAGAACTCAATAACACTATTGTTTAGAACAAATATTTTTCCCATATATAGATTACTTTTTTTTATCAACTTCTATCAGAGTTGTATTTTCCAATGATTAATCTTATGTCCAAATATCACCTGCTGAAAGTGAATATTAATACTTTATGAAAATAGTGTTTCCTACAAGGTATGACAATTATTAGTTTGTGGTTATTTCCATTGGGTTGACTATGGAAAATGTTTTATTTATGGATCTTATAAATAGGGTTTTTTCATGAGTATTTCGATAAATTGGTGGTTATTTTTATTGATTTTTTTTCTTTATTCTAAAAGTTATTCGTAACATGGATTATGTATAAAGATTATTTTGAAAACATTAAAACACAATATGTTATATGGAAAATATAGAAAATATTAATTTTGGTTATATAATATTTTTTTCCTTTAACATATTGCCTTTAAGGATTAAATAGCTATTGATCTTGTTTAAAGAAAGGTGGTAAAAGATTGGACCATGCTTATAAATGTCATTGAGATCTGTAGTTTTATTTGATTAGCAGGTTACATTATATGTTATGTTGAATTTTTTGTGTGGTTATCTCTCACACTAGTTATGTTAACTCAAAAAGGAGTTAAATAATAAAATTATACCACACTCTAATATAATGATAACCTCCAAAATATATTCACCAAACTGAGCTTAAAAAATGATCTATAGTACTATCATAAATATCTTGAGGTAGATATAGTACTGTAATAGAATAATATAATATGGAACAAAATTATCATAAATATCCTAAGGTAGGTATAGTTTTATTATATAATACCCTAATATAATGATAGCCGCCAAAATATACTCACAAAATTGATCTGTAATACTATAATAAATATCATGAGGTAGGTATGTATACAAATAATATTTTTATCATATAATATCCATTTCTATAAACAGTTTAATTAGATTGGGAGTATCATTAAATATACAATATTCATCAAATTTACTATTCATATCTTCCATTCTAGTCTGTAACATCTATAATTCATTTTTAGATATAACAAGAGTATTATTAATGATTTCTTTATCCTTCATGTACTCATTCAATAATATCATAACATTTTCATCATACTTACATCCATATTCATTATCCATGATTTTAGCTTCCAATTCCCTAAAAAGTCTTCCCAACACATATTTATTATAGAATGATTAGATGTACTAGACTCCTTTCTATGAATAATCATGCTTGACCCTATATATAGAATTAATATATTACATATACCATCACCTTTCCTTATTAAGGGTAAGATAGTCCCTTTATTTATTTTGAGGATCATTTTATATATTTTTCCCCTAATGGGGGTAATTACACTATTGTGTATAGCATCACAGATAGTTGTTAATTTTAAATATGAATTAAATTAAATACTAATTAATAAAATAACTATTCTAGTATTGAGTTACATATTTAACATTGATGTTTAAATAGAAAATGGGTATTATTGTGACAATATTTCAATAATTATTTCTAGTAGTATATAAATGAACATAAAATACATAACACGGTTGTCAATATTACTAATAAGAAATTGCATCTGTGGGTAGACATCAAGTAGCACGCCCAATATGAGCATGATTAAAGACATATCATTTATCTATAAATTCTATATATTTATGGAAATAAATAGGGAAACTACTATAAAAGAATCAATTCATAACTCATATTGGACTAACCATCCACAAAAGATAAATAGAAAAAGGATAATTATATATTGTTATATTTTTAATAACATAAATCTTTATTTTAATATAGCTATAATATAAAAAATCATAGGAAATGACATAGTAAAAAATGATACCTTCACAGTGATTATACCTTAATTATCTATTCATTAGTACTTCTCCCATGATTTCACATGAAACTATAAAAAAATGGTTATTTTTCACAAAAGAATTATATTTTTGAATGTTAATTATTCATATTAATATTGAAGAAATCTAATTAACAAAAAAATGTTATTTAATAATTGAATAAATGTATGAAAATTAGATGGAAATCGATGAAGGAAAAGAATTTAGAGCAGTTTCATGGACATTTTCATAATGAAATTAGGTGAAGGGGGTATTAAATATTCTTACTCATAGGCTACCAAATTCAAAATAAGTATTTTCTGCTTCAAAGGCATATTCATAATAAAAATCTTGCAACAAATGTTTCAACAGTAAAAAATCAATTAATAGTTGAAATAGTTTTTTATGCTGTGATTTAATTTAATTCATAGAAGATTCCATATTATAATTTAATTCCACATTCAAAACAGCTTAGTGTATATCTCAATTATAGTTTACATTTTGAACTATTATTGCATATAATATTTCATATAATATAAATGTATATAATACTATGTATGACACATCTATATTTTATAGTAATTCAATATGAAATTGAAAAATGGATTATATATTTAATTATTATTTCAAACAGTAGGGAATGTAATGGATGTTTAATATGGGCACACATTAGAGATCACTATAAGATTGTACTACAAAAAAATTAATATTTCATGGTGTATGATTTATATTGAAACATAGACAAAAGAAATAGTGTGTAGATATATATTTGATCATATTACTATTTAATAGTGTATGATAGTGTATGCACAAATTACTACTGCATAATATATGATGAAAATTTCAAAGGATTATTATTTCATGATTCAATAGAAAAAAATTAAATATCAGGACATATATGACAGGTTTCAATAGATCACATATTCATGGTATAATAGTAAAAAAATATCTCATACTGCATAATATATGAATAGATGACCAATTTCACATTTTATAATGCATGTAACAACAAATTTCTACCAAGTAGTGTAAAAGAAAAAAATAACAAATTTCATAATGTATGAACAAATTACATATTATAGTGTATGAATCATAATGAAAAAAATTACATTTTCACAGTGAATATTAGTGAACAAATCTCAATTCACTCAATGTATGTCTGACAGCTTGGATCATAGTCCTCTATCCAAAAAGTAGTGATAACCCATGCATAGAATGGATTCCAACACATGAGTACTCTCCCAAAGTGAAGACTGATCCAAATTAAATCACTCTACCTTGAATTTCTTCATGATTGAATTAATCATCAAATGATCAATAAATCACACAGTCTCACTTAACTACTCAATTGGGAAAATTACGAGTGAAATGGGAAAAAGATAAAGGTAAAACAAGAAGAAAACTAATCCAGCACAATAATGCACACGTGTAGACCCCAATTCCCCTTCATAATCTCCTCCAAAATGAATACCATAAAAATATGATCATGATGACTCTTAAAATCTTCAGATTGAGTTAGGTTTATTAACCTGGATCATACCCTGGAATTTATATCTCCATTTTTGTAGATTTGGGATCATGAAAAGAATGAAGAGAGAAGAATGAAACATCATAACTAAAACAAACATCACAGGTCTATTAAAAAATCCAATAACTCATAACTATATATGCAGATACAAAATAAAAACGAAAACAGAGTAGAAATAAGGGATGGAGAAATAGAGGAGAAAGGTATGTCTCCAGGTCAAAGACAATACCCAGTTTAGGGTGTGGTGAATGATGTGGTATGGAGTGAATCGTGGTGTTTCCCCCCTATATAGAAAAAATCTCAGGATCCTCTTATTTTCCGAAACAAAAAAACAGATAAAACAAAGAAATCTTATAGGAATCATGAACCACATGGTGTCCCATCAGGTAATTTTCACTAGATCTCCCATGAACTCTCAATAAGTGTCTATATCCTCATGAAATTATCCTACATATCCATTTTCAATTATGACGAAGTTCCCACGATCAGCTTCACACACTATCATAAAACAAAAAAAATGAAATGCAGGAAACAAACTGATATGACAATTTATCAATATTTGCATATCTTCAATATCATTAAGTGACGTATGGCCATTTTTAATTATTTTTATAATTGTAATTATTTATAGATTAGAAAAGTTTAATTAATTATAGAAGTATTCAATAGAAAATATATGAAATAATTAATCAATTAAAATTATTATTATTATTATTATTTATGTCATATTATATATATTATATTATTTTTATATTTTTATTATTATATGTCACATTATTATTATATATATGATCTTATATATTAAAATTATAATATAAAAAATAAGGAAAGAAAGAAGATTTAAGATGAAGGAATAGGGTGAAAGTACAACCAGAAGGGGAGAGTGTTGAGGTTTTGCAGTGAAGTAGTGGGTGTATGAGAGGCTGGAAACTGTGGTGAGAGGAGAGGAGTGTGATGGAGGGAGAACAAGGGATAAGGGCGGCAAGGCCAGCACAAGATCATATCTGGAGTAGGTGACCTCGATGGGTTCTGGTAGGATCTTTGATCAGTGGGTTCTGTCTCATGATTGATAAATTTGATAAAATGTGATTTGTTCTGATTTTCTTTTCTGATTGGTTTTGTTGGTCGATCTATTCTGTGTTGCATTGTATGAATTTTGTTATTGTAAATTTGATATCATATTTATTAGATTTTTTAGAGGAATTTTTTATGTTGCTGGTTCGATTTTCATGACGATGGTGGTGGGAAGGAAATGACAATTAGTGATGAAGGCAGTAGTGAAAGTGGAGAATGGTTACTGTGGGATGAGAAGGGTAATCAATGGTGATAAAATAGTGTAGTTGTTAGGGATAAGGTTGACGAATGGTGACTTGAGTCACAATGGGGAAGGTGGAGGTAGGGGAGAATGGTGAGATAGGAGAGGGAGGATTTGGGAAGTGTGATGGTGACTAGGAGTCACTGTTATAGAGGGTAGAGGATAGGTGCAACATACAGCGGTTCCAGGGAGTAGAGAATACTGACTTTAGTCACCATTGGGTAGGATGGTGGCAGTGGATTGGAAAAATGGGATAGGGAATGTGGTGATGTTAGCATGGAACAATGACACTAAGAAATGGTAAAGGGGTGGTACAGTGACTTGAGTCACCATAGGTTCAATGAGATAGTGGTGACATAAGTAAATTTTCAGTAGGGTGATGGAAGTAAGAGAAGTGGTTACTTGCAAAATTAGAAAACAATAGTAATCAATTAAATTAACAATTAAAATTAACAACTAATTAATAATTAAACAATGCTAAAAAAATGTTAAAAATTATTTAAAACAAAAAATTTATTTCATATCACCAATTGTTATTATTTAATTTAAAACAATTTAAAATATTTAAAGTTACTTTCTTAATTTAATTAACAAATTATTTAATTAAAATAATTAATGAAATCAAATAATTATATTAAAATAACACTAAATATTAAAATAACTAAAGAATATAAATAAATTTTTAGCATTAATTTAATTAAGTAAATAATCAAAAACAAAAGTGAATTATTTATTTACAGAAGAATTAATTGAATTAAGGAATTAAAAAAATAAGTATTCAAAATGAACGAAAAAATGAAGGAATAAAAAGAATGAAAAAAAATTATAAAAAAAAATTATGAACAAAATGATTTATTTAATTATAATATTATATAAAATGAGAAATAAAATACTGGAATTTCACACACAAAAAAAATATTTTACAAATTATGAAAAAATCACATCAATTGTGTAATATTTTACAAAATACATTTTTTATATTGAAAATTCAATAAAAATATAAAAACGGGTGTGGAAAATGTATGAAAATACAGCTACATCAATCTCCCTCACACATAAAACATTATTTATACTCAAAAATATGAATTAATTTAGACTTTATAAAATAAAAGTGATGATTTTACAATGATATTATAATATGATGCATTTAAATAATTTAAGAACATAGGAACTTGATTTTGAATGGTTTTTCAAAAGTACTCAAAGATAGTCATGCCAAACTTAAAACAGTTACTAGAAATCAGAGGTATAAAAAATTCATTCATTGTCATATGTCATGCCTCCTATATGAAAATAGATACTTCCCTACTTCAATTCGAGTTCATGTTATATTTCAAAAAGTGATGACATGTTAGATAAAATTGGAATTAAAACCTTAACAAAAGGCACCTTCAAGTTTCACTTTCTCCTATGTTCCAAAAATGTTTCTTTTGAATAGGTTCACCGATACAACACAAATGATCTTAAATTAAGTCAATTGTTCCATTATTCATTTGGGATAAAAATTCACCTCACCAAAATGATTTCATTTTTTATTGGTGACTTTATTTTAATTTTTCCCATCCATATTTCATGTGCATGGAACAGTGTATAGGACTTATTGAAAATGAAATTGTCTTTTATTTATTAATTGAGATGAACCTGGTTCACTTATCTCAGATACCCACTGAGGGATCCCATTTTTTCATTTTACTATATTTACAAAGGACTTAAATAATTATCATTTGAGTATGTTCAATTAGGTGATTTTTTATTTATCTATTGAAAGATAAGTCCCCTATGATCCAGTTAAATTTTTTAGATTCCTAAAGTCATTATCCTAATTCCACAAAAACTATCCTATAAAACTCCCTTTCTTAGTTTCTAAATAGAATATTCATAAGATAATGAATAACTCCACTCATTAATCACCTATCTTTAACAGTTTTAGACTAATTGAAACTCTCAACATCCAGCAACTTGTAATCCACTAGGAAAGACAGAATTGATGTTTCATGTTAATCCAGATGACCCTCAGGATGTGAAAGAAAAGGTAACAAATTTTTAATGAATTTTTAAAAAATTTAAAAAATATGGGGAATTGATGTAAGAAAATGACCCCACCCCCCACACATAAAACTCAACATTTTTTCTAATGTGGAATCTCAAGGTGGGAGATAGTTTAGTTCAGAACAGATTGATAATTCAGCACTTAAAATATTGTGGAGGGGTAGAAGTGAAGTTCAACATTTTTTTGCTACACATGAAAATAAAAAGATTAGAAAAAATGTTAATATACAAAATAAACCCAAAAACCAAGACCAAAAAATCAAGATCAACTTTGGAAATGTTCCTAATTTTTAGGTTTACAAATAGACAAATTATTTTTCATTGAATTTCAAAAATTATCATGATAATTCCTAGAGCACACAAGTTACATAATATATGTTAAAACAAGTGGTGAAAGCATGTTTTACAATGAAGTTCAACTAAATTTTCAACTCACTATATTAAAGAAGCTAAAACCTAATATAGGAAATAGATTCATAATTTTTCATAATAAATTAGGGGACTCCCCCACACATAACTACATGGATAAGGAATTTAGCATGAGAAGAAAAGTAAAACTGAAAAAAAGTAGAAAAACACTTCCATGAATGTGAAAGATTCTCATTTTTTTTATGATGTATCCCTATGCTTGCATGTGTAGGAACTCTGTCTGATCAGTTCAAGTTTATACAAGATAAAAACTACTGATCATTTATCTTAAAATTTTAAAGCTCAAAAGTATTTGTAACCAAGTTTATGTAATGGATTTTTATTCACGATCACCAGTGTGCTTATCCATTAGGTATCAAATGATTGACATGTAGAGCTAACTGCCTTCTTATTAGCCTACTATGAAAAAACTCTCATATTAAAATTTTGTGAAAAATTAATTATAACATGAAATTAAAAATGATAATCCTAGTATAACCAACAAGTGGGAGTTTTACATCGACTGTCCATAGTCAGATAGTCCATGGATCCCCATTCTAATGGGGGATGAATCTTATTCCTCAAGAACCACCAGATGTGGTTCTATACAAATTCAAAGACTAAACACCTTCAGTGTACCCCTTGTTTAGATTAAAACAAGTCTGCATCTCAGGAAGTGGAGTACATAATGTTGATTGAGGAAGGGGAAAAAATTAATGGTATTGTCCATCTTAATCAACTTGGGGTTGAAGGCGCATAGGATGCGAAAATGAGACTCTTGGATGTGACTTTTCATCTAGTTAAGTCTAAAAAAATATTTTCTCATAGGAAATAAAGATTTTGTCAATATACACTGGTGAACTTGTTAATAACACCAACAATACCTATTCAATAATAATTTCCAAAAATTACATTTCATCCAGAATTGGGAGTTTCATTATGTCCCCAGTGGGTGTAGCTTCAACTTCCTCACTCTCCATGAAATCAAAACTGTGAACTTCATATTTAAAGCCTATAATAGGAGAAACTTAAATAATTTCATCTTCAATGAAATACAAACTTGTCCCTTCATAAATGATTCTGAATCCCTTGAATAGTGAAATATGATCTTGTTGGTTGAACATTAATCCTAAGAGTATGTCTATGACAGGGGGGTGGTTATCAGTCTCCTCTAGCCGCTCTTCAAACCATAAGAGTCCTCCATAGAAAATTACAGTATATCATTTGTTGTATCCTCCTATGGAAACAAGGAAAAATCATTAGATAATTTAGTTCACAAAAAACATTGAATGAAGTACAGGAAGTAAAATGTTCTCACAGATTGAGCCTAGCTTCTTTTATGTCAAAAGGTTCTTTCACCTACTATCTCATGAAAACTGATACTGGCTGCATCTCATGACCTTCCAAAAGCATGTCGAAGGGTTATCCATTATCGAATGTCGGGATCTCCATATTCATGATTTTCCTTTTATTTCTGTTCATTTTTCTTCTCAGTTGCTTTCTAGATGGTGCAACTTCAGTAGCTTATTGGAGAACTTCCTTTCTCTTATTTCCTCTGGAGCTAGGTAGGTTGTTCTATGGAAATAAAAGATTCTATAAGTGGATATTAGATTATTTTTAGTAGGCTCTTTCCCCTTTTACCCATATTAATTTGGTAGAACCTCTATACATATTGTTGTTCAGTTTGATGTGTAATATCCCTTATAGCTTCTAAGAGGTCTCCTGTTGGTCGACTTTGCTACCCTAATTGAAAAACTGATACATCCTTATAAATTTATTTGACATCAAAAGAATCAAAAAAATCTTCATCGACCAAAAAATAGAAAACAATGGGCATTTTGTTTTTTTCAGTTTTTTTATTTTGTTTGTAATTTTTTTTTAAAAAAATCGGAAAACCACTTAGGAAAAATTTCCCACCGTGCAAACAATTCCAAAATTTGACCATGTTCATGTCATGAGTATTTTCATGTTTTCATTTATAGAACCCATGATATAGCACAATTTCTATCCTTTGGGTCCCTCTCCAGGAATAAGCGTTCAGAGTCTAGGTGGTATTTCTAAAAAATCATTAATTATTTATTTTTTTCTAAAAAAACAAAACAGTAAAAAAATAACAGATAAAAATCACAGAGGGGGAAGAAACCATGAATGAGAAAAAGTTACAAAGAATAATTAGAGAACAACTCGAAGAATAATGAAAGAATAACGCAAACAAACCAGAAGACCTAAGACAAAACGACCAAGAACAAGGTCAAAAATAGGTTGATACCCCCCTCAACTCCTTATCCTAGATCTACTGAGTATATTTAATCATAAAACCAAAATTCAATCATTTTATGTATAATGGCTCAGATCACACCCCTCTATCACCCAAAAAAGTGAGAACGCATGTGTATAATAGATTCCAACACATGAGTACTCTCCCAAAGAGAAGAAATCTCCAGATTAAATCACTTCAACCATGAAAATATTTGTGGTTGAATTGGTCATCAAAGGATCAAGAAATCACACATTCATAATTAACTTCTCTATTGAGAAAATAATCAAATATAGAGGAAAGGATGAAGGGAAATAAAAAGGAAACCAATCCAAGACAAGAATACATTCTTGTTCACCCCAATTCGCCTTCATGATCTTCATAGAATGAATAAAAGAAAAAAATGATCATGATGATGCTCAAAATCTCGAGATCGCATCAGGTTTTTTAACATTAATCTCGACCTATAAGTTAGATCTCTATTTATAAATATTTGAGATCCTAAAACAAAATGACAGATGAAGAACAAAACATCACAATTTAAACAAACATAAAAATTGGTTTAACAAAACTCAGCATCTCCCAACTGTATTTACAAACAGAAACTAAAAGAAAAAATAGAGCAGAAATGGAGGACGGAGAAATGAAAGACCAAGGTCTCGTCTCCAGGACAAAGATAACTCATAGTCTAGGGTGTGGTGTGTAACATCCCAGGTAAAAAAATAATATCACATTTTCATATTTATTATTATTTGTGAACAAAATATTAATATTGCATTAAAGGGGATGCTATGTTTGATGGCATACCCAATACGCAACAATGAGTTTCTTTGAAATCTTACAATGTACACAAATTATATAATAATATTAATGTAAATGGTAGTAAACTCCTTTCTGATGTAATGGAAGGAATGGACAGAACTAACTAAATATTTATTACATATGTTTGTTAAATATTTTTACATTAATCCAATAAATGTTAGAGTCTTAAAATTCAAATGAATTAAATTTTAAGAATAAATCTCTTAATATTCTTCAAAAGGCCGATTAACAGCCTTCTGATGGAATACCCTTTTTAAATATACTTTTTTTTCACATTTATATGTTATATTTGAAAAAATAAAATTCTTCTTTAGAATCAAGACATCAAAATTTTCTTTGTGTAATTTTTTGTTATTTTCCGATAAAAGATCATTTTTACTGAAAAATGTTGTATTTTAATTCAAACCCTCCTTTTAATATAATTTATTTATATTGTTATATTATCTTTTTAAATGTATATAAAGTCTAATTAAAATATATTTTTACCATTTAATCCAATTGTTGTCATTTAAATTAATTTCACTTTGAAATTGGACATAAACAAATGTCAATCTTTTAAAAGAAGTTGTTTCTTAAAAACACCAAATTTGTTTTGACAGTTGGAATTGATTATAAAATTAATTAATGCGACTTATATGTTTTTAATTTGGTAAAATTGATATTATTTTTTAATTTGGAATATAAAATATCTCTTAGGTTTAATTTTTGGTATTTTTCGGACAAATGTTCATTTTTAATGAATAGTGAAAAATACTGCATTTTAATTCAAAACTGCCTTTTCATCCAATTTATTTATACAGTTAGATTGTAATTTAAATTGGTTTTAAAGTGTAATTGAATTTTGTTTTTATCACTTAATGCAATTATGTTCATTGTATGTAATTTTGCTTTTAAATTGGATGTAAAAACAAATCAATCTTTTGACAGATTTTACTTCTTAAAAACTCATCTTTCGTTTTGACAATGGGAATTATTTTAAATTAATTACTTCAATTTCTGTATTTTTAATTTGATAAAATGGATTCCATATTTGGAATAATAACGTCCAAATTATGTAATTAAGACTTGTTTTTAGACATTATGAATAGTAACGACGATAGTTATCTTTAATTATCTTGATTAATTAGTAATTGGGTAGTTAAGGGTAGTAAAATAAAATCATAAAAATAAAAAATGACCCCAAAATGTTTTATAATGCTATTGGTGCTGTCATGGCCGACCATGGGATTCCTTTTTCCAACTTTGGTACCCCATGGAATCACATTAGTGTGATAGTGACTTTTTATCATATTTTTTTAAAGAAAGGAAATATAACAAAGGTTTGTATATCCTAAGTAAAACAATTTTATTTTAATTTACATAAACGATATATTAGACTGTAAATATTCATTATAAATTTAAAAATATTTCCTACATAATGGTATTTGTTTTATAATTTTTAGACATTAAATAAATAAATTTATTTATGACTTTGAGGATTCAATGATTTCCACATTAATGAACGATTTAAATAAAATGAATAGATATGGTAAAATCTATGACTTAAACTTGTCTAAAATATATTTTATGGGTTTATTTTGAACCCTTATCACCTTATACTTGAAATATATCATTTTGGGACCTTTAAAATTTGAAACACATTTTATAATAAAGTAACATTCCAAGACTTTCCAAGAGTACCCCTCCTATCTCTTATAAAAGGCCCCCACCTCTAACCCCTTACCCACACCTATCAAGCCCTTGGGTTGTCCTAACACTACTCATATTGTCTCTCCATATCCCTATATTACTCATAGAAGCCACACTTTGGGCATAATTATTTTCAAGGAAGCCTTTGGTCTCAAATCAAAAAGAGTTACCCGATTTAAAGGTAATGTCTACACTTATGTTCATTTGTTTTATTTTGCTTCTCCAACCCCCTAAAATATTTTTATTCCTTTTATATTGTAACAACAGCAGTATCTTCAATATAGTATGATTTTGTTTTTATCAGATTTATTTGTGCTAAATTTACACACACCTCTATATAATGGTTAAATAACATACTGTTTCTGTGGGTGGCGAATTACTGCATCACGAAACGTTGATTGTTCAATCTTCTTTTAACACCTCTCATGGTGGCCATAAAGATGTCACTCTATTTATATATGATATATATTATGTTTATATTTTCCTTATGCTTCTGTTTTTTTAATTTATTTTACACCTTTATGGTTTCCATAATGGTTAAACGCGATAATTTCATTTTTGGAAGTGCGGACTACCGCCCCCTCAAAGTGATTTGAATCGTTAATTCCATATTTGGGATGTATAAAGGATGGAGTTAATGATATAATACATGAAATTATAATTTAATTGTAATATACCTAGGTATAATTATGTTTTCATTCCATTAAAGTATGTAATATAAATGAATGTATCGTTCATGCGTATATACGGCTTACCGTCTCCATGAACGGTACATTTCATTTCATCTCTCCAAATGTTATGTAATTTTATAAGTACATATATATAATGGATATATATGATATATATTACATTTAAAGGTTGAATATCATTATTTAATTATAATATATATCTCTCTCATTTATTGTTAATTCCATTAATATGAAAAAGAAATGAAAGTAGTGTTCATGCGTACGTAAGGCCTACCGTCTTCATGAACGGTGCATTTCATTTTTTATCTCCAAATGTTATGGAATAGTATAAAATAAATATATACTGGATATATATGATATCTAAATCATTAATACTATTTTGTATATGGTGTACTTATAACTACATGGAGAATTATTTTCAGACAAGTTCATTTTTGACTCATATACCAAATATCGACAAAAATGTCTAATATGAACTCACATAATTAACTAATTATTATAACATTATAATATGTGAAATTAATGGAATAATAAAAATTAAATTAGGACCTTAATAAATTGTAAATTGACCAAATATTATTATTCGGGAATATAAATAACCGAACAAGACACGTCAGACTTGAGGTAAGGGATCCTACCTCTCTCTTTCTTTTCAAGTACTCTCTTTTATGTTATTTATTTTATGATCAATGTTATTATGTTAGAGGATGTTATTTTACATTCACCATAATGTAATTTGTATTTTCACGTGATGAGAGACCCCCTCTTACTCTCATTAATTCATTTTTATGAATTTTTAAGTGGTGCTGTTAGGCTACCAAATTTTTTGTAAGGGGATTTCTTATCTCACTTTTAATTCCATGAGATTTCCATTGTTCACCACTTATTTATTTCATGTGGTGTATTTTGTATGGACATTTGATATATATTATCATTATTATAATTATATTCATTGTATTTTGTGATTCATTTGGTGTTTATTATCTTTTGGTCATATGACTCGATTTATTACAACGAGGTAAGGGGTTTTTATCTCACTTTTATTCCAGTGAGATTCATGTTATATTTGTCAATATCTCCTTTTGAGTCATTTATGTACTGACTATGATTTTATTCTGTGTAATATACTTTAATTTATGGGTAATTACATCTTCATTGTATAACCCTTCTTTCATGGGGTGTAAATTTGGAAAGTTACCCAAATCGGTAAGGGAACCTTTCACCCTCCGCTTTCTAAAAGACTTCTATTGTTATGTCTTTTAATTTACATCTTAATATGTTGGGATATGTTCTTATATAACCTTATTGATGTAAATTTTATGTCCAAGTGATGAGATATGATTTTCTCTCTCATAAACTCATTTTGTGAATTTTAATGTGACGCCATTAGGCTGTCGAATTCTTGCAAGGGGACTTCTTAACTCAATTTAAATCCTTTGGGTTAAAATTGTACTCCTTGAATATGTAATTCTATGAATATGTGTGAATGACTTTTATTATTTTACACTAAATATCCACTTATATTTGGTGTATTTAAAATTTTCACACATAAATTATGTAATTGATTTATCCTTAATCTAAGGATACCGTCTTTGTACGGGACTCCATCTCAATCTCTTTTCATTGAGGTATATTTTGTTTTATACAAAAATTTCTTTTATACGATTTATAAACCCCTTTTACATTTACTTTTATTCAAAATGAATATTTTTATACAAAGCGTTTTACTAAATGACAAAAGGGAATGTTTTTGTCTTACCTATGCAGCGACAACGACTTCTCCACCGACGTGACCATTATTTGAGTTTCGGCTTCCTCTACAAGAAAAAACATTATTTAAATAAAAAATAAATACCGTGATTTAATTTTCTTTTATTTTGGTATTGAAAATGGTTTTGATAATGTTTTGATTATATAAATGTGTTGTATTGATATCTTGTGATTGAAATGTGGAAATGTTATGTTTTCTTTATGCATGTTTTATGTGATATGATTATGTTATGGTTTGTGAGAATTGTTTATGAAGACGGGTGGTTCCGTGATAAACTATTGGTGGGTGAGCCCATGATTTCTCTCCAATGAAATGGGTAACACAAAGGAGTTAAACTCTAAGGTTTGTCCAAAGAGATTTAGGGAATATACTGTGATGGGTATTCCAAACGTAACCATGAAGGATGCCCCCAATGTAAGAATGTTATGAATGCCTTAAGTTACCTTTACATCATACGATTTCGATGAGTTATTCATGAATCTTATGATTTTAGATGTATGTATAAGTGCTTATATTTTATGAGTAAAGTATGATTTCATTGATTCTTATATATACACGGACTAATGTTTTCTTTCCGTATTTTTATATCCCTTACTGTACTTCTGATGCTCATCCCATGTTTTCGAAATGTTTTCCATAGGACTTAAAGATGTATAGGGTCAAGGATGGGATCAGGGAAAGACATGTTATCTAAAACATGGAAATATACATGTTTCTTTTTTAGAGTTTTTTATTTTGTGAAAAAAATGGAAACTGATTAGGAGTGTCTACTTTGTAATCATTTGAGATGTATTAGTTATGCCCTAATTCTCTAAAACTCTAAACCTGAAAGATCCTCAATTGAATTCTTCATTTAATTCATTATTATGTAATGTTTTAAGGTTGGGCCCTTATAGGGTTAATGGTGTTGTATGATGTGAGTCTTGGATTCTCCCACTATACAAAGAGGATCTTGAGATCCTCTTATTTTCCAAAACAAAAAATTAGAGAAAACAGAGAAATCCTATATGCAACATCAACCATGTGGCGTCCCTTCAGGAGCTTGTTACTAACTCTCCCATGGAATCTCATTAAGTTTACCTATCCTCATACAAGTACCCAATGTATCCCTTTTAAATTTTGATGATGTGGCCA
The DNA here is from genome assembly GCA_963277665.1 of Viscum album. Taxonomy (NCBI): domain Eukaryota; kingdom Viridiplantae; phylum Streptophyta; class Magnoliopsida; order Santalales; family Viscaceae; genus Viscum; species Viscum album. The sequence goes on along the minus strand of OY728128.1, from coordinate 1,316,830,890 downwards.
TGATCATCTTCCCACTCTGTCAGAAAATAAAAAAATGAAAAGAAAGAAACAAAATGACATAAAAATTAATCAATTTTAATGGGGATCAGACACCATTAAGTGATGTCATAACATTTTTTTAATCTTTTTAATAATTATAGATATTTATATATTAGAAAAAAATTATTAATTATAGTATTACTAAATTAAAATTTAATAAATAGTTCATCAATTAAAATTATTATTATTATTTTTATTAATTATGTTATATTACATATATTATATTATAGGTATATCATTGTTATTATATGTTATATTATTATATATTTTATATTATATAATAACATTAAAATATAAAAAATACATAAAAAAGAAGATATAAGAGTATGGAATGGGGGAAGCGTGAGTAGAAGGGGAGAGTATTGAGGGTTCGTGGCGGTACAATGGGTAAAGGAGAGGTAGCCATATGTGGAAATATGAGAGGATTGTGATGGTTAGTGAACATATGGTCGAGGTTACACCATCACAAGCAAGGTGGTGTATAGAACTGGATGGTGCACCCCAAGGCATGGTTTTTGGAAGGCGTTGTTCTTCACAGTGGTGGTTCATGGCTTGGTGCGGGTGGCGCTGACTAAGGTTGATGGTGTTCAGCGAATGAAAGTAGGGATAAAGGAAACAAGGGATGAACGGATTCAAATATGGAGAAGGTGAGCTTGATGTTCTCCAGTAGGTTCTTTAATCGGTGGGTTTTTCCTCTAGATCGAGAAATTTGGGAAATTTTGATTTGTTCTGATTTTCTTATGTTCTTTGTTTTTGTTCGTCGGTCTATTTTATGTCAGTAATTAATTTAAAACAAATAAAAATATTGAATGATAGTTTCTTAAATTAATTAAAATAATTAATGAAATCAACATGTTAAATTAAATTAACACTACATTTTAACATAATTAAGGAATATAATTATGTAGTTAACATTACATTAATTAATTGGATAATCAAAAATGAAAGTGGGTAATTTAATTAAATAATAATTAATTGAATTAAACAATTAACAAAAATAAGGATTCAAAAAAAAAAAAATTGAATGAATAAAATGAATGAAAAATTATAATAAAATCAAAAATAAAAAATTTAGAACAAAAAGAATTATAGAATTATAAACTTATTTAAAAAGAAAAAAATACTATAATTTGTAAAAAAAATATTTTAGAATTTATGAGGAAATCACGACAATTGTTAATTATTTTACAAAATACATAGTTTTTATATTGAAAATAAAATAAATATATAAAAATTGGGGTGGAAAAACGTTTGAAAACATAGCAACATTATATATGAAATTGAATCAATGCATCTATGTTTATAAAGATAGTGTGTGTAAAAACTTGTAGCATAATTGATTCATGATTGGGTTTAGAGTGTTCTTTCTTTCCCATAGTGCTTTGTTATAGATTTTTTCTTTTCTTTGGCCACCAGATTTTATTTTATTTACTCATACTATTATCAACAATCAATGGAAATAGTTATATGATACATTCTATTTTCCTCAGAACTTGATAGGTTGGTTTTCACTCCTTCCTCTATAGGGATTTTCTCGACAAAGGTCTATGGTCTCATACTATAGGGTATCTAGGGTCATGATGCATGGGGGAGTCTGTGTGGTGCAAAGAGATTTCGGCAAAGAGAAAATTCCTTATTTTTCAGATATATAATCAAGCTTAAACTATTGATTATGGAGTGTGACAAAGGGGGATTTTCATTTTTTAATGATGCTATTGTTATTCCATGCCATGTAGGATTCTTCTCGTCATTTATTCTATGATGGTGAGTGGGAATCCTCTTTTTGGTGTGGTTTGGGAATTTATAGTGGACAAGGAAATCATAATTTTTCTAGTAATGATTTTCTCCCTTCTTGGTTCTTCAGCATAGATGATACCCAATACGAACATAAAGTGAGTTCTTAATTCTTCACGGTCGGATGTTGGATTATTTGGAAACCTTGTAATAAGGATCTTCACAAGGGACATCATAGCTATAAGACGACGGTTATGATCAGGGTTCATGAACTCACAACTGAGTTAGTCATGTTGTTTAAACATTGGGAGCATTCTCCTTCTCTTAGGATACTAATGGTGGGGATGCACCATCATAATTCTATTTTTATATCCACTTATCTATAAAATTGGGCCAATTAGATTAACCATATGTGTGGACATAAATTGAATATTGATGGGTCATGCACTAGTGGTATCAAGTGTAGAGGAGGGGTAGTGTGTGATCAAATCGGTTTTGTCATCCTTACTTTTTGTTCTTTTTTCATGCAGGGTGACTCCCTCATTATAGAGGCATATGCTATGCTCAAAGGGCTTGATTTTTGTGTCTCTCATGGTATCTCTCTCGATGTGTTTGAAACATATTCATCTATTTTACATGGTTTAATCTAGTTCACTACATCAACATGGTGGACTATCATCTACCTTGTTCGAAGATGTAAGAGCCTCCTCATAAGTCACACAGGTATTATTCACATATTGTGGGAAGAAAACATGATTGTAGATTTCATTGTAACATGGACCTCTGCTGCTAATACATTTAGAATCTTCACTATCACAGGTTCCCTTCCCTCTAAACTTGTTAACCTTGTTAGATTCTATGCACTTGGGCTCCACTATTTTTGAACTCCTTGACTTTCTTGGGGATTTTCCCCTACTTAATAAAAGTTTCTAACAATGGATGGATGTGAATATAAATATATTATACAAAACAAAAATAGTGAATTTATATCTATATAGATGTAATATAACATCTTTATACAGAATCAGTGCATCTATTTGTATACATATGTATCATATGCAACAAAACCAGTTCATCTATATACATTTTAAAATGAATTGAAATTAGAATTCATGATTAATTTTTTTAAAAAAATCATGCATTATTTGTTGCATTGATATATAGATCATGATATTTAAATCATAAGTAGAAAATGTGAATTCATGAATTTTAAATTACTGTATCTATATAAGATAACTTAAATAACACAGAAATTAAATAAAATTTTGAGATGAAATATTTCTTGTTGCAAGAATATTCAATCCATTTATTTTTTAATGTATATTTAAAGAATTTTTCTAAACTAAATCGATGCATGTTTTAGATATTGTATACTCAATAATATGTATTATAGTATATTCATTTAAAATATTGAGTAACATGACGAATAACATCCATTAATATATAAGAGATTACAAAATATGCATTTTACGGTATAAAAATAAATTTTCATTGTATATGTAAAAAAATACATATAAAATACATAATATATATATATATGTAATTAACAATTAACTCATAAAAATTATTGTAAACTTATTACAGATTTTAGATTATACATATACAGGTTATAGTGTGTGCCTTACTATATTTTCATTTCCAAAATGTATATCCTAGGTCGTACACATGGATACCGTGGAGGATATGGAAAAATAATTGACCTATGTCCAGTTGTGAAAGAAAGATGAAGTTAATGAGTGAGCTAATATGCATATGGAGGACCGATAAAATGGAGGCATGAATTTTTTAAAAATAGAATTATAAAACAATAAAAAAGTATTAATGAAATGAAAATAATATGAAATAAAACTATATTTAACTCAGTCAACAACCTATATAAATTATACCTCCATGTCATGGTTTAAAATTGAATATATTGTTGAAAAAATTAAAAAATAAAACATTAAATATGTGTAAATAAAATAAAAAATAATTATCTAAAAACCATCTGAAGGATGAGATTTCTTATACAAAAAGGGTAATCGCCTTCATAATTGTAAAGCATGGAATTACTTATTAGTAGTGGTAAATTAACACAACAACGACATTCCAGTTTTTTAAGTAGATAAATACCAATAATATAACCCCAACATTAATTTATACATAATAACCCCACCTACTATTATTTCACTAGCATCCAGGGTCTGATAATATAAACTATATCAAAATTTTATCTTTCCTAAGAAGAGTAAATCACAAAATATTGAAAATATGTAAAGATATAGAGGAATATGAACAATGTAAAACATTACTATTAATGACCCCAATAAAATAAAAGTACTTAGGAGACCTAGATTTGAAAAACATAGATAAACAATGGGACAACCAAGAAATTAAGAACATAGATAATTTTTTTTAACAAAACCCCTAATAGAAAATTAAAATCAGATGGACTTATGAAAATGTGATATTTTAATCATTATTTTTAAAATAATATGATCAAATGCATACATTTTTTTTCAAATTTTCCTTTTATGGGTAATTTTATGAGGCACAAATTACCTAATTAACCACTTTTTGTGATTCTATAATGTTTTCAATGATACGCCCATCGATTTCAATGAAATTAAATAAACATTCTTGAAAATATAAATGGGCCAAGTTGAGAAAACAAATCAGTGATTATTTTTATAGGAAACACATATGACTCTTGGTGATATCACCATATCAATGAAAGCGGTGAAAGAGTACATACCTTCATTGGAGTAAAATTATTAAATTTATCATATATAGAATTCTTGCGCATGAGATTCTTATATTTTTACTTCAGAGTAATAGAACTAAAAAAATTATTGTCTATACCTCATTCTTCCAAAAAAATTGGATACATCATTTTAAAATTACGATAGAAAATGGTTTCATGAGCTATATACAATTGAATTTTATTAAATGGATTTGAAGAAATATATCAAGAACTGGATAAATTACATAAGAAGTGATCACGGGTTCCCACCATCATAACATAACACTAAGGTTTATTTCATCATTGTTAATACTACCAAATAAGGACCCCATAATACATAAAGGAAAACAACGTTAACAAAAGTTATCTAATTAATCGATGATTGATTGAGTATGATATCATGAAATATTGATTCTTATATGTTAAAAATGAATCGTTGATTGTTCTCCAATGTTTTCATGCCAATCGACACTTGTTTTCCTAGTTTTCACCCTCAGATGGGATAAATGTTAGATTTATTTAATCATAAAGGTTAAATATTGGATTTAAAAATTCAATCTAAAAATAATTGCATGAGAAAGAATTTAAAATTATAACCAATGGTACAATTATTAACACTTTGTTAAGAACATTAAATAGTGTGGTAATAAAGTTGTATGCATTTTATGTTAGCATTGAGTCCATATATACAATGTTATTTTACAAAATCAATCAAGATTAAAAAATTTATTCAAACCATAATTGAATTAAGTGCACACCGTCCTCATATAGATAAAACTTAATACATAGAAATAGGTATGGATGACTATGATCCTTTTGTAGTTACATCACCTGGATTAGTGGAAGTAACAAATATGTAAAATTTTAAGATAGGTTCATTGAAAAATGAACACCCAAAAAATCTAATGATAAATATAACTACAAAAAATTAAAAAAATTAAAAAAAAAATACATCAAGAAATACATGTGTTAATTTTTAGGAAGAAAATTTAAATGAAAAGTATGAATTTTTTTTAATAAATGAACATTAAACACTCAAAAAATGAAAATTAATTATTGAAATGTTATCTTTACTAAATCCTTAGCACCAAATTTATAAATATAATTTACGTAACAAGTATGAAATGTACAATGATAATGAAAAGTTTAAAATTAAATCATTTATATTTTCTTGATATCAATATTAATAGAAATATGACATATATAAAAAATCTCTCAAAACTAAATAATAAACATTGGGAATCATATTTTAAATTGGGATTCACTTGTAATCACACTTCCACAAAGCCTTTTTAAAATCCTTTATATTATTTTTTTTCAAAATATTTAAAATGTTTCAATAAACACATGAAAACCCCATTTTGAATTTAAATGAATTTCATAACTGCTAGAAATATATTTAATTAATCATAAACTAATTTTAAAATATTTTATGATAACATCAAATGTATGAAATTAAATGATTCTATACAATATCATGTATTATAATTCATTCTAGAAATCATTATACACCTGTATCACTAGTCATGTTATAGGCATTTTGTAATAATAAATAAATATATACTTATTACTGTGTTATGAGATTTGTTTAATAATTCCTTCACTAAATAACTTTCACTAAATCATTATATAGATATTATTATGGTATTCCAATAAATTTCATGTAGTAGAACTAGATTATAAGGTAAATAATACCTAAAAAAACATAATCAATGCAACTAAAAAGGATAATGGAAGGATGCATGGAATACACAGACCTCAATAATCTATAAGATTGCATACTAATCTTAAAAATGATAATAGAAAGCAACACATAGCTATAAAAGAACATTTCCAGTACTTGAAACGTCATGTATTCAATTTTCATGAACACAATGTGATATGGACAGTGATTGAGAACAAATTCCTTAGTAAAAATGACAGAAACCACTATTAACTCAAGGATCTACTATGTGAATATATAAATAATAATGTAGTGCAAAAAAGTGTTAGTTATCATTGGGTTTAATCATTTAATATCAATAAATTTCATAACTCATACGAACATAATCCACCTGTATGTGAAAATTACCATAACTCAAATGTAACATAACATTGTTAGTGAAAGACATCTCATAAATCACTAAAAACACAATGTATTACATCATTTTGTTCCCATAACATTTCACAATATCATTGTATTCCCCCTTTAAATCATGTGAAATCAATATGGAAATATAATTCCATTCTCTATATTAACGATCATAATTTATACATTCCAATACATATAAAGAACCTCAAACAATGTCTCAATATCTTATATTTGACATCAATGTTGATTACCCAACTAATACCCAATTATTCTTCCTATTTAACCATATAGGTATTCATTTATAGATTCATTACATATAAATTCATCATGTTACTTGTTTTGAATGTGTGGATCCAAATTTTTTGTTAATTTATTTTTCATTTTGATGATTATAAAAACCCCACATTTATATTTATAATGATGTTACATTAATTGAATATTATGATAAAAATATTTGGAATAATTATTTTATTCTGGTTGATTTTTCAGTCCTTAAACCAATGGAAGGTTATTTAATTTATTAATGTATAGGTATTCGGAATGTGTTTATAATATGCATGGAATCACTATTTATACCCTATGTCATATGTGGAATATATGGTTTTCTACTTTATTTTTGGAATGAATGTATGGATCAAGAGCCCTAATTTTGGAAGAAACCCTACATTTGGGAAACTAATATACGGATCTTCATATCAACTTTTTTAATCAACCATATGTTTTCATCATTACTTTTAAATTTTATTGCTATATAGAATAACCCTATGTTTAAATTATTTAATTGAGGTCTTTTAAATTACGGATTATGTACGTGTTTTCGGTAATGATCATCCTAGAATTAAATATATTTTTAAAGATACATAAAGAGTGATTCTAAGGCTTATAATCATTAGTGTAAATCAATCCTATTTATAAGCTATGTTATGACTTGCATTAAAAATTTTAAATTAAAATCCTCTTCATTTGTAATATGAAATTTTTGGATCTGTTAGACCAGAAGAAATTTAACTGTTGTGATACATACATTGAGTTTCTTCTTATAATGAAAATTGTGAATTTGAAAATATAAATGGGTGGTCGCATTCAAAGCTACACTTTAGATACATACAGGTTTGATTATATTCCTAGCAGTTTATCAACCATTGTATAAGTAAATTATGTTTTACATTGAAGAATATTATGCTCTTATTTTTTATTGAAGATCATTTTCTTTTGTCTGTTGTTTCTTAAAAAATGTACTGAATCCATTTCAACAATCATCATCTTAATTATTATTTTTTTTGAAGTGACTACTACTCACACTCAATCATGGAGAACTATTATGTTCTTGTACTAATCTAGTAATTTTCAATTCCTTGTAAAATTAACAAAACTCCCTATAAAATCCTTATATGTTTTCAATAGTCCAAACAAAGTTGTAGAGGTCTCCATAAAATCATCTTCTAGTAAAAATCACTAAGATCATATATTGGGCATTGGTAGAGTGGACTAGGGGATCTTTATACCATAATCCCCTATACATCACCTCTTTTAATTGTTACTATTTTATTTATTACTCTTCTTTGAGAGTAAAGGAAATGATTTTTTTCATTTAAGGAGGGATGTTTTAATTTTTTCAATATTTTTAAAAGGAAAAAATTCACTCTCTTATGTATTCGTTGTAGTAATTTTGAGACAACAATTTCTATCTGAGGTTAGGCACAATTGGATTTTTTTTGTTTGGAAATATATTAATATTGTTCTAATTCTACTCGATATCAACAATTATAATATTATGTTTGAATTAAGTGGTTATATTTATTTAGACTCTAAAAATCCAATGTTAAGGATGGAGATAAAGATAAATATCAATTTATGATCTTTGAAAAGGCATGTATATAATCAGGTAACCTTATTTTAATAGTAATAATTGTGGATACTGGAAAGAAAAAATGATTATTTATATAAATAATCTTTGAATAAGTGTTTATTTAAAGGTATTCAGGGTCTATGAAATCCCTCAACGTGTTTTGAAAAAAATGGAATGATGAACAATATAAAGAATATGATCTTAATTCTATATCTATGAACTCTATTGTATTTGGATTAGAAGATGATGATTCTAATCAAGTATCTCAGTGTACTACCCCATATTAGATGTATAAAACCATTTATATTACCTATAATGTTAATTATAATGTCAAAAAACTAAGTTAATACACTACAAAATTGAAATTTGATACATTTAGGATGCTGATGAGGTACATGATTATTATTCTCAAAATGATGATTCAGAAGAAAAAAAATATATGATGAAGTTAATAAAAAAAGTATGCTTCAAGATAAATTTTAACCTTTAAATAATGAGCAGAGAAAACTCAAAAAATATAATGTTATTTCAATTGATAAAGAATATTTGGTTAACGAAATTTCATATTTATGATCTAACCCTTTCAAAAATTCTTATGATTTTCCAGAAAATTAAATTAAAGCACTATTAAAAGATTTTAATGATTAAAAAATCAACTAACATGCTTATTAAGGATTAAAACTACTTAAATTAAATTCTAATAAAAAATTTCATAAAATAAAAAATGGGAATTGTAGTAATGGAGAAAATATAGAATAATAAATATATTATTTTTCCTATAGTTCCAAAAGAAAGAGTATATCTACTATTAAATTTTCTTACTATGAAATAAATGGATATTATTCTAATTACTTATATTTTATAAAAGGTCAATTTTGTGGTATCAAGCATGTTAATTATTTGAAATAGTTATCAATATTTAATTATGGAGACTTTCCTAAAAAATAGATTTTTTTACCTAAGACATTATTTTCTAACACTACCAAGACCAAAAGTATATTTATACTAAAAGGAATGTGTATTTGATACTTTGTGGGTATGAATCACTAGAAGTCATTATTATATCAGCTAGTAGATACATGAAATTTGTGAAATTTTTTAATATTTTAATTTCTAATTCTCTTAAATGGAATCTTCATTAGATCTATAACTGTTAATTCATAAATAATTTCATTTCTATATTGATATTTGATTTAAATTAAATAACTATTTTATATAGGGTTAGGAGAACTTAGAAATGGTTTTTTACATTTAATTATGTAATTCATTAAACTATTAATCTTGTATCACTTATTTATCTTATTTTATGATTCAATCTATTGAACTATTCTGATCACATCACGCATAATTCATAAAGATTATTCAATTTTACATTAGTATAATTCATAGAATTTTTAAATAATTAAAATATGTGTAAAATTTTATATTATTTCTTTATTTCGGTAAAAATTGTTTTATATTAAAACTAGTTTTCGGGGAGACATTATAATTTATGGGGAGTGTGTAGTAAATGCTAGTATTAATTTAAAATCACATAAATAAATATAGGTTGACTTAATGAAAACTTGATTGATTACTTAATCTTCCATTTCATTAAACTCATTTTGAAAATTTCTTGTACTTATAAATGTTATTCAATTAAATAAAGTTATTCTTTAAAAATATTTTTCCTATGTATGACTGTCTTTTCAACTGAAAAAATTGAAATGATTACTCAAAAATTTTCCCCAAGAATCTAAAATTTCACTTGAAAACCATCATAGTGAACCCGTTATTTCTTTTAAACCCTCTTAAACTCCTTTTCATCATTATTTGAAATACCAAACACAAATACTTTTGTAGAGGAAAGTACAAGAGATATGAAGAGACTTAGGACTTCAAGATCTTATTAATGCTAGTATAAAAATATGAGTATTGATGGTTTGAATCATTTGATTCATTTCTTTTAAAATGATTTAATCGAATTATGTAAGCAATGTAATTCTTTTCTTGATACCATGAAAGGTCATTTTAGATATCATTTAGTTTCATTTGTTATATATTAAATAGAAAACTCTTGTAGAAGTGATTTGAAAAACCGTGGTTATGGCGAACCGGAAGATAAATCTTCTCAAATAGCTAAATATGGAAGGCTCTCTAAATGTTTTTTTTTCAGGTTTAATATTTTTAATAATGAATTTTTAAAGCTACATTCAGATCTAAAAAGGTCTATAATATTTATGATGAGCTAGAAAAGTCTTCTATTTGAAAATAAGTTTTTGAAAATATAAAGAGGAAGTATCAATGTTAATGAGGAACTTCAATTTCTAAAAATATTTCCATCAATTTAAAGTGGAGATGATATGTGAAAGGGATAAAATCAGATATGAAGTTATTAAAAATTCATATCTTAATGAGATAATACAGTTTTTAGTTGAACAGTTCTCATCTTCTTTGATGGATCAAAGATCATCATATTTTCAATGGAGAATATTACAACTATCGAGAGTTCTAACTTCTGTGAGTAAAACAGTTAAAAATGGAGAGAAAATATGATCTTTTTATCCTTTCCAAAAGACTCGATTCATTTCCACCATCATATCCTATCTAAATTCGAAGATAAACTATTTTCTAAATATCATAAATTTTTTCTAATCTCTATTTATCTCAGTTGAAGTATCATCTTTTTTCTTGAAATGTACATTAATCCATTTTTAATTTCTTTCATATGTCAAAAAAGTGGGAGAAATTTATGGATAAATATATGTAGAGAGATTTATAAATAGTAAAATATTGACAAATAAATATGATATATTTATCTAAATAACTATGCTTAAAAATGTAAAATATATATGCGAGAAATTAATGTTTAAATATCAATTTCTTTGTAAAATTTAATTTCTTATCTATGTTTATGTTTATATTGGTTTAATCAGTTTTTGGATCACGAAAAGTGTAAAATTGATGTGAATGTGTTGATCCAAAAGTTTTTTAATTTTTCATTGATTTGATACTCACAAACACCCACATCTATGTGTCTAATGAATTTACTTTTAGTTAATTTCATGATAATTTTTTTTATTAATTATTTTATTCTTGAATATTTTTTAGACTTAAATATATGGAATGTTAATTGTTTTCTCCATGTATATGCATTTTTTGATGTGTTTATAAGAATTATGGAAACATTGTTTGTACCCTATGTCTTACATGGAATGTATTATTTGTGGATCTTATGTTTGGAATGGATGTATGGATCTGGAACCCTACTTATAGAGAAACTCTATGTTTGAGGAACAAACATATGGTTTATCTTTCCTAATTTTTTAATCAACCATAAATTTTCATTCATATTTTTAATGTTTATCGCTATGAAAAGAAATTATAAGTTTGACTTGGTCAATTACAGTTTTTTGAATTATGGCGTACTTCCATGTTTTCTGCAATAATTTCTTTTGAATTAAATATTTCTTTAAATATATTTAAATACTAATTCAAAGGCTCTTATTCAAAAGATAATTCATATTTATAAGGGAAGTTATGAAATTTTTAAAATATTTTAAATTAAAATACTCATTATTTATCATGAAATGTTGGTAGAGATGTTTGAACTGATTTAATTCGACAAAATTGATAAATACCAAGAGTTTATTCTTATAAAGATATATCTATTCATTTTAAAATAATATCATTTCTTCACATTCTGAGATACACAATAGAGACATACATATTTGATCATATTCCAAGTGTTTTATCTACTGTTGTTAAAATAAATCTTGATTTATGTTGAATAATAATATATTTCTTTGTTTTACTGTTGATATTTTTTTCAGTTGCGGTTGTAATTGGCTGTCGAAGCTAGTTCGATAATATTCATCTCAATCTATTTAATTTCAAAGTGTCATCTTCCTGTATTTAGTCATGGTGAAGTGTCATTTTATTTAACTAAGAAATGGATTTTAGATTCCCTATAAAATAAATAAATGTCCCTGTAAAATCCTTATAATGATTCAAATACCATTACTCAATTATAGAGGTATTTGGAAAAAGGAACTTCTAGTGAAAATCACCAAGTTCATAGTGAGATCATTGGTGGAGTGGACCACGAGATCATTGTTCCCTAAACCACTATGTAACATCCCAGGTAAATAATGAATAAAACATTTTAATATTTATTAATATTTATGAATTATATATTAATTTTATTTTAACAGGGTTTCTATGTTTGATAGCATACCAGATACACAACAAAGAGTTTCATTGAAATCTTTCATTGCACACATGTAATAAAATAATATTATTTTAAATGGTAGTTAACACATAGCCATTGTGTTGGTGGGAATGGATAGAAATAACTAAAATATGATTATATATGTTTTTTAAATGGTTTTACTTTTATCTAATAAAAGATAAAGGCTTAAAATACGGAAAGAATTCAATTTTAGGCGTATATGCCCTAGTTTTCACAAAAGGTTCACTTATCACCTTTTGGTGGCGAACCGTCATTAAATATAGTTTTGTTCACTCATATACGTTCTATTGGACCAAATAAAACTCTCCTTTAGAATCGGGACATCAAAATTTGCTTTGTGTAAATTTTTGGTATTTTTCTGATAAAGTTCATTTTTTAATGAATAGTGTAAAATGTTGTATTTTAATTCAAAACCTCATTTTAATATAATTTATTTATATGATTATATTATCTATTGAATTGGTTTTAAAGTGAAATTATAATATATTTTTACCATTAAATCCAATAGTGGTCGTTGGAATTAATTTCAATTTGAAATTGGACTTAAACTAGTGTCAATCTTTTGATACTTATTGTTTCATAAAAACACGTTATTTGCTCTGACAGTGGGAATTAATTATTAAATTAATTAATGTGACTTATATGATTTGAATTTTTTAAAATAGACATCATTTTTGAATTCAGAATATCAAATATAGCTTAGGTTGATGTTTTGGTATTTTTCTGAAAAACTTCAATTTTTTATGAATAGTGAAACCACTAAGTGGTAGTTAAAGAAACTGATTTTTCGTTTAAATGAAATTTTTTCACTTCTGTGATTTTATTTTCAAAAATCTGACATCCATGGTTGTCATTAAGAAGTAAAATGTTGTTCAATGAGATTAAAATAATTTTTTGGGGAATAGTAACTTTTAAGTTCTTAATCGCGATTAGAGGTAATTAGTGTAGTTTAAGGTAAAAATAATGTTTTAATAAAATGATATGATCTTGACACATGTACTACCCTCATTGGATGTGTCATGGCCGACCAATAAAATCCATGGGTCAACTTGGGGACCCCATGGAGCCACTTTGGTTGGGAAATGACATAAATAACTTTTTATTAAATGTTAAAGTTAAAATGAAACAAACATGAGATGTTTTACTAAAACAATTTTCACATGGGGTTATACAAGTCATATTTTTGACTATAAATATTCATTATAAAGATAAAAAGATTTAATACATCATGATTTTTGTTTTATAATTTTTAGACATTAAATATATTAAATTATTTATGACATCATGATGATGCAGTGATTACCACATTAATAAAGGATTTAAATAAAATGAAATGATAATGTAAAATCTATTACCTACACATGTCCAAAACCTATTGGATGGGTGGATTTCAAACCCTTATCACCTTAACCTCTAATTATATCAATTTGTAACCTTTTGAATCCGAAACTTATTTTAAAATAAAGTAACTTTTCTTTACTTTCCAAGAGTGCCCCTCCTCTCATCTTATAAAAGGCCCCCACCTCTACCACCTTACCCACACTTCACATGTAACATCCCAAGTAAGTAATGAATAATAGATATTTTTATCTATGTCTATTAATGAATTAGATAGTGTTTTAGAGGCTTAAAATAAAAATAAATCCAATCTTAAGCATGGAATACACTAATATTCTTAAAAGATTGTTTTACTGCCTTTTGATGGCAAACCCTTTTTAAATCAATCTTTTGACAATTTTATAATCTATATTTTTCAGAATAAACATATTCATTATGATTGGGACATTTAATTTTACATTGGATAAATGTTTGGTATTTTTCTAACAATGTTCATTTTTTAATGAATATTGAAGAATACTGCATTTTACATCAAAACTTCTTTTTCATTTAATTTAATTATATGGTTAGATTATATTTATAATTGGTCTTAAAGTGTAATATGAATATAATTTTACCATTTAATCCAATGGTGGTCATTAGGATTAATTTCACTTTGGAATTGGTCATAAACTAATGCCAAACTTTTCATAGATATTGTTTCAAAAAAACCTTCTATTTGTCATGAAAGTGGGAATTAATTATTAATTTAATTAATGTAACTTATATGATTTTAATTTTGTAAAATAGAAATCATTTTTGAATTCAGAATGTCAAATATAGCTTAGAGTGAAGTTTTGGTATCTTTTTGAAAAACTTCAATTTTTGATGAATAGTGAAACCACTAAGTGGTAGTTAAAGAAACTGATTTTTCATTTAAATGAAATTTTACCACCTCTGTGATTTGATTTTCAAACATCCGACATACATGGTTGTCATTAAGAAGTAAAATGTGGTTCAATGAGATTAAAATAATTTTTTGGTGAATAGTAACTTTAATGTTTTTAATCGCGATTAAAGGTAATTAGTGTAGTTTAAGGTAAAAATAATTCTTTAATAAAAAGAGATGAGCATGACACATGTCTTACCCTCATTGTATGTGTCATGGCCGACCAAGACAAGCCATGGGTCAACTTGGGGACCCCATGGAGCCACATTGGTTGGGAAATGACATAAATAACTTTTTATTTAATGTTAAACTAAAAATGACACAAACATGAGTAATTTTACTAAAACAATTTTTACATGGGGTTATACAAGTCAGATTTTTTACTATAAATATTCATTAGAAATCTAAAAAGATTTCCTACATCATCGTAGTTTTTTATAATTTTTAGACATTAAATAAATTAATCTATTTATGACATCATCATGATGCAGCGATGACCTCATTATTTAACGATTTAAATAAAATGGAAAGATAATGTAAAATATAAAACCTACACATGGAAAAAACCAATTGGATGAGTGTATTTCTAACCCTTATCACCTTATCCTCTAATTATATCAATGTGGGACCTTTTGAATCCGAAACTCATTTTAAAATAAAGTAACTTATCTTTACTTTCCAAGAGTGCCCCTCCTCTCCTCTTATAAAAGGCCCCCACCTCTACCTCCTTACCCACACTCCCAAAGCCTTTGGCTCAAACAAAACCTATCCATTTTGTCTCTCCACTTCCCTCTCTTACTTCTTGAAGCCTCACATTGGGCAGAAGTCTTCCCAAGGAAGCCTTTGAGCTCAAACCAAAGGGAGTTACCCGATTTTATGGTAATGTCTTCTTTTGAGTCCTTTTGTTTTATTTTGCTTCTCCAACCCCCTAAACTGTTTTTATTCTTTTCTTTTGTAACAAATCCAGTATCATCAATATACTAGGATGTGTTTTTAAAAAGGATTAGAGCTACACTTACACACACCTACATCTAATGGTTAAAGTACATAGTGTTTCTGTGGATGGTGAATTTATGCCTCCCGAAACGATGATTGTTCAACATTCTTTTAACACCTTCAAAGGTGGCCATTAAGATCTCACTATATTTATATATGATATATAATATGTTTATGCTTTCCTTAAGCTTCTGTATTTTTCATTTTAGGCATACCTTTATGGTTTCCATTATGGGTAAACGTGATATCCTCATTTAAGGAAGTGTGGACTACCACCCCCTCAAAGTGATTTGATTCGTTAAATACCATATGTGGGACGTATAAAGAATGGAAATATGATATTATATATGATATTATACTGGAATTATAATATACCTTTATATAATTATTATTCCATTTTATAAAATACGAAATAGAAATAAAAGTAGCGTTCATGCATACGTACGGCTTACCGTCTCCATGAATGGTGCATTTCATTTATTACCTCTAAATGATTATGTAATATTATAAATGCATGCATGTATAGGATATATATGACATATATGATATATACATCATGATTATAATTCTGGATATAATGGATACATGAACAACTTGTAATTATAAAGGGTTTATTTTTGACTCAAGTACCAATGATCGTTAAAACGTCCATTATTAACTTAAATAATTACATAGTGTTCATGACATGGAAATAAGTGATATAAAAGGAATAATGAATTTGAAAAAGTTTCTTATGAAAATAGAAATTAACTCAAGTTTATTATTCAGGAGATTAAAGAACGACCGAGTCAAGTCGGACCTGAGGTATGGGACTTCATCTCAATATCCTTTCATTGAGGCATATTTTGTTTTATACACAACCTTCTTTTATATGGTGTATAAACCCCTTTGAATTTTACGTTTATTCAAAAGGAATATTTTTTATACGAAGCGTTTACTAAATGACAAAAGGTAATGTTTTTGTCGTACGTATGCGGCGACAACGACTTCTCCGCCGCTGTGACCATTATTTGAGTTTCGGCTTCCTCTACAGGTCATACTTTTTTTAAAAGAAAAATAAATACCATGTTTTACTTTTCTTTTATTTTGGTATTGAAAATGGTTTTCATAATGTTTTTATATCAATTTGTTGCATTTATATCTTGTGATTGAAAGGTGGAAATGTTTTGTTTCATTTATGCATGTTTTATGCGACACGATTATGTTGAGGTTCTTGGGCATTATTATGAAGGCAGGTGGTTCCGTGATAAACTAAGGGCGGGTGAGCCCGATATACCTCTCCAATGAATTGGGTAACACTAAAGAGTGTAACGTTAAGGTTTTTTCAAAGAGATTTGGGGAATATACTATGATGGGTATTCCAAACGTAACCAAGAGGGTTACTCCCTACGTAAGGATGTTATGAATGCCTCAAGTTACCTTTATGTCTTATGATTTCTATGATTTATTCATGATTTGATGAGGTATATTAAAGTGCTTATGTTTAATGGGTAATGTATGATCTCATTCTTATGTATATTTGTACCCATGTTTCTTTTCCATATTTTTATATCCCTTACTAAGCTTTTTATGCTCATCCCAAGTTTTTTGAAATGTTTTTCACAGGTCAAGGGAAAGGTATATGATATGATGATAGTGTCAAGGAAGTGTCAAGAAATAATCCATGTTTTATTTTAAATATGTTTCTATTGATGTGAATAAATAATACTATCTTTATGTAACCACATTGTTTATATGTGGAATGTAATGCAAGTTTTATGATCTAATTCTCTAAAACTCTAAATCCGAAAAGATACTCAATGTGTAATCTTGTAATAACTCAATATTAAGTAAGGTTTAAGGCTGGGGCCTTATAGTTGGTATCAAAGGTCAGTTTAGATAACTTTAGGAGTTATAATTCTATTAAATGATTATCCAAAAATATTTTTTTTTTGAAATGATATAGCATTTGAAGATTACCATGTTGCTTCATCTAAGACATGTTTGTTCAGAATGGTTTTCCACAGAGGAAACAGGGAAGTAGTGCTAGGAATGCATACAGAAGGAAATAACCTTCTGAATCAGCATCCTGAGATGGTCGGAATTGAAACTGAATAGTTTGTTGCAGTAATGACGCAGTTGACTCAAGCGATAAATGGTGGTGGTATCCATACACGAGATCATCCAGATCAACCGCAGAGGAACATGTCAGTGGTGGAACATTTCATGAGGCAACATCCCCCATCATTCAGAGGATCATCTGACCCTGTGCTAACTGAAGGGTGGATTAAAGCACTGGAGAATATTTTTTATGTCATGGGGTGTTCAGACAATCAAAAGGTTTGTCTTTCTATTTATCATTTGGAGGGTGAAGCATATCAGTGGTGATCGATGGTTAAAAATATCAGGAATGCTGATGAGATTGATTCTCTCGACTGGGATGAATTCAAAGGTATGATTCTTGAGCAGTATTTTCCTAAGACTGTTCGACTTAGGATGGAAAACAAATTCTTGGAATTGAGGCAAGAGGAAGACTCAGTGGCTGCCTATGAAGAAAGGTTCACTCGATTGGCAAGGTATGCTCCAAATTTTATCCGAGACCTTGATAGTAAAATCAATCGTTTTTACTCAGTATTAAAGCCAAAATATCGAAGGGCATTAGCTTCACGTGAGTTTAAAAGTTATGAAAAGCTTGTTCGATGTGCTGATAAGGTGGAAATGGAGTTTGTCGATGATCAACTGTTCTATAACAACCAATAGAATAAGAGACCGAGGTGGCAGGAGAAAGATAAAAATTCTTCAAAAAAGTATGATGGTAAGAAATCTAAGTTTCCAGTTTGTGATAAATGTGGAAAAAGTCATGCTGGGGAATGTCTTCTGAATTCTGGAAAGTGCTAACGATGTGGTAATATGGGACATAAGGCTCGTGATTGCACTGGAAAAGATCAGGGTGATGGTAAGACCAAATTTGATTTACCGTTAGTGAAATGTTATAAGTTCAATGAGATGGGTCACTATGAAAACGAGTGTCCGACAAAGAGCTTGGGTGATGGGAAGCAGTTAGACTACAAGCAGAAAGGGGTGGTGAAATCCTTTGCAACTACTTCAGCAGATGTCGGGCCATCAAATGAAGTTTTATCAGGTACTTTGTCTGTTTTTTTAGATTATGCCAGTGTGTTGTTTGATTCGGGGTCTACACATTCTTTCATCTCTGAAACCTTTTCTAGTAAAATGGGAATACCATCTCCAGAAATGACTCCTGAACTTTTGGTAAAAACACCTAGGGGAATTTTGAGGCAAACAGTATTTATAAGAATCTTCCTATCCTTATATGTGGAAAGAACCTACTTGAAAACCTTATTGTTCTACCTCTAGTAGAGTTTGATGTTATCCTGGGTATGGATTGGCTCTCTATTTACCATGCTAAGATTGACTGTAGAGCTAAAGAAGTTTCTTTTCCGAAAGACTTTCAGTTTGTGTACAAGAATGAACCCTTAATATTGATAACTTATCAAGAGGCCGAGAAACTTGTAAAATATGGAAATGAATGTTACCTTGCACACATCGTTGAAAATAAAGGAACTGTTCAGATTAATGATGTGCCAGTGGTAAATGAGTATCCTGATGATTTTCCTGATGAGTTGCCTGGAATAATACCAGATCGGGAAGTTGAATTTACTGTTGACTTAGTTCCTGATGCTAAGCCAATTTCAAAACCCCCTTATTGAATGGCTCAAATTGAACTTTTAGAGTTGAAGGAGAAATTGCAATGTTTATTAGAGAACGGTTTCATTCGACCTAGAACATCACCATGGGGTGCTTCTGTCTTTTTTGTTAAAAAGAAAGATGGTTCAATGGGACTTTGCATTGATTATAGAGCCCTGAATAATATCACTGTTAAGAACAAATATATTTTTCCTCATATCGATGATTTGTTTGATCAGCTCCAAGGAGCTCAGTATTTTTCATAGATTGACTTGAGATCGGGGTACCATCAGCTAAAGGTAAAGGAAGAAGATGTTTTGAAGACCGCGTTTCATACAAGATATGGCCACTATGAATTTGTAGTAATGCCTTTTGGGCTAACCAATGCACATGTTGTATTCATATACTTAATGAATAGAATTTTCCATGAGTTCTTGGATAAGTGTGTGGTGGTTTTTATTGATGATATTTTGGTGTTTTCTAAAAGTAAAGAAGAGAATGAAATACATTTAAGGGTTATCTTGCAAACCTTAAAAGAAAATAAACTGTATGGAAAATTCAGCAAGTTTGAGTTTTGGTTGCAACAAATTTCTTTCCTTGGTCACATTGTTTCTAAAGATGGGATAACTGTTGATCCTGCAAAAACAAAAGTTGTAGAAGACTGGCCAAGACCCACAAATGTAACTGAGATTCGTAGCATCCTTGGTTTGGCAGGCTATTACCGAAGGTTTGTTAGAAATTTTTCATGGTTATCTAGTCCAATGACTAAGCTAACTCAGAAGGGTGTTAAGATTATCTAGACAAAATAATGTGATGATTTGTTTCAGAAATTTAAAAGAAGATTGGTGAATGCTCCAGTTTTGGCACTACCTTCTAGGAATGGTGAGTTTGTTATCTACAGTGATGCTTCATTGAAAGGACTTGGTTGCGTCCTAACGCAGAATGATCAGGTAATTGCTTATGCTTCACGACAGTTGAAAACTCATGAGGTAAATTAACCTACACATGATTTGAAATTAGCTGCTGTTGTTTTTGCATTAAAAATTTGGAGGCATCATTTGTATGGAGTAAATTGTGAAATATATACCGATCACAAAAGTTTAAAGTATATATTCACTCAAAAAGAATTGAACATGAGACAAAGGAGATGGCTAGAAATAATCAAGGATTATGATTGTACAATTCATTACCATTCGGGAAAAGCAAATAAAGTGGCTGATGCTTTGAGTTGAAAAAGTAATGCTTCATTAGCAATGTTGCGTTTGGAACGTGAACCTTTGGTTAAGGATTTGATTAACTTTGGAATCGAAGTTGTGGGTGCATGAAGTTCTTCTATTTTGTTTCAGGTATCAGTGAGATCATCTCTATCAGATAGAATCAAGAATGCATAGATGCAAGACAGTGAGTTGCAGAAAAAGGTAGAGCTAGTTCAGAAGGGTAAGTTGCCTGAATTCAACATTGATAATGATTGTGTTTTGAGATTTGGGAAGAGATTGTGTGTGCCTTGTGATTCACAGTTGAAGAGAGAGTTGTTATGTGAATCTCATAGTTCTCCGTTTTCAGTTCATCCTGGCAGTACTAAGATGTATAGAGATCTGCGGGAGTATTACTAGTGGGATGGAATGAAAAGAGATATTGCTGATTTTACTGTGAAGTGTTTGACATGTCAACAGGTTAAAGCAGAGCGGAAGCTACCGAAAGGGATGCTTCAGCCTTTACCAGTGCCAGAGTGGAAATTGGAGAATATATCCATGGACTTTGTTGTGGGATTACCGAAGACATCTCGAGGTAATAATGCAATCTGGGTTATTATTGGTCTCTTGACCAAATCTGCCCATTTCCTTGCTATACAAGATACGTTTTCCATAGATCATCTTTCCTGTTAGTATCTTAAAGAGATAGTCAGGTTACATGGAGTTCGTCTCTCCATTGTATCTGATCGTGATCCCGGGTTCACTTCTAACTTTTGGAAAGGCCTTCAGATGTCCTTGGGTACTGAATTAAATTTTAGTACAGCTTTTCATCCTCAATCAGATGGGCAGTCAGAATGAACAATTCAGACATTGGAGGATATGCTACGTTCTTGCTCTATGAATTATCAGGGAAGTTGGGACCAACATCTTTCTTTGGTTGAATTTTCATATAATAACAGTTTTCATTCCAGTATACAGATGGCACCATTTCAGGCATTATATGGGAAGCGGTGTCAAACTCCAGCTTTCTGGGATGAAGTGGGTGAGAGGAAGTTGATGGGACCAGAATTGGTAGAAGAGATTGCAGAAAAAGTTCAGCTGATTCAGAAGCACATGAGAACAGCTCAGAGCAGGCAGAAGAGTTATGCGGACAACAGGAGGAAGGATCTATCTTTTGAGGTAGGTGATCATGTTTTTCTCAAGGTTTCTCCTTGGAAAAGTGTGATGAGATTTGGAAAGAAAGGAAAGATGAGTCCAAGGTTTATTGGACCATATGAAATTCTGGAAAGAGTTGGATCAGTTGAATACTGGGTTGCTTTACCTCCGAGTTTATCTCAGGTACACAATGTTTTTCAAGTTTCGATGTTGAGAAAGTATATGCCAGATCCATCTCATGTTTTGAGTCCAGAGGTAGTTTAGCTGGAAGAGAACCTATATTATGAGGAAAAACTAGTCTAGATTCTTGACCACATGGAGCAAGTGTTACGAAATAAGGTGATTAATCAGGTAAAGGTTTTGTGGAAAAACCACATGATGGAAGAGGCAACATGGGAATCTGAAAATGCAATGAGGGATGAGTTCCCCCATTTATTTGATAAGTAAATAAATTGCGGGGACGCAATTTTATAAAGGGGGAAGGATGTAACATCCCAAGTAAGTAATGAATAATAGATATTTTTATCTATGTCTATTAACGAATTAGATAGTGTTTTAGAGGCTTAAGATGAAAATAAATCCAATCTTAAGCATGGAATACACTAATATTCTTAAAAGATTGTTTTACTGCCTTTTGATGGCAAACCCTTTTTAAATCAATCTTTTGACAATTTTATAATCTATATGTGTCAAAATAAACATATTCATTATGATTGGGACATTGAATTTTACATTGGATAAATTTTTGGTATTTTTATGACAATGTTCATTTTTTTAATGAATAGTGAAAAATACTGCATTTTACATCAAAACTTCTTTTTCATTTGATTTAATTATATGGTTAGATTATATTTTTAATTGGTATTAAAGTGTAATCTGAATATAATTTTACCATTTAATCCAATGGTGGTCATTAGGATTAATTTCACTTTGGAATTAGTCATAAACTAATGCCAAACTTTTCATAGATATTGTTTCAAAAAAACCCGTTATTTGTCATAACAGTGGGAATTAATTATTAAATTAATTAATGTAACTTATATGATTTGAATTTTTAAAAATAGGCATCATTTTTGAATTCATAATATCAAATATATCTTAGGGTAAAGTTTTGGTATCTTTCTGAAAAACTTCAATTTTTTATTAATAATGAAACCACTAAGTGGTAGTTAAAGAAACTGATTATTCATTTAAAGGAAATTTTACTACCTCTGTGATTTGATTATCAAAAATCCGACATACATGGTTGTCAATAAGAAGTAAAATGTGGTTCAATGAGATTAAAATAATTTTTTGGTGAATAGTAACTTTTATGTTTTTAATCGCGATTAGAGATAATTAGTGTAGTTTAAGGTAAAAATAATGATTTAATAAATAGAGATGACCTTGAAACATGTTCTACCCTCATTGGATGTGTCATGGACGACCAAGAAAAGACATGGGTCAACTTGGGGACCCCATGGAGCCACTTTGGTTGTGAAATGACATAAATAACTTTTTATTTAATGTTAAAGAAAAAATGACACAAACATTAGTTATTTTACTAAAAAAAATTTACATGGGGTTATACAAGTCTTATTTTTGACTATAAATATTTATTAGAAAGATAAAAATATTTCCTACATCATCGTATTTTTTAAATAGTTTTTATACATTAAATAAATTAAATTATTTATGACATCATGATGTTGCAGCGATGACCTCATTATTTAACGATTTAAATAAAATGGAAAGATAATGTAAAATATAAAACCTACACATGGAAAAAACCAATTGGATGAGTGGATTTTGAACCCTTATCACCTTATCCTAGAATTATATCAATTTGGGACCTTTTGAATTCGAAACTCATTTTAAAATAAAGTAACATATCTTTACTTTCCAAGAGTGCCCCTCCTCTCCTCTTATAAAAGGCCCCCACCTCTACCTCCTTACCCACACTCCCAAAGCCTTTGGCTCGGCCAACCCCTACTCATTTTGTCTCTATACTTCCCTTTCATACTCCTTGAAGCCCCACTTTGGGCAGAAGTCTTCCCAAGGAAGCCTTTGAGCTCAAACCAAAGGGAGTTACCCGATTTTAAAATAATGTCTTCTTTTGAGTCCTTTTGTTTTATTTTGCTTCTCCAACCCCCTAAACTCTTTTTATTATTTACTTTTGAAACAACTAAAGTATCCTAAATATACTAGGACGTTGTTATAATAAGGATTATAGATAAACTTACACACATTGACGTCTAATGGTTAAAGGACATACTGTTTCTGTGGATGGTGAATTTATGCCTCCCGAAACGATGATTGTTCAACATTCTTTTAACACCTTCAAAGGTGGCCATTAAGATGTCACTATATTTAAATATGATATATAATATTTTTATGTTTTCCTTAAGCTTCTGTATTTTTCATTTTGGGCATACCTTTATGGTTTCCATTATGGGTAAACGTGATATCTTCATTTAAGGAAGTGCGGACTACCGCCCCCTCAAAGTGATTTGATTCGTTAAATACCATATGTGGGACGTATAAAGGATGGAACTATGATATTATATATTATATTATACTGCAATTATAATATACCTTTATATCATTATGATTCCATTCTATAAAATACGAAATAAAAATGAAAGTAGCGTTCATGCGTACGTACGGCTTACCGTCTCCATGAACGGTGCATTTAATTTCTTACCTCTAAATGATTATGTAATATTATAAATGCATGCATGTACTGGATATATATGACATATATGATATATAAATCATGATTATAATTCTGGATATAATGGATACATGAACAACTTGTAATTATAAAGGGTTTATTTTTGACTCAAGTACCAATGATCGTTAAAACGACCATTATTAACTTAAATAATTACATAGTGTTCATGACATGGAAATAAGTGATATAAAAGGAATAATGAACTTGAAAAAGGTTCTTAATAAAATATAAATTAACTCAAGTTTATTATTCAGGAGATTAAAGAACGACCGAGTCAAGTCGGACCAGAGGTATGGGACTTCATCTCAATCTCCTTTCATTGAGGCATATTTTGTTTTATACACAACATTCTTTTATATGGTGTATAAACCCCTTTGAATTTTATGTTTATTCAAAAGGAATCTTTTTTATACGAAGCGTTTACTAAATGACAAAAGGGAATGTTTTTGTCGTACGTATGCGGTGACAACGACTTCTCTGCCGCCGTGACCATTATTTGAGTTTCGGCTTCCTCTACAAGACATACTTTTTTTAAAAAAAGAAAAATAAATACCATGTTTTACTTTTATTTTATTTTGGTATTGAAAATGGTTTTCATAATGTTTTTATATCAATGTGTTGTATTGATATCTTGTGATTGAAATGTGGAAATGTTATGTTTCCTTTATGCATGTTTTATGTGATATGATTATGTTGAGGTTCTTGGGCATTATTATGAAGACGGGTGGTTCTATGATAAACTAAGGGCGGGTGAGCCCGATATAGCTCTCCAATGAATTGGGTAATACGAAGGAGTGTAACATTAAGGTTTCTCCAAAGAGATTTAGGTAATATATTGTGATGGGTATTACAAATGTAACCAAGAGGGTTACTCCCTACGTAAGGATGTTATGAATGCCTCAAGTTACCTTTATGTCTTATGATTTCTATGATTTATTCATGATTTGATGAGGTATGTTAAAGTGCTTATGTCTTATGGGTAAAGTATGATCTCATTCTTATGTATATATGTACCCATGTTTCCTTTCCATATTTTTATATCCCTTACTGAGCTTTTTATGCTCATCCCAAGTTTTTTGAAATGTTTTTCACAGGTCAAGGGAAAGGTACATGATATGATGATAGTGTCAAGGAAGTGTCAAGAAATAATCGATGATTTTTTTAAATATTTTTCCATTGATGGGAATGAAGAATACTATCTTTATGTAACCACTTTTTTTATATGTGGAATGTAATGAATGTTTTATGATCTAATTCTCTAAAACTATAAACCCGAAAAGATCCTCAATGTGTAATCTTGTAATAACTCAAGATTAAGTAAGGTTTAAGGTTGGGGCCTTATATCAAAAGCCATTAGCTCGGACAACCCCTTCCCATTTTGTCTCTCCACTTCCCTCTCTTACTCCATGAATCCTCACTTTGGGCAGAAGTCTTCCCAAGGAAGCCTTTGAGCTCAAACCAAAGGAAGTTACCCGATTTTAAGGTAATGTCTTCACTTGAGTCCTTTTGTTTTATTTTGTTCCTCCATCCCCCTAAACTCTTCTTATTAATTTCTTTTGTAACAACTCCAGTATCATAAATATACTAGGATGTTGTTGTAATAAGGATTCGAGCTACACTTACACACACCGGCATCTAATGGTTAAAGAACATACTGTTTCCGTGGATGGCGAATTTCGGCCTCCTGAAACGATGATTGTTCAACATTCTTTTAACACCTTAAAAGGTGGCCATTAAGATGTCACTATATTTATATATGATATATAATATGTTTATGTTTTCCTTAAGCTTCTGTATTTTTCATTTATGGCATACCTTTATGGCTTCCATTATGGGTATACGCGATATCTTCATTTAAGGAAGTGCGGACTACCACCCCCTCAAAGTGATTTGATTCGTTAATGTCATATGTGGGATGTATAAAGGATGTAATTAATGACTTTATATATTCTATTATACTGGGATTATAATATACCATTATATAATTATGATTCTATTCCATAAAATACGAAATAGAAATGAAAGCAGCGTTCATGCGTACGTACGGCTTACCGTCTCCATGAACGGTGCATTTCATTTCTTATCCCCAAATGTATTGTACTATTATAAGTACATATATATAATGGATATATATGGAGAATGAAACATCTAAATGATTAATATAATTCTGGAATTAATATATACATACCTCTCATTTAGTTTTAATTCCATTAATATGACAAAGAAAAGAAAGTAGCGTTCATGCGTACGTACGGCTTACCGTCTCCATGAACGGTGCATTTCATTTCTTACCTCTAAATGATTATGTAATATTATAGAAACATTTATATGATAGATATATATTATATATATGATATCCAAATCAGGAATGTCATTCTGGATATAAAGAACCTTTGACCACACGAACAACATGTAATTGTAAGAATTCCACTTTCGACTTAAGGACCAAATATCGACAAAACAAACATTATTAACTTAAATGATAAAATAATGTTTATAACATGGTAATAAGTGATATAAAATTAATAATGAACTTGAAAAAGGTTCTTAAGAAAGTAGAAATTGACTCAAGTTAATTATTCAGGACGTTAAAGAACGATCGAGTCATGTCAGACCCGAGGTAAGGGACTTCGTCTCAATCTCCTTTCATTGAGGAACATTTTTTTTATACACCGCTTAATTTAATACGCTGTATAAACCCCTTTGATTTTATGTTTATTCAAAAGTAATCTTTTTATACGAAGCATTTTACTAAAGGACAAAAGGGAATGTTTTTGTCGTACGTATGCGGCGACAATGACTTCTCCACCGCCGAGAGTATTATTTGGTCTTTGGCTTCCTCAACAAGCCGCAATGTTTTTAAAATAAAATAAATACCATATATTATTTTATGTATTTTGGTATTGAAAATGGTTTTGATAAATTATTCTATTATGTCAATATATTAAAATGATATATTGTGATTGAAATGTGGAAATGTTATCATTCCTCTATATTGGTTTTATGTTTTATGATTTTATATTGGTACTTGGACATTTGACGGGTGGTTATGTGATAAACCATATGACGGGTGGTGCCATGAATACCAGGATGGGTGGTTACGTTATAACCTCTAATGCATTGGTTATGGAAGTCAGCCGTATGGATATTCCATTAAGTATGTATGGAAGTTGGCCAAATGGCTATTCCATTAAGTGATATGTGTGGAGGTCGACCGTATGGTTATTCCACATAAGTATGTTTATGTCCCAAGATACCTTTATATGTTATGTGATATTTTTATGGGTTTTATGGTAATCTTTTGGTTATAAAAGTGTAAGTAATGATCTTTTATTCAGTGAAGAGTTTTTACTACTTCATAAAGGTGAAAAGTATTACTTTGATAAAGTATACATGGTAAATTTTTGCTTTGATAAACTAATAGTTTTCATTCTTTGTGTATCCCTTACTGAGCTCTTTATGCTCACCCCATGTTTTTTTGAAATGTTTTTCACAGGACCTAATGTGGAATATGGTCAAGGATGGGATCACTGGAAAGTCATGCAATATAAAACTTGGAACTAGACATGTTTCTTTTTAAGATTTTTTTATTCTATGGAAACTTAGTAGAAGTGTCTACATTGTAATCTTTTGAGATGTAGTAGTTATGTTCTAATTCTCTAGAACTCTAAACCTGAAAAGATCCTCAATTTGAATTATTCATTTAATTCAATATTAAGTAAGGTTTAAGGCCGGGGCCTTATAGTTGGTATCAGAGGTTGTTTTAGACAACTTTAGGAGTTAGAAAATTGTTAAATTATAAGTTAATTTATGGTATGACTGAAATGATATAGCATTTAAAGATTACCATGTTGCTTCGCCTAAGATATTTCTGTGTTCAGAATGGTTTTCCACAGAGGAAACAAAGCAGCTATGTTGGGACGACATCCGGAGGAAGACAACCTTCCAAATCAGCAACCTGAGATGGTCAAAATCGGAACTGAACAGTTTGTCGCAGTGATGGCACAGTTGACTCAGGCTATAAATGGTGGTGGTATCCATGCACGAGATCAGCCAGATCAACCACAGAGGAACATGTCAATGGTATAAAATTTCATGAGGCAACATCCCCTATCATTCAGAGGATCATCTGACCCCGTGCAAGCTGAACGGTGGATTAAAGCACTATAGAAGATTTTTGATGTCATGGGGTGTTCAGAACATCAAAAGGTTAGTCTTGTTGTTTACCATTTTGAAGGTGAAGTTGATCATTGGTGGTCGATGGTGAAAAATATTAGGGATAGTGATGAGATTGAGGATCTTCACTGGGACGAATTCAAAGGTATATTTCTTGAGAAATATTTTCCTAAGGTGGTTCATCTTAGGATGGAAAAACATTTCCTAGAATTGAGGCAGGAGGATGATTCAGTGGCTGTTTATGAAGCAAAGTTCACTTGTTTGGCAAGGTATGCTCCAAACTTCGTACGAGATCTTGATAGTAAAATAAACAATTTTTACTCAGGGTTAAACCCAATGTATCGAAGGGATTTAGCTTCTCGTGAGTTTAAAAGTTATGAAAAACTTGTTCAATGTGCGGAGAAGGTGGAAATGGAGTTTGCTGATGATCATGTGTTCTATGACAAACAACAGAATAAGAGGTCTAGTTGGCAGGTAAAGGGGAAGAATTCATCAAAGAAGCAAGGAGGTAATAAAACCAAATATCCATCCTGTGAGAAGTGTGGTAAAATGCATCCTGGAGAATGTTTATCCAAGTCTGGTAAGTGCTTTCGGTGTGGTAAGTCTGGTCATATTGCTCGTAACTGTAAGGAAGATGATCAAGCAGGCAATGATAAGCCAACGGTAAGATGTTTTAAGTGTAATGAAATGGGTCATTATGAAAACGAGTTTCTAATGAAGAACTCTACTGGGGGAAAGCAGCCGGACTACAAGAAGAAAGGGGTGGTGAAATCCATTGCAACAACTTCAGAAGATGTTGGGCCATCGAATGAAGTGGTATCAGGTACACTGTGGGTTTGTTCAGATTATGCCAATGTGTTGTTTGATTCGGGGTCTACAAACTCTTTCATTTCTGAGAAGTTTTCTAGTAAATTGGAAATTCCATCTCAAGATATGAATCCTGAACTTATGGTAAAAACACCCGTAGGGAACATTGAGACAAAAAGGAATTATAAGAACCTTCCTATCCTTGTTTGTGGAAAGAATCTACCCGCAAACCTTATTGTTTTTCCTCTAGTAGAGTTTGAGGTTATTTTGGGCATGGATTGGATTTCTGTTTATCAGGCTAAGATTGAATGCAGAGCTAAAATGGTTTCTTTTTAGAAAGATTTTCAGTTTGTGTACAAGAATGAACCCTTGATTTTGATAACATATCAGGTAGTTGAGAAACTAGTAAAAGATGGAAATGAATGTTACCTTGCACATATTGTTGAAAATAAAGTATCTGTTCATATTAATGATGTGCCAGTGGTAAATGTGTATCTTGATGATTTTCCTGATGAGTTGCCTGGTATTATTCATGATCGAGAAGTTGAATTTACTATTAACTTAGTTCCTGATTCTAAGACAATTTCAAAACCCCCTTATCGAATGGCTCAAGTTAAACTTTTAGAGTTAAAGAAACAATTGTAGGAGTTATTAGATAAAGGTTTCATTTGACCAAGCACATCACCATGGGGTGCTCCTGTCATGTTTGTTAAAAATATAGATGGCTCAATGAGACTTTGCATTTATTATAGAGCCTGGAATAATATTACTGTTAAGAACAAGTATTCTTTGCCTCATATCGATGATTTGTTTGATCAGCTCCAGGGAGCTCAGTATTTTTTGAAGATTGACTTGAGGTCGGGGTACCATCAGTTGAAAGTAAAAGAAGCATACATTCCGAAGACTACGTTCCGTACTAGATATGGCCATTATGAATTTGTAGTTATGCCTTTTGGGTTAACCAATGCACGTGCTGTATTCATTGACCTTATGAATAGAATTTTCCATGAGTTCTTGGATAAGTTTGTGGTTTTTTTCATTGATGATATTTTGGTGTTTTGTAAAAGTAAAGTGGAGCATGAATGTCATTTAAGGGTTATCTTACAAACCTTAAAATAAAAGAAACTATAAGGAAAATTCAGCAAGTGTGAGTTTTGGTTACAACAAATTTCATTCCTGGGTCACATTCTTTCAAAAGATGGCATAACTGTTGATCCTGCTAAAACAAAATTTTTTGAAGAATGGCCAAGACCCACAAATGTAACCGAGATCCGTAGTTTTCTTGGTTTGGAAGGTTACTACCGAAGGTTTGTTGAAAATTTTTCACGTTTATCTAGTCTAATGAATAAGATAACTCCTAAGGGTGTTAAGTTCATCTGGACCAAAGAATGTGATGATTGTTTTCAGGAGTTGAAAAGAAGATTGGCGAATGCTCCAATTTTGGAACTTCCATCCAGGAATGGTGAGTTTGTTATATACAGTGATGCTTCATTGAAGGGAGTTGGTTGTGTCCTTATGCAGAATGATCAGGTAATTGGTTATGCTTCACGTCAGTTGAAAACATATGAGGTAAATTACCCTACACATGATTTGGAATTAGCTGCTGTTTTTTTTTTTGCTTTAAGAATTTTGGAGACATCATTTTTATGGAGTAACGTGTGAAATATATACTGATCACAAAAGATTAAAGTATATATTCACTCAGAAATAATTGAACATGAGACAGAGGAGATGGTTGGAATTAATCAAGGATTATTATTGTACAATTCATTACCATCCGGAAAAAGCAAATAAAGTGGCTGATGCTTTGAGTTGAAAAAGTAATGCTTTATTAAAAATGTTGCATTTGGAACGAGATCCTTTAGTTTTTGATTTGATGAAATTTGGCATAGAAGTTGTTGGTGTAGGAAGTTCTTCTGTTTTGTTTTAGGTATCAGTGAGATCATCCCTAGTAGAAAGAATTAAGCAAGAACAGAGGGAAGACAGTGAGTTGCAGAAAAAGGTAGAGCTAGTTCAGAAGGGTAAGTTGCCTGAATTCAACATTGATAATGATTGTGTTTTGAGATTTGGAAAGAGATTGTGTGTGCCTTGTGATTCACAGTTGAAGAGAGAGTTGTTATGTGAAGCTCATAGTTCTCTATTTTCATTTCATCCTGGAAGTACTAAGATGTATAGAGATCTGCGGGAGTATTACTGGTGGGATGGAATGAAAAGAGATTTTTCTGATTTTACTGTGAAGTGTTTGACTTGTCAGCAGGTTAAAGCAGAGCAGCAGTTACCAAAAGGGATGCTTCATCCTTTACCAGTGCCAGAGTGGAAATGGGAAAACATATCCGTGGACTTTGTTGTGGGAATACTGAGGACATATTGAGGTAATAATGGAATCTGTGTAATTGTTGATCGATTGACTAAATCTGCTCAATTCCTTCCTATCTGAGATTCATTCTCTCTAGATCAACTTTCTCGATTGTATCTTTAAGAGATAGTCATGTTTATTGGAGTTCCCCTCTCCATTGTATCTGATTGTTATCCCAGCTTTTCATCTGCAATCCGATGGGCAGTCAGAACGAACAATTCAGACCTTGGAGGATATGCTACGAGCTTGTTCGATGGATTATCAAGGAAGTTGGGACCAACATCTTTCTTTGGTTGAGTTTTATTATAATAACTGTTTTCATTCTAGTATACAGATGGCACCATTTGAGGCATTATATGGGAAGCGATGTTGAACTCCATCATTTTGGGATGAAGTTGGTGAAAGGAAGCTGATGGGACCAGAATTGGTAGAAGAGATGGCAGAAAAAGTTCAGTTGATTCAGAAACATATGAGAACAGCTCAGAGAAGGCAGAAGAGTTATGCGGATAACCGGAGGAAGGATCTATCGTTCGAGGTAGGTGATGATGTTTTTCTCAAGGTTTCTCCAGGGAAAAGTGTGATGAGATTTCATATGAAAGGAAAGTTGAGTCCAAGGTTCAATAGACCATATGAAATTCTGGAGAGAGTTGGATCAGTTGCTTACCGAGTGGCTTTACCTTCGAGTTTATCTCAGGTACACAATGTGTTTCATGTTTCGATGTTGAGGAAATATATGCCAGATCCATCTCATGTTTTGAGTCCAGAGGTAGTTCAGCTAGAAGAGAACCTATCTTATGAAGAAAAACCAGTACAGATTCTTCACCGAAGAGAGAAAGTGTTGCGAAATAAGGTAATTCACCAGGTAAAGATTTTTTTGGAAAAACCATATTGTTGAAGAGGCAACGTGGGAATCTGAAAATGCTATGAGGGATAAATACCCACACTTATTTTGATAAGTGAATAAAATTGCAAGGACGCATTTCCCAAAAGGGGGGAAGGATGTAACATCCCAGGTAAATAATGAATAAAACATTTTCATATTTATTAATATTTATGAATTTAATATTAATTTTACTTTAAAAGGGTTGCTATGTTCGATAGCGTACCAGATACACAACAAAGAGTTTCATTGAAATCTTTCATTGCACACTAGTAATAAAATAATATTATTTTAAATGGTAGTTAACACATAGCCGTTGTGTTGGCGGGAATGGATAGAAATAACTAAAATATTATTTTATATGTTTTTTAAATGTTTTTACTTTTATCTAATAAAAGATAAAGGCTTAAAATATGGAAAGAATTTATTTTTAGGCGTATATGCCCTAGTTTTCACTAAAGGTTCACTTATCGCCTTTTGATGGTGAACCATCATTAAATATAGTTTTGTTCACTCTTATACATTCTATTGGACCAAATAAAACTCTCCTTTAGAATCAGGACATCAAAATTTACTTTGTGTAAATTTTTGGTATTTTTCCGATAAAGTTCATTTTTTAATGAATAGTGTAAAATGTTGTATTTTATTTCAAAACCACTTTTTATTATAATTTATTTATATGATTAGATTATCTATTGAATTGGTTTTAAAGTGAATGTAGAATATAATTTTACCATTAAATCCAATAGTGGTCGTTGGAATTAATTTCACTTTGAAATTTGACTTAAACTAGTGTCAATCTTTTGATACTTATTGTTTCATAAAGACACGCAATTTGCTCTGACAGTGGGAATTAATTATTAAATTAATTAATGTGACATATATGATTTGAATTTTGTAAAGTAGACATAATTTTTGAATTCAGAATATCAAATATAGCATAGGGTGAAGTTTTGGTATTTTTCTGAAAAACTTCAATTTTTGATGAATAGTGAAACCACTAAGTGGTAGTTAAAGAAACTGATTTTTCGTTTAAATGAAATTTTGTCACTTCTGTGATTTGATTTACAAAAATCCGACATACATGGTTGTCATTAAGAAGTAAAATGTGGTTCAATTAGATTAAAATAATTTTTTGGTGAATAGTAACTTTTAAGTTCTTAATCGTGATTAGAGATAATTAGTGTAGCTTATGGTAAAAATAATGTTTTAATAAAATGAGATGAGCTTGACACATGTCCTACCCTCATTTTATGTGTCATGTCCGACCAATACAATCCATGGGTCAACTTTGGGACCCCATGGAGTCACTTTGGTTGGGAAATGACATAAATAACTTTTTATTAAATGTTAAAGTAAAAATGAAACAAACATGAAATGTTTCACTAAAACAATTTTCACAGGGGATTATAAAAGTCATATTTTTTACTATAAATATTCATTAGAAAGATAAAAATATTTCCTACATCAAGATATTTTTTTTATAATTTTTAGACATTAAATATATTAAATTATTTATGACATCATGATGATGTAGCGATTACCACATTAATAAAGGATTTAAATAAAATGAAATGATAATGTACAATCTATGACCTAAACATGTCCAAAACCTATTGGATGGGTGGATTTAGAACCCTTATCACCTTAACCTCGAATTATATCAGTGTGGGACCTTTTGAATCCGAAACTCATTTTAAAATAAAGTAACTTTTCTTTATTTTCCAAGAATTCCCCTCCTCTCCTCTTATAAAGGTCCCCCACATATACCACCTTACCCACACTTAAAAAGCCTTTGGCTCGGCCAAACCCTACCCATTTTGCCTATCCACTTACCTCTCTTACTCCTTGAAGCCTCCCTTTGGGCAGAAGTCTTCCCATGGAAGCCTTTGAGCTCAAACCAAAGGGAGTTACCCGATTTTATGGTAATGTCTTCACTTGAGTCCTTTTGTTTTATTTTTCTTCTCCAACCCCCTAAACTCTTTTTATTCATTTATTTTGTAACAACTACAGTATAATCAATATACTAGGATGTTTTTATAAGAATTATTTTAGCTACAATTACACACACCTGCATCTAATGGTTAAATAACATACTGTTTCCGTGGATGGTGAATTTCGGCCTCCCGAAACGATGATTGGTCAATATTCTTTTAACACCATTAAAGGTGGCCATTAAGATGTCACTATATTTATATATGATATATAATATGTTTATGTTTTCCTTAATCTTCTGTATTTTTCATTTATGGAATACCTTTATGGTTTCCATTATGGGTATACGCGATATCTTCATTTAAGGAAGTGAGGACTACCACCCCCTCAAAGTGATTTGATTCGTTAATGCCATATGTGGGACATATAAAGGATGTAATTAATGATTTTATATATGATATTATACTGGTATTATGATATACCATTATGTCATTATGATTCCATTCCATAAAATACGATATAGAAATGAAAGCAGGGTTCATGCGTACGTACGGCTTACGTCTCCATGAACGGTGCATTTCATTTGTTATCCCCAAATGTAATGTACTATTATAAGTACATGTATATAATGGATATATATGATTAATGATACATCTAAATTATTAATATAATTCTGGAATTAAAATATACATACCTCTCATTTAGTTTTAATTCCATTAATATGACAAAGAAATGAAAGTACCGTTGATGCGTACGTACGGCTTACCGTCTCCATGAACGGTGCATTTCATTTACTACCTCTAAATGATTATTTAATATTATAAATACATGTATATTCTAGATATATATAATATATGTGATATCCAAATCAGGAATTTCATTCTGGATATAAAGAACCATTGACCACAAGAACAACATGTAATTGTAAGAAGTCCACTTTCGACTTAAGGACCAAATATCGACAAAACAAACATTATTAACTTAAATGATTACATAATGTTTATAACATGGTAATAAGTGATATAAAAGTAATAATGAACTTGAAAAAGGTTCTTAAGAAAGTAGAAATTAACTCAAGTTTATTATTCAGGACGTTAAAGAACGATCGAGTCAAGTCGGACCCGAGGTAAGGGACTTCGTCTCAATCTCCTTTCATTGAGACACATTTTTGTTTTATACACCACTTTATTTAATACGGTGTATAAACCCCTTTGACTTTTATGTTTATTCAAAAGGAATATTTTTATACGAATCATTTTACTAACCGATAAAAGGGAATGTATTTGTCGTACGTATGCGGCGACAACGACTTCTCCGCCGCCGTTAGTATTATTTGGTCATTGGATTCCTCAACAAGCCGTAATGTTTTTGAAATAAAATAAATACCATATACTATTTTATGTATTTTGGTATTGAAAATGGTTTTGAAAAAGTATTCTATTATGTCAATATATTTAAATGATATATTGTGATTGAAATGTTGAAATGTTATCATTCCATTATATTGGTTTTATGTTTTATGTTTTTATATTGGTACTTGGACATTTGACGTGTGGTTACATGATAAAACATATGACGGGTGGTGCTGTGAATACCAGGATGGGTGGTTACATTATAACCTCCAATGCATTGGGTATGGAAGTCAGCCGTATGGCTATTCCATTAAGTATGTATGGAAGTTGTCCGAATGGCTATTCCGTTAAGTGATATGTGTGGAAGTCAACCGTATGGTTATTCCACTTAAGTATGTTTATGTCCCAAGTTATCTTTATTTGTTATGTGATCTTTTTATGGGTTTTAGGGTAATCTTTTTGTTACAAAAGGGTAAGTAATGATCTTTTATTCAGTGAAGAGTTTTTACTACTTCATAAAGGTGAAAAGTATTACTTTGATAAAGTATACATGGTTTACTTGTTGTTTTTATAAACTAACAGTTTTCATTCTTTGTGTATCCCTTACTGATCTCTTTATGCTCACCCAAAGTTTTTTTTAATGTTTTTCATAGGACCTAATGTAGAATATGGTCAAGGATGGGATCAAGGTGAAGTCATGCTATATAAAACTTGGAACTAGACATGTTTCTTTTTAAGAGTTTTTTTTATTCTATGGAATCTTAGTAGAAGTGTCTACATTGTAATCTTTTGAGATGTATTAGTTATGTTCTAATTCTCTAAAACTCTAAACCCGAAAAGATCCACAATGTGAATTATTCATTTAATTCAATATTAAGTAAGGTTTAAGGCTGGGGCCTTATACACTATACATCGTAATGTCCTAGTGGAGGTGGACCTTAACACTTGCTTTATTTATAAGATTATCATATATTCTCAACAGGATGACTTATCTCTTAATGTGGAATATGATAAATTACCCAAGCTTTATCTAGAATTTAATGTTATTGGCCATGTCAATGAAAATATTTGTTTGAATGTCGTATGTTATTTTTTTCATTACAAGGGTATCAAGAGGATTCTGGTATGAAGAAGTTGAGAAGGATGACAATGTGGAATATAAAAACATCTGTTGGTGGGCGGAAATCCCCTCTGAAAAGAGGAAAGAAAATTCTAGTGCTAGCATTTCACATATGGTAGAGAAAGAGACTCAAGTCGTTACATGTGTAGAGCATCTCCAAGTGGATGGGGGTGATCGTAACATAGAATTGAATGTGGAAATGGTTCATTTCTTGCTGATTTCAATAGAATAGCACCCCTACCTAGGTCACACTAAATATTTCTCAAGGATCATGGAGGAAATAAATAAGCTAAGAGAAACACATGGTATCTAGGGAAAATTGGAAGATATTGAAGATGATTCCCCCAAAAATATTTCCATTATTAAGGCACAGTCTAACAGAAAAAGTTTATTGTGGATTATTAATGATTCCAACTTATCCCTCTATAGAAATTAGGATGTATGAAATACTTCTCATAAATTAATCTAGTTATTCTTTCAATGACTTACAAACCCTTAGATTCAGAATCAGAATGGTACGATGATTACGACTCTTTATATTAGTTTGGTTATGATTTTTTATTTGTCTTATTTGGTCTTGGAATGAGGGAATAACTTCTTTAATGACCCCGTCCATCTTTATTTGTCTTTTATTTGTTTTTCAAAAAAAGGATCTTCCTTTTCCTTATTGGAAAGAAATATTAAATAATTTCATCTTAAAATTTAGTGGTATAATTAAGAAATTATGAAATATGAAAGGAAAATAAATTAACCTCAAAATATAAAAATAACATATCTCATTATAACCTGTTCATAGAATTTATAATAATACAAAATTGGACAAAACAAAATTAAAGTAAACCCTCTGGCCTGAGCACAAATACATTTCTTCAAGAACCTATCATAACATTATGAATTTTACCATCATATTAAACATAAAACTTATTTTAAGGCCCGAAATTAAATGATAATCATATATTTATATTTAATTAAAATTTAAAAAACATATAGTTATAATTTTTGATGATCACTTTATGAATCACTAACCGTAATATTGTGTGTTATATTAAATAGAGTATCAAATTATTAACTATAACTAATATATTTCCCCCACTAATTTTTTTTAGTAAAATGAATTTT
The DNA here is from genome assembly GCA_963277665.1 of Viscum album. NCBI lineage: Eukaryota > Viridiplantae > Streptophyta > Magnoliopsida > Santalales > Viscaceae > Viscum > Viscum album. The sequence continues at coordinate 1,316,792,492 of OY728128.1, read as the reverse complement.
TTTTAATGACGTTAGAATGAAAACATATATAATTATGTATGTTTTAAACCTCTAAAAATACTTTTAGAATCATGTGTCAAAAACACAAGGAAACCAGAAAAAATACAATTAAATTTTATTTTTTCAGACAAAGTAATGTATATCATGAATTATGATATTCTAGAATCATACTCAATACTATAACATGTTGATAAATTGAGATACAGAAGAAACTCTGGAAGAAAATATTTGAGAAGTAATCCATTCCAAAAAAAGTATGTTATAAAATGGATAAATCATTAAAATATTCTCTTAACAATGTAAGGAAATTTCAACTAAGTGAGAAATTATTAATTCTAGGGAAAACAATAATATGTGGGAAAAAATCAAGTTGGAAATTAATAAAGCTAGATATCAAGCATAAATAATGTTGAAAAATGTTTTGAAAGGTTTTTTTTTAGGGTACAAGTAATCAAAAATAATGAATTGGGATTGAATAATTCGGCGCAAATTAATATTTCTAAATTTTTATCAATTAATCTATTGATTATAAGAAATCAGTTTACCATTCAATACTAGGAAATTCAAAGGGTATTGATATCTACGAAAATTAAAATTAATGATTCCAGGAAGAATGTAAATATAAATAAGAAACCTAATAGAATAATATAAGTAATATACTATAGAGAAAGGGAATGGGATGTTAAGGGCATGTTGTGTTTTGGATAGACAACACATGGGTGGAGGAGTGTAACATCCCGGCCTAGGTGCCACCGATCGATTCCCTAATCTGGTTTGGTACATGACCTCAGGCGTTCCTCCCCATATTTCATAGGGTGTCGAATAGTTGTTAGGGTCTGATATGTCAATCATGGGGAGGCTATACTCTCTTTTATCGAAGTAAACACCATCAGAAATAACAATCAATGGTAGAATCATATATATAATTACAAAAAACACCAATATATAATAGTAAACAAAGTATGAAATACAATTCCCAACTAAAGTAGAAAACATTTCATGCTAATGTACATGCTAAGTGTTTAAAATTAATACCCCAAATAAATACATTGACTACTCCAATAGGGTCTTGAACCATGTTTGGTTCCCTCAACCATGGTCCATACCATCCCAACCATCTAACAGGGTCCCTTTTCCCTTTTCCTATCCTCCATCCATGAAATCTATTCAGGTACCAATCAGGATGCCCAAGTAGGGTGTGAGTACGACTTAGTAGGGCACCTCCAATAGTGCCTAAAAATTCCATTCAAATAATAGTATATATAATTTTATAAATAAATAATTAAAATGAGAAAATAAATATTTCTCACATTATCAATTAATCTGTATTTAACAACAAAAACACTTGGGTTCTCATGGTCACCTAAATCTCAATATATTCTTAATGTCATGCCGAAGTCTATTCCATATAACATAATCAATAAATATTTTATTATTTCATCCACCAAGCCCCAGAATCCAGAACCAATTTTTTGGTGTAGAACTTTATTCCAAGTACCCCATTTATCAAAAATTAATATGTCTATATATCTTTCATGGGCATAGAACTTTGTGTTGATCACCCCTATTCGGAATCATACATATATACCATTTATGTTGATTGTTATGTCTATCATGCTAGTTCTCAATTATATGTATATATCATTTGATTAGATCGCCATGTCTATCACCCCATTTATCAACCATAATGATTGATCTATAATTGGCTAAGATCTTCATGTATAGACCCCATTTAACAACTATGCATTTATATCATCAACAGCTTATATTATCATGTTTATCACCCCATTGATCCATCATTAATTAATTTATAATTTAATTAGGCTAAACCCATTAATTAATTCTTCAAGTAATTAGTCACGCCTCTTTTTCTATTAATAAATTCCACAATTAATTATCCATTATCATAATCAAAATCTAGTAATAAATTCATGAATTAATTATTCTCAATTTAAAATTCAAAAAATTTATAATTATATCTAAATTTCCAATTAAACACTTCTATAATTAATTTATCAATTAATTTTCCCAATTCCCCAATTCCTAATATTAAATCATATCCAAAAATCATCACTTAATTTCTTGATAATTCATTCATCAATTAATTATCCAAATTCCACAATTTCATGAATTTAATAATCAATACTCAAATTAATTATCTCGTTCATTGATCCAAAATATCATAATTTTACAACCATATTAATTAATTAATTTATCTCATTAAATAATTCAATGAGAGACTTAAATTTGTAATCAAATCTAGTAATTCTACATCATAAATTTATTCAATCAGGATCATGGTTGTGGGAGTTGAATTTTTGACCACCTACCTTTATTCGAAGATTCAACAATATTTTCAATGGCTAACTTCCACAAGGAAATATTTGGATGGTTGCAAAGAGGCTCTTAGGATTGATCACATGAATTGAATGTCTCAGAGGGGGTTTGGAACTCCAAATTTCATGGAGTGTTTCCCTAGGTTGAGAAGAGGATAGATGTAGTGGATCCAATAAAAATCAATTCCATTACCACATTAAAATTGCATGTTATGCATTTACTATATTTTTAATCCATAAAAATGATTTGAAATAGGATTTTAAATGTTTTCACTGAAAAAAAAATCACCTAGGATTTATTTTTTTTAAAACCCTCCAACAATTACATGATGTATAATCCCATTAAAAGATATGTAAATCTTCTATAGTTGAGTTTTCTACCCATTTTCCTTTTGAATCCTATCAACTCCCCATAAACTGATTTTTAACAATTTAACCCTTTATACCTGGAATCCAATAATTCACAAGAATACATCCCCAAACCTTATTTCATTTTATCCAACAGTCGCTCTCTATATCTGAAAAATACTAGGACACTAAAAAAAATAGAGATAAAATACTTGAAAAGGACGAGATATTTCAATCTCCCCACCTTATAATATCTCATCCACGAGATGCACTTACAATCACGTCTAAGATTTCAAGTTAAAAATATTAGGAAAATTTTCCCACATATTTTCATCCCCTTCCAAAGTTTCCTCCTGTATATGCCCATATTTCCATAGTATAGAAACAATCAGCACAGTGTTTCCCCACAACAATTTCTCACTACGATCGAACACACATATCTGATGCTCCTAAAACAAAGAATCTATATAATTCCCAATATTATCCAAATTTATTATGTGAGAAGGGTAATTATAGTACTTATATATTTGTGACATATGAAAAACATCATGTATAGTGCTTTATTTATATAGAATATCCAATCGGTACACCATCAGTTCGATTCTCTCCACAACCTCAAATAGTCTAATAATCATGGTTTCCAACATTCCATACCTCTATATCATATGGTGACCTAAAATAGGAAAGACCCTAATAAATACTTGATCACCCTCTATAAACTCTAGTGGTTTCCTCAATATATTATAATATGACTTCTTCCATATATTTTCCAAAGCCATATGTTTCCAAAATAGTAGTACATGCTCCGACGTCTCCAACATGAGACTTGATACCAACACCTCTAAATCATTAGCCTATATCCATCATAGTAGATATCTACATTTCTTACCATAAATAGAATTGAATGGTTCAATCTTTATAGTTTCATAACAACTATTATTATAGAAAAAAAATCACTCAAGTCAAGTGATTATCTAAAGATACACCAAATTCAAAAATAAAGCCCCATAATATATCCTAAATTACCTATATAATATTCTCAAAATACCATTAATCTATGGGTGGAAGTCCATACTCAATAATACCTTCATTCCAAGTGCCTTCTTCATGACCTTCCCAAACCATGAAGTAAATTGTGAATTGTGTTCTATAACAATAGTCCATGGTACCTTATGCAGACGGATTGCCTCCTGAACATACAAAACTCTTTGATTATCCAATAATAAAGTCTATAATTTAGGAAATAATTGTGATAATTTTTTCAATAGATACAAAATAACTTAAATAGCATCATTATTCTATAGAATATTTAGAAGACCCGCCAAAAATTCCAGAGTCATGTCATCCCACTACCATTTCGGAATGGACAATGGCTAAAGCAAACCACCCAGTCGTTGACTCTCTGATTTAACATGATGAAAAGTGAAACATCGTCTCACAAATACTATAATACCTTTATTTATTACTGGCCAAAAAAACTATCATCATAGGTCATGGTACATTTTGGTCACACCTGTTTGTATTTCCCACTTTAAGGCATGAAATTCCTACATAATCTCCTATCACATGTTCATAGTCACAAAAAATGGATTCCTGACATAGATGATCTCTTATTCAACTATTCTCCAATATGAAGGTGACTCCACACGTTCATGGATTTCCCTCAAGTTCAAATACTCCATATCCCCATACTTCCTATCTTGGAACCATCTCAAATGTGTAGACTACACTAAAACTAATTTGGGATACATCTGCTCAAGAATTTCCCGAACCACCACCTGCTTCTCATCCAGTAAAGACATCATATTTCGCTCAGCACTAGACTCCTGAACCATCTATGTCTTAGTTTTCCTACTCAATGTGTCATCCACCCTGTTTACCATTTTAGGAATATATGCTTTCTCAATGTCAAAAGACAGCATATACTCAACCCATTTCCACTGCTGACGATTCAAATCTCATCGATAGAAAATATTCATTAATCTCTTATGATGGTTAAACACCATTAAATTATCACCCACCAAATTATTCCACCATCAAATCAGAGTATAAACCACAAATTCTAACTCAAGGTCATGTGTAGGGTAGTTTCGTTTGTGTAGCCTTAGTGGTAGAGACCCATACACCACAACACAATATCCCTGCATCAGTAATTCTCTCAGTACAATACTAGAAGAGTAAAAATAAACTATGTACTCCATTCTTATATAAGGTAGAATCAACATTGGTGTCGACGTAAAATTCTTAATCAACTCTTGGAAAAAATTATATCAGGATTCAGACCATTCAAACTTTATCCCCTTTTTTGTCAAGCTCAAAAGTGGTTCTACCAAATAGTAAAATTTGTAAATTAATGTCTGATAATATCCGACTAAACCTAGAAGGCATTGAAGATCAAAAGTGTTCTTGGGTTTCTCCCAAGATACCACTACCTAATCCTTCCCTGGCTCAACTAACATACTATCCTCTAAGATGATGTGTGAAAAGAAGTGTATCTGATTTATCAAAAACTCACACTTAGATATCTTAGAGTATATCCAATACTCTCCTAGTGTACATAAGTCATTGTCAAGGTGTTGGTAATGACCATCATGAGTCTTAGATTACACCAATATTTCATCCACAAACACATCCAAAAAGTAATCCAGATATATATGAAAGATCTTGTTCATCAAGTCCATAAACATTATTGGTGCATTCATCAACCCAAATGACATTCTGACAAACTCATATTGGTCATTTTTACTTCTAAAAGTAGTCATTGGTATATTAGAATTCTGAACTCTTAAATGATGTTACCCTTATCTCAAGCCAATAATTGAGAACACTGAAGCTCCTCTTAACTGGTTGAATAGATCTTCAATATGAGGAAGTAGATAGTGGTTTTTTATAGTTATCTTGTTCAGCTTCCAGTAAATGACACATAAGCGTAATCTCCCATATACTTCCTTTACAAAAAAAAACATAGGATAACCCCATGGTGATGTACTTGGGGGGGTGAACCCTTTACCCTCCAACTCCTCCAGCTAAACCTTGAAATCATGATGATCAATCAGATTAATTCTATAAGGTGTAATTAAAAGTGATTCAGGCCCTACCATGAGATCAATAGTGAATTCCACATCACTCTCATGTGGAATCCCTAATAATATTCCGGAAACACATCTTGACAAGGTTCCACTACTAATGAAAATATATCATGCTTTACCTATTTATCATCCAGTATAATAATAGAAACTTGGGTATAATCACTCCCAGTTGCTAAGTAATTGGCCCTACTTGGCCTACCTAGATATCCCATTACCTATATTGAATGTAATTTTCACCCTTAGGAGATGTAAACTTCACCCTCCAACCGTAACATTCAATGTGGGCTCGGAATACAACAACCCAGCCCATACCCATAATTAAGTGAAATCCTAACATGTCAAGAATAAAGAGATCAAATAAAAATTATATTTCCCAACTTCAAAGAACATACCTTGCACAAACAAATGTATCCTGACCATACTCATAACGGTGTGTCTATCACCATCGTTATATTCATGAACTCCACCACTAAGGTCAAACCATTGAAATCATTTCATATATAAAGGATTGAGAGGAACTGCTATCAGACAAGGCACTGGAAAATATAGGAACTACAAGAATAGTACCTCTCACTATCGATGGCCCAGCCATGCTATCTATAAGTATAGGCTACACTGCCTTTAACTATCCTACCCCCCTTCCCAGTAATTTTGTCCGAATCCCCAGAGTTTCACCACTATGATGATATGGGATATCTTTTCCAGAAGCACCATGAACACTACCACCTCGACCAGAATAAATCGATCTACCATACAGATATAGTGTAGTAGATACCCTTCCTGCACCATAGTTCTATCTAACTCCTCCATCACTAACTGTCTGCATTGGGTTCCTGCAAAACCACTTTTTATGTCCCACCTTATTGTATGCTTGTTATGCTATTGGGGGTTAGGGACAATTTTTTATAAAGTGTCCCGGATTACCACACTCGTCACAAGGAAATTGGGTAAGATCCCAAGGGATTGATCCTACTACTGCACAATTTTCTTCCCACTGCTCTAGCAAAAGTTCACATAGTTATGCTCCCTTATCTTGAAATATGTACCTCCAGATCATCTAGAAGAACCATTGTTCCACCATTAGAAGCCTCCTTCAAGTTTCCCTCTAAACTGAGAGCCTGATTAACCACTTTTGAAAACATATTTAGTATAAAGATATTTAATTGGGACTTAATTCCAAATCAAAGTCCATACTAAATAAATTTTGATAATGTAGATTCATCTTATTCCAGTATGGTTGAAAAGTGTTTCAACTCTATAAAATATCAAGAATAGTCTATCACATACATGTTCCCCTGATTCAATATTATGAACATGATTTCTCTCTCCTTCCTTAGTGTCTCTGGGTAGAAGTGCTCCATAAACATCTCCAAGAAGTCCTTAAATAGAGTTCTATCAGTCTATTCAGTCTGAGCCTAGATGTCCCACAAATTCTTCACTAATCCTAATAGAATACAAGTAGCCAACATTTCCCTCTTCTCAGCAAGAGTCTCCAAATGGTTAGCTATCATCTCTATCAACTCAATACAAAACATAGATGCCTTCGGTCCAAACTCTCTAGTAAAATTTAGAGGGTTCTGCAACTGAAACTACCGCTTCATGTCCGATATAAATTTCCCAACCCACCCTAGGTCTCTCCCAATGATTTTCATGAAATGAGAGTTCTCTTAGAATTTATCCCATGCTTCCTCACCTAGAACTATCAGTGCCTCAGGTTCCACCACTAGTGGATCATCCACAACAATGTCTTCCTGTCATCCGCATAACAGAATTCATCATGGGGGAGTATATCTAAAATCAAAAAATTTCTTAGGACTCATAACAAAACATTATCACATTTACGTATGTGGAAAACCACCAATCATAAAAAGTTGCTTCACCAAATCTCATTAACCAGTCAAAAATGAGGCTATATCACTACCCTTAACCATCCTATACCTAAGTCTTGGTTCAAAAAGGGTATCCTCATATCATGTTTCACATTTATGCACCCTTCTATTTGAATTTTTCTTAATTTAAAACTCTCAATTTCATATCAGACATCATTTTCAATTCAATATCACAAGCAAGGAAAAATAGTCTAAGTTCAACAACATACCCAAAACCCATTTTCCTGTTGTGTTCCTAAAATAATCCATGTAACAACATAATCCTAAATTACTAGAATGATTCATGCATACTTTTATCTCATTCCAGTTTGGGCTACAATTAAATTTTCAAGAATATCAAAAAAAATCAGACCACCCAAAAAGTGTTCCACCCAATGTGAAATGACATTCAATTGTAAATGTTAATATTAATAACAAGAATCCCACCCTGAGTACTTGGGTTTTCCCCCAAACATGGGTTTTCAACTCCCATACATGAGCTCATTACTATCCCTCAAAACTTTCTAGTCTCATATCTACCTTTCCTAACTCATGATACAAAATAAGTAGAAAACAAAGCTCCATTTGATACCACAATATTACATCCTAACCCAGGTTCCACACACTAGTGCTGCCAAGTCAGTTCTCCACATGACCTCAGACTTGCCTCCTCATACACCATAGGAATCATACTAGAATATAGGGTCAAATAGCCAATCATGGGGAAGATATACACTCTTTTATCATAGTAAACACCAACCGAAATAACTAGTAATGGAGGAAGCCTATATATAATCACAAACAACACCAATATCTCATCGTAAAAAAAGTTGTAAATACAATATCCAACTAAAGAAGAAAACATGTCATGATAATATATGTTTAAACCGTATAAAATTCAAACCCAAAATAAAGACGTCGACTACTCTCATCAGGTCCCAAACAATGTTTGTTTCCCTCGACCATGTTCCATCCCGACTCATCCATCTAACACATGCCCTTTTCCCTTAACATGTTTTTCATCCATGAAATCAATTCGATTACCGATTTGCCATCCATTTTAAGGTGTCAATATGACTCAGTAGGCTACCACGAACAGTTTCTAAAACAAATACAATCAAATAATTGTTTATTTATTTTAATAAATTAATATTTTCAATGCACAAATAAACAGTTATCACATTATCATTAAATATTTATTTAACAACATAAACCCACAGGTTCTCGTGGACACTTGAATCTCAATACCTACTTCGGCCCATGCCGAAGTCTGATCCATATAACATAATCAATTCATATTTCATTATTTTTACACTTAGCATCATATTTCATTGCAAATGTTTTGGGTGAAGAACCCCATGTGTAGTGCCCCATTTATTAATCATCCATATATCTATATATCTTTCAAGGGCATGAAAATTCATGTTTACTACCCCTATTCTCAATCATGTATTTATACTATTGGTATAGATCATCATATCTAGAACTCTGGTTCTTAATCATGCGAATATGTCATTTGTGTAGATCATTAGGTCTAGCACCCCATTTATCAACCCTGCTGATAGATATATCATTCGAATAAATCCTCATGTCTAGCACATATTTAACTACTATGACTCTATATCATCATCGACCAATATTTTTACATCTATCACCCCATTGATCAAACAGTAATTAATTTATAAATTAATTACTCTAATCCCATTAATTGATTCAGCAATTAATAAATCACATGTATTTTTTTGTTAATCAATTAAATAATTAATTTGCTATTATCATTCTCATGATCTAATAATTAATTCAATAATTAATTGTTCTCAATTTAAAATTCTATAATTTGATAATTAACTCAACAACTAATTATCCCTGAATTCCCTATTCAATACTCCGATAAAAAAATTATGAGTTAATTATCCCAATTCCAAAATTCCTAATATTCAATCAAATTCACAAATACTAAATTCATACAATTATAATTAATTCATCACTTAATTATCCTAATTCCACAATTTAAAAACACTCATAATTATTTATTCAATTAATTATCTAGTTCATTGATCCAAAATCTCACAATTTCACAACATGCATATACATAATCAAAATCAAGACTATGAGAATTTAATTTTTTACCACAAACATTTAACTAAAGATTCAAAAATGTTTCCAATGACCAACATCCATGAGGAAAGATGGGGATGGTTAAAAAGAGGATCATGGGACTGATCACTTGAATGGAATGTCCAGAAAGGCATTTAGCTCTCCAAAATTGGCTGGACTGTTGCCCTACGTCAAGAGGAGTAGAGTTGCACTGGATCCAACAAAAATAATTTGTGTAGCCACTTTAAAACTATAGGTCAAGAATTTACATGGCCTATATTCTAGTTACACATCATGAGGTTATTTTTTAAAGTAATTTGCTGAAAATCCTATCACCTCATATTTATTTTATTAAAACCCCACCAATAATTACATGATGTGTAATCCCATTACATGACGTATAAATTTTTTTCAGTTGATCTTTCAGCCCATTTTTGTTTTAAATCCCCTCAACTCACCATGATCCCATTATAACTCATTACCCATTTATACCCAAAATTCATTAATTATTAAGAATAAATCACCTAACATTAGTACATTTTCTCCAAAAAAGTATCTCTATCACTGAACAAGACTGATCTAGTAAAAAAACATAGAGAGAAGGGCACTTAAAAAGATAAAATCTTACATGGAGGGGGAATGGATGGTAGGTTGTGGGACCACAAAAAAATGGAATTCAATGGTTGGGAGAATCTAGGAGAGGAGGTTTGGAATTTTTATTTTTGTAGGAGGATGAAGATGGGTTGGGGTTGTAGCTTCAGGGTCAGTGTTAGGGATGGATTCAGCATTGGGTTCATGGGTGTTGAGGGTTGTGGGTGGAGAGTTATCAAGGGATGCATTGGGGAGGGTGTCGAGTACATCGGCATTATCAACATAGGTGGTGGGGTTTGTGGGTGGGATTATTCTTCAGATGCATTGGTGGAATCAGTTTTAGCAATGTGGGTGGTGGGGGTTATGGGGGAGGGTATTCAGGGGCGACATCGGGGATGGTTTTGGTGAAGGGGGTTGGGGGGTTGCAGGTGGGGAATCATCAGGGGAAACATCAAGGATGGAAACATCGCCTATAGAATTATGGTGGTGTGGTAGGGTCATGGGGTTTTAAAGTTATTTCAATATATTTACTCATGATCAGGGTTATGGGTCAATCTAATTCTATTGGTATCTATGAAAATGGATATATATAATCTATAGCCATAGAATCAACATGTTATGTCTTTAAGTACAATTCTTTTTTGAAACATTGTTTATATTGAATTGGGTGATAATCATCATCTCTCTCATCTCAATTTTAGATATTTTGAGGGAGGATATGGGGGATTTAGGGGGTTTTCATTTATTTATCTCTAGTCAGGGTCCAAACTCTAGCTATAGTTTAATCTAATACCATATGTTTCTATACTAATTCATATATATAATCAATAGACAAAACCTCAAGATTATTATGGATATAATTTCAATGCATAGTAGTGTTACTGTATATTCCCTTGGGGGATGATCATCAACTACCTCCACTTAGTTTTATAATATATATAGGGGATAGTCTGGGTTAGTGATGAGGTTCCCGGTGGTTATAGGCATGTGTGAAATGTATAGTAGTTATTATTGGATTTCATGGGAAGTATAAAACCCATTTGGTTATTATATGAGTAATCTTGGAGTGTTTAAATATTGTAGATAAAGAAATGGTTTTTTATTTTATTCTCACCATTAATATTTATCTACCCTTGGGAGGTTAATAGGTTGTAAAACCTCTCATTAATCAGATAACAAGAAGATGAATAAACAATTAAAGACTAGGATAGAATTAAAACTGGGAAGTTAACCCGGAACAATTTACGAAATCATCATACTATTTTCAATATTCTACTTCATTTCTTTCTTTTTTTTCAAAAATCTAAAAAATAAAAAACAACATTTTTGTAGATAAAAAGTAAAAACAAATTTTTTTGAGTACTCCTAACTTAGAGAAAACTATAGGTAACCACTAATTGGAAATTTATCCTAGTAATAATATTATTTTTTATGTTCCCCATGATAATTTTGTGACACTAATGATCTTTAATATTCCCATATTTCCTAATTTTTTCCCATGTGGCATTATTTTTGATTCATTACCTGATTTGGTTATGCAATATGTGCAAGTGATAATTTTTTATCCACTCATGTTATGAATGTGTGCTTCGTGGATAGGATATTATCTTAATGGTTCTACATAGGTCTTCTAGACTATTTATCAATCATTAAAATGCCCTTTTCATGAGGATAGTCAAAAATAAATTTATAATATTCCAATATATATCACAATGACCGATATTGGGTTAGGTATCAAGGAAGCAAATTTGAATAACATAATGATTATGAAAAACACTTTTTTTGTTTTTATGTATTTCTAAAATAATAAATCGAAACATGGAACCAAATATGGAAGTCACAAATATAATTGAATGATATGAAAACAAGGCAATTCAATATGAGTGAAGAACAAAATGTCAGCAAGAACAAGGCTATATTCTAGTTATTCCACTCTCAACTACCTATCATGGATCAAAAATATTAAAAACCATGGATCCTTAATCACACTCAATGCATGTATAATGAAACATATCATAAAAAATATCTCTCCAAAACTATGAACACTCAACTACAATAGTTCTCCAGTATAAGAGGGCTCCTCCAGAATGGAAAAGGAATTACCAAATAAATTCATTCTGGATAGGAAATCATATAAGCGATAATGGTTCTGCTACGATCATAAAATCAAACAACCAAACTTAGATACATAGTTAAGCTAAATAAGAGAATTATACATAAATTAAATGATGCAGGATAGCATAAAATCATTCTTTTGAAAGTGTGTGCTCTCGCAACACTCCAAATCACTATCACAATCTATTAAGGGTAAAGAATAGTTGATGATAATCATGATCATTGGATCTCTAGAAATTTCTGAGTTTCTATTAATGGATTAATCATATTGAAGTCTCTCTTCAATTTTTGGAGTATTGAGATCACAATAACTAGAGGGATAATAATAATATTAATAAATATATATTTAAAAAACTATAATAAGAATGAAAAAATGAGAAGTGACAAAGAATTAGATTACGCACAGGTCTTATAAATCAATATTGGTAATTAGGTCCCATGAATTAGGAATCATTATTAGATTATCTTTGTAATATTAAACAAAGAGGTTAATTCCCATAGTTATTAGAAAAATGGAACAGAAAATTAGTGACGATCTAATTAACAGGTAAACAAAATTTCCAGATGCTGCACTGTGAGGTTCTCATCCTCAGCTCCCAATGGAGTACATATGATAAAATCCAAGCTCTAATAATGTTATGTGCTTACCATATCGTATTCATGCAAAAAGGTCACCATGAACGTAATCCTATATGTTTTCCATTTGGAGATTTAAAAGGTTATGATTATTGATGTGAATATATATCTAATCTTCTATCCCTAATTTAGTTCCCAGGGTCTTTTTCTCCTTTTTATGTTACTATTTATCATATTTTGGGAGGATAAATAGAAAAATAATCAATGTTGACCTTTATTGGAGTATCTCTAATTTATTGGATAAATATTTAATCCTTGTGTTGTTGACCATAATTTATTTTTTATGTCCTTGGTGTAGAATTGGTCTTACTCAAAATATCCTTTATTTTCCTAGTATGGAATCCTTGTGTTGTTGACCATAATTACATTTTAATATGATATTACAAAAAAAATTAAGAAAGAACCTTTTTTTATTTATCTTTTATTTTTAATGGATTATTCACTACTGGAGTAATGGTCTATAAATCACTCAATATACTTCCTTATTAAAAATTCCTTCTGGGATATTATGTTTTTTGTATATACTATTTTATTTTATTTTTTGATACCATTTTGAAATTATTTGATACCTTTTTTTCTCATGGGTTATTTATGATAAGATGAAATGTAAGATTTTAAGTGGAAATCATATATATGGATGATGAGGGTGGGGTATTATTTCACACTAAATTGAATTAGAAATATATATATCAAGATAATAATGTTTTGTGTGGGTATAATTTTATTTTATCTATTCTCACAAGGTTATGTATGTGAATAATTATAGTTTAATATGCATCACAAGGTTTTATGTGGGTATAATTTTGGTTTAGATTTGTTCACAAGGTTGTGTGTGGGTATAATTGTGGATTATCTATGATCAAAAAAATTTACTGTCTATAAATGGAGTTATAATATGTTCAAATGTTTTTTGTGCACATAATTGTGGTTGATGCATATTCAAAATTATATATTTTCTTTTTGATATTTTTATGTCAAACTCTTAAGCATATTCTTCTCCCTATGTTATGCTCTCATGGATCATGCTTATTACCTAATATTTCCACGTACTTTTTTTGCATGTCCTATGTTATTCCAAGCCTTATTCCATGAATCGTGACTCTTGACCTATAATTCATTGGGTATGAATTTCTTATGTAACTTGATTATACCCATATTCTTATAATATACACAATTGTAATATTTTATTATTATTATTGATTACGTTTGAACTTACTGAGAATATAATATCACCACTTTATTATGTTTTCATCCATCAAGTTATAAACATTAGTGAAACTTATGATAATTCTATAAAGGGTCAAGTGTGGTTTTATTGTGGAGAATTGATCATACGTTGTGAATAATAAGATTCACATGTACCTTGTTATCAAGGACACTAATCCATACATTCTTGGGATGGTGTGATTATTTATGAGACGGAATTTTTATATCATAATAATTATGTCAAATAAATATGTCTTTACCATAGGTCTACACACACAGCCTTGAGAGACAAAACGACTGTCATTGATTCTTTATATCCTTGTGAAGATTAAATCATGACACTATATTAGAGTGATGGTGTAGTCTTTGACTCCAATGTCACAATACGTTGGCCTCCTTATGTAGCATCATGGATCCCTATGTAAAATTTAATCAACCACTCATTTACTTATTTAATTTTCCCTAGATAATTACGTTGGAATAATTAACCTCAAAAATGTAAACATCATGGAATTAAACCATTATTCTTCAAATATGTTATTTTCAATGGACTTCATAATTTGTAGAAAATTTGGAAGATTAAGTTCAAGATTTCCTAAAAATTAGTAAATTATGTAAAAACAAATAATATTATAATAAAATAAAACAAAATACTACTAAAAATGAAAAATAATGGAAACTTTTTAAAACCAATGGAATTTGTGAGAATAGTGGGTGTTAGTAGAAAAATTACCAAAATGAACTATAGAAATAGATTAGGATTTCCCAAGGGAAATACATCTTATCTGATTACATTACTTACCTATTTAATTTTTTTGTCCCCAATATTCTCACAATCAAATATTTAAGCATTATAGAATTCTTTGATGGGAATAATGGAACTTGAATAAAACTATTTCTTTTTAAGTAATAAATTAATTAAACAATATTTTAGTTCTAAATTAGGTTATTTCTCTATAAGATGGATGTTTACAGGTTGATACTCGACATCATGTGTTGTTAATTCCCTTAATGATTAATTATTTTTACCTATGATATAAAAATTATGTTTTTATAATTTTAAAGAATACGGGTTTATAGGGGTCTGAATATTTTCAATTTGACCATAAATCTAACAGTTTTATTATTTTGGTGTCGTTGATACAAAAGCCTCACATGTTTATGTATAAATGGTGGTAGTTCCCCTAGATCCAAACACACTATACAAAATACCTAGAAATAGAGGAATCCAGAACAAAAATTAATGTTAAAAAATTAATGAATATAAAAATTAAGTTAATATTTACAAAATACACATGGATATTATAAAAATAGACATATTCTAAACATTATCGCTCCCTAGAAATGAATCCAAATTTTGATCATACATCCATGAAACATCAAATTTTTTAGGTAATAAATAATAATGTACAATATAGGTTAGACCTCAAGTTATCATTATTAGATAACTGAAGTTTCATAGTGTGTATTTATGATTTTTTAATTATATGAAGCTAACAAAGGGGTGTTTTGATTGATTTTTGAAATAAAATAATGAAACAAAAATAACCTGAATTACTATTGAATTTTGGAAAAAGGGTTTTGATCAAGATATATAGGGTAATTAGATCATATAAAGTTTTATATTAATGTTATAAGGTTCAATATTTTCCAAATTTGAATATGATTTATGTAACTCTTGGTTTGTGGTTAACCAGAATCCATATTTCCCTCAATCCCATTTTAGATGATACAATTTGATGTGAGTCTTGAAATAATTATTTTATTGAAAATTTCCACAACTTAGGTGAGCTAAAGGGACTAGCAATGTAAATTAATATCTTATATGTATGATAAAATAAAGTTTATCTAATGTTTTATCATAATCGCAAAACATGTTTCCAAAATCAAAACACAAAAACAATAAATTAATACATATGATTTTATGTAATTAAATGTATAAAAAAATAATGTTTCAAATATAAACTATTTTTATATATAAACACTTGAAATTATTAAATAATAAAATTATATAAAACTAGTAGATAATAAGGTGTCAGGACTCCCTAAAAAACTACATGACTCTCTTTAAATGATCTCCCACTATTTAGATCACCAAATATAGGAGAGGGTAGGTTTTATGGAACTATGTATTCATCCATTATATCTTTATAAGGATGGAGAAATATAATTTCTAGATGATAATAGGATCCCCCTAACTCTCCAAAATGGTAGCAATTCACCCTTTGGGTTATCTTCTAAATGAGGTACCTAAGGGTCCAATTTATAGTAAAAGTAGAAGGTGGGTTTTTGAAACATATTTTTATAATACAACCTTCATTTGAGATTTGGGGAAGTAAATTACCATATATTGACTTTAACAGAACATGGGTGTTTTTATTTCAGCTATTGAATGTATCTACATAACATTTAACACTCATTAGATTTATAGGATGGGATATATTTCCAAAATACAAATTTTTACCCTTGAATTTGAGTATATTTGTAAATTAAAAATAGATCCCTTCATTTAATTATTTAAATGAATGAATTGGTCAAAGGTTTCTCCCAAATATTTGTTTCAAATATTTTTTTTATCTACCCACAATTTTTCATACTAATTAGATTTGTATATTTTTAGAATGTGAATATAAAATCACCTGTGTGCTTGATCTTCCTTGATATTTGGATAATTATACATCCACTTATTCTTTGGATCTTCAAATTACCTCTGCGCACAATGAAAACATCAAACCAAGGAAAATTTATGTTTCTAACAACTCAATATATTGATAATATCTAATATTATAGAACTCAAATTATTAGAAAAAATGTGGGGATAGTCACGAGGCTAGATAATAACACATTAGTTTTGTTAATGTCAAAATATGGGTTTTTTATTGTCCCAAATATAAGTACTATTATGAAATATGTGTACAAAACCACCTTCTATTTTTTATTATAAATTGAAAACATGGGAACCCCATTTGTATGTTTGTTCAAAAAAGTTAAGTGATTAAATTTTAGAGATTTATAAGGTCTTTATTATCATTATTTATTTTCTAGAGATCCCTATCATCATAAAGAGAAAAAGGATTTCGTCAGAGATCCATGCGAGCATCATCCTCCTCTAAATGACAATATAAATTGTAGGCAATCATTGAAAGGGATCAAGATAAAAAATAATGGTTTTTTACACTAAATTGGTTTCTAATTTTCCATAATTTTAGTTTGTAAAAATTTCAGGGATATGTATCTAAATATAATTTCAATTTGAATCGTTATGTTTTGTTGCATTGAATGAAATAATCTAATTAATAATAACATTTTGGTTTTTTTTTAGTGTGGAAATTTATGTAAAAATGGTTGGAATATATAAGTGGTCTTTTATTTTGCAATAAATATAATATATTAATGTAATTGGTGGTTCCTGCACCTCACATAATTTGTTGATCTAGGACATGCAACAGTTAAACCAAGGATCGTATACAATTATGTCCTTTAAAAGGGTATTGGGTGAAATAAATATTATACATAATCTAGGGAAAAAAATTATATAAAACATTTTCAAAATTTTGAGAAAAAATAAACAACCAAAAGTCACTAGTTAATTCAGGTTGTTTGGTTTCTTTATTATGTTTTAAAAATCATTCCAAACAACCCTATTTTAGTTTCATATATTTAAATGATCTAAAATACACACTCATGAAATCCAATTCTCTTGAGATATGTCTTAGGTTATACTGAATCTATATATTATCATTTAAATCCTAACTAATTTAAGGTATAAATACCATTTGTTTAAATTTTTGTGTCTTTGTTGGGGGTTTCCAAAATTTAAAGTGTGTATATTTTTATATGGTCTTTTTGATATTGTAAATATATATTTAGTTCTTTTCATTATTAAAATTTTTTCATCATGTTATGTTATTAATTATTCTCTATATTGGTCTCTTATATGATGAATTTTTATTTAAGGAACCACCACCATTCCAACCCAAACCAAAGAGGAACCAACATCACTGACACTGAAACACCCAAATAGAATAATTAAAGGATGACCTGAAAAAAAATTATATTATTATAAAAATTAATTTTTTTGGAGTTAAAATTGATCAATATATTATTTTTTATATCAGGGATGATAATAATTATACATTTAATGAATTAATGTTTCTTGACGGAGAGTATTAACTCGCATATATACAACTTCTAGTGGAGCACTAGATTTTTGAAACAAAACACAGTATATTTCACCTGTTAATTAAATCAAATAGAAATTTTGGAGATAAAATGTACATATACTTAATGAAATTTTATATTTAATTTTCAACATTAAACATATGGGATTGGTTGGGGAATATGTCAAATTAAGATCATTTCTATTTTCCTTAGAAGAAACTAAATAATAATTATTGTTTGTACACACCAAATGTAGGTTTTGTGGACATGAGAATCCATTTTCTAGAAAAATACACCCCATCCTATCAAACTAAATAAATAATATAATGAATTTTTATAATTAGTCAGTCTCAAGGGAAAAAACTTAGAGATTATTCGAAATAGTTTATGAAAATTTGTGAAAGTTTCCCATATCAACAAATGAGTGATCAAATACCGGTACAATATTTCTATGATGTAGCTAAATGTGAATCTATATTAAATAAGACTTTAGATGAAGTGTGTAAACTCATTGAAAACATGACAGAAAACATGAAACATTTTGATTAAAGGTACAACATACCCATCAGATAAGTCAATGATGTGTAGAGTTTTGATTTTGAGAAGAAGGTGCACTTAATGTTCAAAGATTTATATACCCCAATTTGATAAAATTCACTTTCTCATGAAGAATCCCAACCCCCTACTCTAATTCATTGGTGTATATGAGTTTTTAACACCTATCATTCTATTATTTATGAGGAAACATTCATTGGTCATCCATAAAACAAATCCAATAGGATATAAACATACTATCCATCCATCTATGAATAGAACGATAACCATACATCTATGAAGGTGGGATTCTAACCAAAATTAATAAAAATGAAACCTCCAAGGGTAGGGTATTCATGCTCTAACCACCCAAAAATCCTTAACGACCAAAAATTCATTTCCATTAAACACTAAAAACATAATCCTAAACTATAAAACTAATGAATAAATGGTCATAAATAACCTTTAATTCCAAAAAATTACTCATTTTACCATAAAAGACCGAAAAAAATAATTAT
This sequence comes from Viscum album, assembly GCA_963277665.1. NCBI lineage: Eukaryota > Viridiplantae > Streptophyta > Magnoliopsida > Santalales > Viscaceae > Viscum > Viscum album. The sequence continues at coordinate 1,316,772,993 of OY728128.1, read as the reverse complement.
GCAAACTCACCAACTAGATAGAGGGAGTCTACTGTCAAGGGTCAATTAAACTACCATCTCAAACAATATTCAATCCATGAGACAAAGTGAATGTAATTGTAATTATAACAACCCCTGATTTTCATATATAGATATTGAATTTTTTAGATGAATATTAAATACATTACAAAAACACACACCTAACAATGATAATTGTTTAGTGTATTTAGAGACTAGGTACAAAATCTTATTAATTCATCAAATGTCTTAAATGTCACCCAAAAATATCTTCCAATTAAGTAATATTAATATTTAATCCCTATTTAAATCCATTCTTCATGACTTGGGGAAGGAAATATAAATAAGGGAGAGATCAGATGCTCGGTATGGGTAAATAATAGACATACATACGCATAACATGAGCATAAGGTTATGAGAACATGAGAAAAAAATTGAAAAACATACCCTACATACCAAATATCATAATGTTATTTCCTGGAATAAATATTGGTAGTACATAAGACATGAATCATAAAAAAATAATATAATATGATACATGAAATAATAACATTGGAATAAGACATAAATTTGTGTTATACACATAAACATACAAAATCACTTCTATAGTAGTAAAGGATAACTTCCAAAGCTATCACAGTGGAATGGTTTCATTCCACAAACCATAATAGTAGTCATGAATCACTCTCAAGACGGTCTTAGTGGACAAAGTCCCTTACTGAACTAGGTCCATTTCCCATTGTAGTCCAATTTTTCTTATGAGATATAAATCATTACCTAGTGCATTTGAAGAAGATATAGGTCCCACCCATCATATTGTGAATATTTTATGTATGTTTCCCACAAGATATAAAAAATTAGCATATCATAACCAATTAAATGAAATTGGTTTCATAAACATTTTATAATATCATAAAACATGGAATAGATATAGGTTTTATAATCAGTTTACTGTTTCTTCATAGAATAACCCTTTAAATGAAGTGGTTTTCATAAGTAATTTATTATGTTATAACTCATGGAAGATACATTGGTTTCATAAAAATATTTTCATCATAAATATAAACTATCTAGAGAAATATTAAGAATGGTATCCTTGGAACATATCCCTAGTAAATCATATGTAGCATCAAAGGATGTAATCTTATATAGAAAATGATTTTTAAATATCATTTTAAATATTTATTGAGGAAAATAAATTTTATATGGAAATAAATTTTTAAAACTCAAAATTCATAAATTATTTTTATAATCCTGTTCTTGGAAATTATTTTCATAACATATAACAAAATCATTAAATATCATTTAATAAATTTATTGATAAAAATATCCTTTATAATTTTAAAAATACTTTTTAAAACATCATACATTTTGAAAAACCTTTTCTTTGAAATTATACATGGATTATTAAAAAGTAATCATTACGAATCATTTAAAACATTTCATGATAAAAATATTGTTTCCTATTTAAAAAACACTTTAAAAAAAAAATAAAAAACTGAAAATATTCTTCTTTCAAAATTACCTTCAATAATTATGAAGGAATCTTAAAACAAAATAACATTGATGATGGTAGGAAATTCTATTCATTTTATACACGTTAAAACACATATTTCATTCAATTTTTCACTAAAATCTTTTTGGTATTATTTTCAAAATGAAATGAATATTAATTTAAAAAAAACTTTGTAAAAATTAAAAAATAAGTAAAAGTTTATTTAATAAATCATTTTAATAATTCAAAAAACATTTTTTAAAAAATTATTGGAATGAATGGTTTTGGAAGAAAAAAGTCTTTCGGCTGATAAAGGAAATGAAGATTATTTTTTAAAAAACTTCTTTTGAACTCTTGAGTAAATATAGAGTGAAAAATTAAGGGAGATTTTGATTATAAAAAAATATCCATATTATTATAAAATTCATGAGTTTCTTGAGATATGTATCATAATATTTTTTATCATAAACTTAATCATAAACAATCCTGATAAGCGATGAGATTGTAACCTAAAACCCTTATCACTCGGTACCTTTAAATTGTAAGCCCCATTAAAGTATAACATTAAATAAAACATAAAATATCATGAGAATAAATTAATTAATGATATTAAAAGTCAAATAGGATGTATATACACCTCATAAAATAAGATAGGTGCATAACCTAACATATGTCTCAAGGAAGGTAAATTGATAAAAAAATCCATTACCTCTTTGATATCTTTTGTATTATAAACCCCATTAAAGAGAGATAATAAATTACATATGTAAATATTAATAATTTTATAGATAATAATAATTAAATACATTCATTGAAATTATATAAACCACATAAAATAAATAGGTGGTGAATATGGAATGTTTCTCACATAAGTAAAAAATGTGAGATGAGAATCCTTCACAACATTAGTAATCTTTTGAATTGTAAGTCCCAATAAAAATAACATCAAATAAAACATTCAATATCATAAATTCTAAGATATCTAGGATATAAAATTTCAAGGTGGAATTATATATACAGCACAAAATGAACAAGTGGTGAATTTTCATATGTCTCCTAGTAATAAAAGACATAATACAAATCTCTTACCTTAAGTATCGACTTCCTTCACACAAATTTGAAACATTTGTATAATAAACATAATTTTATTATAAATCTATTATATAATAATAATAATATATATTATTTCATATATGATTTACTTATTTCTATTTATTACCCATTTATTTCCTATTCATTATTAAAATCACATTTCGGGTAATAACTGTTTCGTTTTTCATATATGTTTTTATTGTTATTTTCGGTCCTTTTGCTTTGATCATAGTTCTATAATCACCATAATAATAAACATGATATAATTATAAAACTTATAAACCAATTATACTTTTAATATCAATAATTAAATATGGTTTTGAGAAATGAAGTATGTTACAATCATGGAGATTATAGGTCATACATACGCATGAGTAAGGTTTCTATTTTTTTAGAGATCATTATAGAAAGAAGGTATGTAATATTTTTTATTCAAATAATTATCATATTATCATAAATAACATATTATTACTTTAAATATAAATAAAAATTCCATCCGTGTGGTGTCGTGATGAAAATAGAGATTCGCATCTCTTCGTGAAGATGGTAGTCCAAACATACAAGAATGATGTTATCATCTTTCAGTGAGAGAAAAGGTAAGAAATAAATTGATATATTATATTATAGGAATGATAAATATTTCTTGAAAAGAATAATTATTTCATTTATATCACATATATTCATTAATTATATCCTTATTATCTTTCATTCTTCCACCTCTGAGGTAGTGTGTTTCGGGTTGTGCAGAAATGGTCTGATGAGGATCATCACCTATCCCTTTTTCTGAGATGGGTTCCTGTCAAATATACTATTTATTTTGACTTGAATCATTTTGATTCATTATACTTTAAAATAATTTTGGATTAATCCCATGTGGAATGGGTAATTCTCCCCATTCGCATTGCGAAGGAGATGCCCTAATTAGTCAGTTCCTGCGAGCGGTTACGTGGGTTCAAGTACTTCTGCAATCAATCCTCCTTAGATATAACTTCATCGGATGGTCTAAAGTGGGTTTATTTGTCGATCAAGGAACACCCAATGGCACTAGTATACAAGATTCATGGACTTACTTTCGAAAGGCAGGCGCTTGTTTAATGAAAATTCAACCAACGACCTTTGAGGACTCCATTGGTCGAGAGGAAGGGAAGTCATGCTCACCGCACCGTTTTAGTGGAGGATTATTAACTGTTTTGGGCCTTTCTTATAGATTTAATCCATGTTCTTATGTTCGATAATCCTTGGTTCATTCCTGAAGATTTTTTCCATGAGCTACCCATGGTTTTGAGTATTGTCATGTGCATGAATATATTTGATGCTACTGTGGTACTGCTGACTTGAGCCATACAATAAGTTTCTCCAGAGTTTATCATCATTTAGGAGGTTTAATGGTGAATTGATGTTGGGATCAGTCCCATAATATTGGTTTCCTACATATCCTTGAGAAAAGAATCAGAACCCATGTAGTTTGGAACATATGGGGCTTATGCGTGGATGATGCCCATTTTAGAGGACATGATTGGTGGAGCCTTTGGGATGGGCACTTTTTTGAGCTTGGGCCTTTGAGTTGGTGTCCTACGTATCCTGATTTGATCATGAATCAGAGTTCTCATAGTTTATATTGGGTCATGGATTACGTGTGGAAGCGTCCCATTTGATAGACATGATTGGGTGGACCCTTTCTGGGAGGGCACCCTTATGAGCTTAGGCCATTGAGTAGGCATTATATATTTCATGGTTTGATCAGGAATCAGAGTTCTCATATATCAGATTAGATGAGGATAACATATGGAAGCTACCCATTGAGGAGGACATGATTGGGTGAACCCTTTTGGATGGGCACCCTTTTGAGATCGGGCCTTCAGGTAGGCATTCTTTGTATCATGATTTGTTATAGAATTAGTGTTCTCGTGGATCAAATTGGATGGGGCCTATTAATGTAAGCATCCCATTTGATAAACGTGATTGGGTGGACCCTTTATGGGTGGTCACTTTTTTAGTTTCAGGCCTTCATGTAGGCATCCTACATATCCTGGTTTGACCAGGAATCCGAGTTCTCATAGTTCAGAATTGTGTGGATGTTATGATCATTTGAAACCTCTATGCCCATGTGATTCATGCTTGGTGTGAGAATCAATAGGATACGAGAGATCCCACCAACCAAATGCTTCCTCTCCTTTTGGTGGGAGGGGGAGATCCTACCATGGATGAGGCCGAAGCAACTGTGGGCGAGGGTGAAGAGTGATGGACCTTTTCATGTGGGATGAAATTAAAGGTCATACGGCTCAGCATTAGATTATTGGGGACTTAACTCAGTGGGAGTTACCCAAAATATCATATGAGGAATACTATAATTTAAATTCATATAGCTAGTATGATGAAATCATAGTTCAACATCATGTGGATATGACTCTTGGGGGTATTGTAGTTTGGGTTATGCGAAAAATACCACTTGCTATAGAAACCAATATTAACTAATGGGAAAGCATGTTTTGATGTTCCGAAGTGCCTTGAACAAGGTTTGGACAGAATGAGAAAACAATGATTATGGAGTATCTCAAATCAAGAGAAATGATATGAGTCATGGAAGCCATTAAGGCTTACAAAGGTAGGAAAGGACTCTCCTGAGGACTAATTTGCCTCTTGTTGACATGCCATTTTTTGGCAAGATATATCGAGCTACTAGGGCATGATGTGAATAGTCATGTAGGGGTGTCCTTAGGACAATATCCTTCCATCTTTGATGATAGGGGATTTTTATGAAGATTCGAAATCACCTAGTATACTAAAACTTAATGTCATATAGCTTGGATGATGGAATCACATTTTTAATGTCATGTTGTAGGGACTAATAAAATATAGTTTATAGTCCTGTTGTAAGGATAATAAATCACAGTTTAATGTCATAGAGTTTGGAACATTTTTTAATGAATCCATGATTAGGTGTAGGACAAGAGGGCTAGAATGTTTTGACATGCCTCAAGCATGAGAGGGAAGGAAAGTGTAAACTGTGAATTTAGGGATTCTCAGATCAGGAGAAATGATATGGGGAATGGAATCCATTGAGGTGTATAGAGGTAGGAAAGGACTATACTAAAGACAAATATGCCATTAGTTGACAACCATTTTTGTGGGAAACATATGTAGAGCCACCGAGGCATGATGTAAATAGTTAAGAAGAGGTGCCCTTAGGACACTAAATTTCCTCTTCTGATAGCCATGGAGGTTTATGAGGATCCAAAATCACTAGAGACTCAGAGTATGATGGATGGGAAGGATATGTTCGGGTGTTTAAGAAACATTCAGGTTGTTATTATCCATGGAGTATGGTGTAAACCTGACAGAGGAGGTAGGTGATAGGGTTTTGAGGAGGCACCTGAGGACTGCCTCTTCTCATGGTATTTAAAGGATATATGTTTGGGTAGCATAAGAGTGCAATGGAAAATGTCATCGACTCCGCCCCAAAAAGTTTGTGGTTCGACTCTCTATTTTTCATGGGGGTCGGTGATAGAATCGAAGGGACCGACATTGAACCAGAGTGGGGGTGTAGGGGCGTAACACCCTTGGTATGGAATAGTGGGTGCGAACGGTTTTACGCATAATGTTGCACCCCCAAACACTTCATGGTGTGTTTCCCTTAAATACATTCTAGTTATATCCTATGTTTCATAAATCACTGATCCTCTATTGAAAAAAACATGGTTACTTATATGAGATACCCATAACCTAGCCATGTAATCCTACTTTTGTCACTTCTATTATGTGAATTTATAAAATCTGACATACATGGTTGTGATCAGTAAGTTAATTTAATTATAATAAGGAAAAATCAATTTTTGGTGAATAGTAACCTACCCTTATTAATAGTAACCTACCCTTATGACTAGTAACTTACCCTTATGAATAGTAATATGACTCTTATGAATGGTATCCATACCATTGAGTGTATAAATGAATTTAGGCAACTTAAAATTGAAGTTGAAATTTTCAAGTGTTTATATTTTATGATAAAGTAATGATTCTAATTAAATATTTAATTAATCATATTTAGAAAATTATTATTAAAAAATGGTATTCCTTTATTTATTCTACATGTTGAAAAATGGTTATGGTGTATTTTTGGGATTTTTCTAAAATACATGAATTTTTTATGAATAGTAAAATCTGATAATTCTAATATAAATGCTAAATAATGAATTAATTGAGTCATTGATGATGATCTGCTGATGTAAGCCCAATCAGTTCAAATCCACATGCATATATTACTTTTCATGGTCATGGAATACTCACTATTGGATATCTTGAGAGGAAATAAAAAATTAATGATTATAAAATTAAGAAAAATCTTCTTCCCTCCACTATATAATCCACCCTCACCCCCTCTTCCTCCCACACCACTCAAGCTTCAAGCCTTACCTAAATTCTTCCAAATACTCTTCCTAGGCCCTCTAAACACGTCCAAGACCTATTGGTCTCATCAAAAGGCCAAAATCAAAGGCCATAAAGGGATTCTCAAGGAGTACTCAAGAGGTGAACCTTCCTCCCTTTTCTCTAAATTTCATTTACAAAGTTCCATTATTTTTTCTCCTTTCTAACCTCCCCTCATACAAATTCCATGATGCATCCATTACCATACATGTACTAGATATTCATTGTGATAATGGAATATTTCATCAAAATATCTCTTTTCCCATTCTTTTATACAATAAATTCATGCACCATCCGAGATGTGTAAATTAATCACTATCAAGGAAGAAGGGTTTTCAATTTTCTTTACTCTCTTTAATAATAGTCATGAAACCTTTTCAATGGTTGAACCAGGTAATAATATATGTATTTTATCGTGATTAATTTTTAGGAATCTTTTCACATTCATAATATGGAATTATAATACAAAACAAGTTTGTTGGGCACAAAACTGCCTAGCCAAATCCAAGCATTTATTTTAACTCGTCGAATGAGTCATCCTCATGGTATATACCCATTATTATTATAAAATCATTTATATCTATTTAATATCACTAAGAATTTATATTAACAATTCTGTATGTTTTACTATATTTCAAACAAACATCCATTCATGAATACAAGTAAATAAATCACGAAACCGAGTAAGAAAATTCTTAAAAAATAATAAAATTGAATCTCATAAACCCATCAAAAGGACATTAATGATCTTAATGATGTTATACCATATCTATTAAATGTTTATTAGGTTCAGTAGTTATTAATTAATGAAGCTAAATTTGATTATTTAGGTCATTAAGAACTAATAACAACACCTTCAATCGTAAGGTAAGGGATCCTCTCTCTCACTTTTGTTCAAGAATCTCTCATATGTTATGCTATTTTATTTTTAATTCCTAATGATGGGGTATGTCCTTTCACCTTCCCCATACATCACTTGTGAAATTTAAATAATTGAATACACCATTACCTTTCATTAAGCCTTTTCAATAACACTAGTTGACATGCCAAAATGTTTATAAGGGGTTTCTCATCTCACTTTAATTTCTGTGAGATTTTCATTGTTCACCACTTATTTCGTGAATGTGGTATATGTGTACTGTAATTTCATATTTAATAACATTATTCTATTTATATTCATTTTATTAAATGATTAATTTTAGGGTTATTATGTTTCTTCCATATGATTCAACCGATTATATTGTGGTAAGAGACTCTGTCTAAACTACTATTTCGTTGTGACTAACTTTGTATGGTGCACCTAATAATACTTATGTGGTGTAACTACTACCCATTTGAGATAAATTTTCAAATAAAATTATATTTATATTAAATATCCATAATCTCATATCATGGATATGTTTTTTGTCTAAACTATATACCATTTTACATACATTGTTTATTTGGAACGTTATTTTAATCATGGAAATATTGATGAATTTGTATACTCTACTCTATATGGATTTTGAAAAGTCATTTTTATCTTTTATTTAATAAATGTATAAATAATTATTTCAATATGAAGTGTTGGGTGGGCCCTCTATAGCCCCTCGATGGATCAGTAGGTCTCATGAGACAAATCAGTTTGGCGACAAATCCTTCGAGTTTGTTTCAAAAAATAAGACGGTTTTCTACCCACAGAACTAAACCGTTTTTATGGTATTATTATTTCATGTGACAAATACATGACATCCAAATAATAAGAAATCTCTTTATTCATTATCATTTTTTACTATCCCAGAAGTTTTCACTATAACAAAATCTATGGATTGATTTTTATTCTCAGTTTATTAATGGCGTGAGTTTCTAATTTATTCACTATGACATATTGATTATGTCAGATTGATTATGATTCACTTATTATTTTATTCATGCTTCTGCTATTTATAACCCTTACTGAGCATTTGAGCTCACCCCTTTCATTTTTTACCTTCAATAAGTGATGAACAGAACGTCATTTATTGATTTCATGTGGTTGTAGTTTTTAGTTTTGTTATGTATTGTATCTTGTAACCTTTTTCAATATTATTTTTGTTACATCTATGTATCTAGTTTCTTCAAGAATACTAATGTTATTGTTCCTTCTAGATTTTTCATTCCTTATAACCATGCCAATATCAAAATTAATGCACCGACTCCAGCCTAGAGGGGTCAAGGTGTTAGAGTTGGTATCAAAGGAAGTTTAGTAGAAAACATGAAAACTAGAGTAGGAAATGTATTGTAGGGAACAAAGACCTAATGTAGTATTTGAGGATAAACGTACAAGAACATCCTGGTATTTTGGTAATAAATATATTATTTGGATCATTTAAGCAAGACATCCCGATCTAGATACGAGCTGGTAGAGGCGGCTCTAGCACAGTTGTATCTAGGTGTAAAACCCAGAAACACCGCTTTGAGCTAGACTCGAATGGGAACCAATGCACGAAAATAGCCCTTATTGCACTCTTGGTTATGACACTCCCAGGGGATATGCTTAGGATAATTCACATTTTCATTAAAATCCATTATGAAGGAGTTTAATGTAAATTATCCTCAGAGACCTCATGTTTATAAGATTATGTATGCATTTAATTTCAATCTATGTTGAGTTATTTTCTATTTGAGATTCATAATCTAATCTAGTGTATCCCATTATTTATAAATGACATATAACAGAAGAAGGGGAATCAATACTCATGGGAATGGTAGGAATCTCCCTAGTGAGCATGTCAACACAGTCAATATTGGAGTAGATCAGATGATGACCATATTGGGAATACATACTCAGGTTTTAATGAATAACAACTCCACATCTGTGTTGGATATTTTCATGTTACAAAATCCCTAATATTATAGTGGGACTAATAACCCAGTGTTTGTTGAGAAATGGGTCAAGTCCCATGAAAATATATTCATGGAATTAAGATGCAATGAAAATTAAAATGTAGTACTGGTAGTATATTATCTCAAGGGTGATGTTGATCATTGGTGGTCCTTGATTCAGAATACCACAGAGGAATAAGAAATAGGAGATATGGAATGGAGGACTTTTAAGTAAATATTCATCGAAAAATATCTCCCTCTTCAGCAATGAACTAAAATGAAGAGGAAATTCCTTAGCATAAAACAAAGGGATGAAGATAGTGTTGCAGAGTACGAGGCTAATTTTACAAGGCTGGATAGGTATGTCGTAAATTATGTACGTGACTTAGTAGACAAGATTGATCATTTCTTTGAAGGTCTTAATCCAAGTCTTTGATGGTAACTAGATTCTCCATCATTTTCATCATATGATGAAATTGTATCAAGCTCCATCAAAATAGAGAGAGAATTTTCTAGATCAAATATTTTCAAATGAATCCATGATAAGAAGTTGTACTCTGATAACAATGGAAAAGGAGAATCACCAAAGAAGAGAAAAGGAACAAAGCTATTCTCATTATGTGAGAACTGTGGAAAGAATAATATTAGGAAATTCCTGAAATGCATGGGAGTCTTCTATGACTGTGGAGAAACAAGTCATTGATCTGAGGAATGAAAGGGGATAAAAAATTCAATGATATTCAATGATATAATTTCAGTGATATGGGACACTATGCAAATGGGTGTCCAAGGTGCCAAGGAAACATGCCTCAGAAAAATCCAAGAGAACATGGGAGAGCCTATGTGATTACAACCACAGAGGATGAAGTTTTTAATGACATGGTGGCATGTATTTTAATTGTTTACTCAGACATAGCAAACACATTATTTTATTCTGGATCATCACATTCGTTCATATCTTCCCAGTTTTCCAACAAAATTAGATATGTCCAATTTAATTTAAAAAATGAGTTGTCAGTCAAAACTCTTAGGGGATGTATCATTGAAACTAAGGCATTTCGACTAGTCCCCCTCCAGACACCAAAATGTTCTTTAGTTTCTAATCTTATCGTCATACCAATGATTGGATTTGATATAATTCTTGGTATGGATTGGCTGTCAAATTATGATAGGGTGATTTTTTGTAAGAAGAAGGATGTTAATTTTTTTGAAAATAGTGTAGAATCCCTTATCTTTAGGGCAGAAACTTCACCACAATATTCTTATCTAGAACCACCCCTAGTTCCCTACTGAATTCAACACATCAACAGGAAGAAAATCCAATATCTAGGGGTGAGAAAAGAAATATTAAAATTGAATATGTGCAAAATGTGAAAGAGTACATTGATGTATTTTCAGAGGATTTACCTGGACATCCTCTAGAGAGGGATGTTGAGTTCTGTATTGATTTAATTCCTGATGAAAGACCAATATTAAAGACTCCCTATAGAATATCCACTTTTTAATTAGTAGATCAAAATGAACAACTAGAGGATGTGAGTGAAAAATGATTTATTCAACCTAGTGTTTCTCCATGGGGATCCCATATTCTCTTTGTCAGGAAGAAAGATGGATCCATGAGACTTTGCATAGATTACAGGGAAATAAATGCTATTAAAATAAAGAATAAGTATCCTCTGCCCTAGATTAATGATTTATTTGATCAAATTCATGGAGCTCAATACTTTTAGAAGAATGAAATTCGATCCGGATATCATCAGTTGTGTGTATGGATGGAAGATATTCCAAAGACATCATTTTTAACCAGGTATGGGCATTACGAGTTTACAGTGATGCATTTTGGACTGACAAATGCACCCTCGGATTTCATGGATTTAATGAATAGAGTTTTCAAGGAAAATCTTGATAACTTTTTTGTGGTATTCATTGATGATATCCTTGTATACTAAAAAACTTATGAAGAACATGAGAATCACGTGCGGATTATTCTGAGAACTCTTAGAAGCAATAAATTATATGAGAAGTTTAGGTAGTGCGAATTATTGCTTTAATCTGTTTCTTTTCTAGGCCATATTGTCTCTAAGGATGGAATCTAGTTGATCTTGAAAAGATAAAATAAATCAAAGAATGGCCCATCCTGTAACACCCCGAGATTTTATGAAAAATATTAATTTAATTTCATTAATGTCTAATGTTGTATTCTACACCAAGATTACCCTGCGCTATACGCAACACCGTATTAACTTGCAGTATACGCAACACTATTCTTGGACCGTGTTACACATAATTTTGATATTAGTTATTCTACGCAACATTGAGTATATATATATATATATTAAGTGTATAAATGAAATATGGTTGGATTCTGTTATACGAAACAACGAAGGATTCTTTCACAACACGCAACCCTGACTTGGTTTGCATTACACGCAATCGCGACCTTCCTCGATAGCGTGTGTTGTACGCAATACCGGGTTTTAATAAACAATGTTATATTATTATAATATTGTCATGAACTAGCCGTTATGAATAGTATTAACTAAATTTTGAATTTTATAACATTATTATTCATCTTACACATTTCTAGAACATGGTATAAGAACAAAATAAATTTTTCGGGTAAAATAAGTATTTTTCAAAAAATGCAGTTTTACCACCTTTTGATGGCGCACCCACTTTAAATATAGTTTTTGACATGTTTATATGTTCAATTTGACAAAATAATATTCTTCTTTTGAATCAGGATATAAAAATTTACATTAGATAATGTTTTGATATTTTTCCAATAACTTTCATATTTTAGTGAATAGTAAAAACACGCTATATTTTAATCAAAAACAACTTTTTTCATCGTAATATCTTATGTGGTTAAATTATAATATTGAATGGTTTTAAAGTATAAGTAGAATATATTTTTACCATTTAATATAATGCATGTCATTAGCGTTGATTTTACCTTGAATTCGTAGGTTAAATCAATTCAATCTTTTGCAATGTTTTAAACAAAAACCCGTTTTTATTCGACAACGGGATTAATTTTAATTTAATTTCTGCAACTTCTGTGTTTTGAATTTTAAAAAAATGGATTCCATATTTGGAATCAGTGGGTCCAAATTATGTTAATAAGCTACTTTTTATTTTTGGGAATTATGAATAGTAACTACGATAAATTTTATTTACCATAGTTAATGGTAAATCGGGTAATTAAGGGTAAATATAATATTTTAAAATTACCCTAACAAATGTCAAAATCCTATTGGATGACTAAAAGTCGACCCATATCACCTAAGTGTTGGATTAGAATCATTTAATGGACATTTTTCCATGAAAATAACTTAATTATTATTAAAACCAAAGAAAGTGACAACATGTCACTCTCTTAAATCTTATAAGTATGTTAATTTTAATTTAGTGATAAACTTCATGAAACTTCAAACATGAATAGTCTCCAGAAAGATAATGAAATTATCTACATCATATAAATTTATTTATAATTTTTAGGGATTAAATAATTATCATTAATTATGACACAATAGTGATGCAGAAATTGTTTATCTAGTGAAAAATCAAGAATATTGTTTTTATTAAACTAATAGTGACCATAAAATGCACAAATACCTTACCAAAACTTATTGGCCATGTACATGTAAACCATAAGCATCCAATGGTCGAATAGTTGACCATTTGGAGCCTTATAAAAGCGATTATGACACTTATATTATTTTATTTTAAATGATGCTAAAGTTGTCACTTTCATAATTTAATAAATATAACAATTTAAATATTGTGATTTTAAGATGATAAAATCGAGTAAAAGTATTATTGTGAAAGGTAATATATTTATATTCATCATAAGATTTTATTTTAAATTTTTATACAACAAATAAGTATATTAAATAATTATACAAAAATGATGTAGTAATTATTTTATTAAGAGATAAACCAAATAAATGGTTTTAAAAATAATAAAATAAATATTATATGAACTATTTAATGTGATAAACTAATTTTATAGATACATATGACCTTTTATTAATATATTAAAGCTTTTAGTTCGAACATATCTTCTGTATATATTTTATTTAAATTCAAATAAATGAATAGTGTCAAAATTGACACTATTGTTATTTTACAAAAATAACATATTATAAAATTGTTTAAAAATAACAAAAATATTTAAAAATTATAAATTTATATTTATATGGTCTATAATGTTATAAAGTAAACAATTATGGAAAATTCACAACAAAGTAGTAATTATTTGTTATAATTTAAAATTTAGAATTTTATTACCACAAATAAACTTAAATAGATTAAATAAAGATAAATCAAAATGATAAGGTTTAAAATAAGATCCAAACATGTCTAAATTTGATTGGTTGATGAGATTACAACCCTATCTCATCTAATCTTCGAATATGAGTCATTTTTGGAGGTTTTTAAGTGGGGTTAGATTTATTATAAATTAATATTTTTAAGAATTCCTAAGGTGCCCCTCTCCTCCCTTATAAAAGGGTACCTCCTCCCCCTCCTCCTCACACCAATTTGAGCACTCAAGCTCAGCCAACCCCTGCCATTTTCTCCTCTCCACTTCTATAGAATAATCCTAGAGGTCCTGGTCTTCTCCAAAGACCAATCTTAGTTCCTTAAGTGGAGGATTCAAAGAGGCGTTCCAAAGAAGAGGTAATATCCATTACCGATCTTTTCAATTTGTTTCTTCTTCAACTTCGTCTTCTTTAGTTGTTTCATGATAAAGTAATAACATCAGTATTACATACATACTGATATGTTATTATAAATATGAAACAACCCTAATTCACCTTCTATCCATCCTACGGAAAAATGAAATCACCGCGCGTGCGTACGTACAGAATACCGTCTCCACGCCGTGGTGTAATCTATTTTCCACCATCACCTTACAAGGATGGGTATAATGGTGTAATGAGTAACTATATATGATTATTATGAAGTAACATTGATACTGAAATAATATATATATACTCCAATACAATTCCACGATCATAGGAACGATATCATCACTCGTGCGTACGTACGGAATACCGTCTCCACGATGTGATGCGACTCGTTCTACATGATCTTCATTTCATAATGATTATATAAATGAATTGAATGAATTAATATGGTATATACTACACTAATACCATTCTGGAAATGAATTATCTATAACCTAAAGATAAGAATAAGAATTTATTCGACAAAACACGCATAAGAACAAAAAGTTATAAAGACCCGAGTAACAAGTAACAATGAAATATTACTAACAAGAAGCTAATAATATGACCATATATGATCTCATATCAATATGTATGATTCTGGAATAAGTCAATAACATTATTTAAACCATTATACAGGAGCTTAGGACACGAACAAAGAAAATCGGACCTAATGTAAGGGAAATATCACAATCTCATTTTTATCCGAGATTGTTTATTCGTAAGTATTTACGGGGGTGTATTTTATCATCCACATCCATGTTTCATCAATATGTAATATTATTTCCATCCACCTACAATTGTTTAAATCCATTTGTACCCTTCGGTGAGTTTTTAGTAATATCTATGAAAGGAATCTTTTGTCGTACGAGGTACTTTTTGACTTTTCCGACAAAAGTATGAAGAATGTTTTTTTAACTTATACGGCATGAATGGATTTTTAAAACATTAAATCCAAGAAGGTTCCTTTACAAGTTTTCAAGTTTATTTTTAATCAACTTCTTTTATTTTAAAGTCGTATGACATGTTACGAAAGGAAAAATGTTTTTGAAGAAGAAAGGATATTTTCCTCAAGAATGGAGTTCAAGTGTTTTATCAAAATTATTTTCCATATAAGATAATAAAGGGTTCTGTTTTTATCCCTATTATTACATTGGTTTGATTATGTTGTGATGGAAATATTTTTATCTTATATGATTTGTTTTATGATGTCATGATGTTTCAAGAATCCCATTTTTGTTACATGTGTTATGTGATGATGTATGATTTATGATTATGTGGCACACATAAGAAAGGATTCATTATAAGATGGGTGGGACATATATCTCCCTCCAATGCATTGGGTAAAGATTTTATATCTCATGAGATAGACATGGTTGGAATGGTAGGTTATACCGGTTCAGTGAAACAGGACTGAAACGAGGGTTACTCGATTCAGAAAGGGACTTTGTCCACTAAGATAGTCTTGGCAATGAGTCTTGAATAACAAGAAATGATTCTCTATGATTATGTGTGAATGCCACAAAGTTTCATGTTTTATGTTATGATTATTGTGATTACATCTCACTGACATGATTTACCCCATGTTATGAAATTATGCTCTCTTTTGCAGGTTAAGATTTCCAAAAGTTATGTTCTTATGAATATGATGTGATTGATTTTTCTTTTGTTTACCCTTACTGAGCATTTGAGCTCACCCTTTTATGTTTTATTTTCCCCAGGATATAAAGAAAGGTTTTAGGTAAAAAAAAGGAAGATCTTTATGGGAGATATTGAAGATCTTTCGCCACGATTAGAAGATTGCGTTCCGAGTTTCCAAAGACACTAAACTATTACGATCCTTGTGTGTGTGTTTTTGTTATGTACTAAGTATTCCGCAAATGTAATGTAATGTCCATGTACGTCAGGCTTCGGGTCTCTACTGGTGGTATCAGAGGAAAGGTTTAGTCAACCTTTGGAAACTAGGATGCGAGAACTTTAGTGAGATCCCTAGAGATATTTCTAAGGTATGTCTAGGGATGTCTCTAAGGTTAAGTATGCGTATAGGTTATAGTACTAGAATTACGCTAATGATCATAGAATTAAACCTAAGATGTTAGATATTGAAGTTACTCCCCGTTTATTATGATTTTTTCCTCTCACACTATTCTTTTGGGTTTTAGAAAATGGCTGGAAACAAGATGATTCACGATAATGGAGGATATGATGGACAATGGAATGATATTCTTCATAATGAAATGGGATTTGGAAGTCCAAACATCATTATTATGTCGAATCATCAATCTCATAATATGATCAATAAAGTAAAATTTGGTAAGTTTCCTGACTCGGCTAATAAGAGAAAGATGGAGTTTCATGATGATCATAGAGGAAAGAAAGTTCAATTTCCCCTATGTAAATCATGTGGGAAGAGGCATCAAGGAGAATGTTTCAAAGGAACTGGAAGATGCTTTGGGTGTGGAAAAGAAGGACACAAAGCAAGTAAATGGAAAGGAAAAGGTTCCGTTAACAACATGGATGAGGATAATGGTATTGCTACGACATCAACAATGGTTAAATGTTTTAAATGTGGAATGTACGGGCATTATGCAAACCAATGCCCTAAGGGAAAGTCTCATGAAGATAATCAGTATGGTCGTATGAGAAGTATTTATGTGGATGATGATGAAGAGACTACAAATGATATGTGAGATGAAAGAATTGTTGAATCTCGGTCAATGGTTTAAGAATGTAGTGGAATGATTACATGTTTATCATGTGTAATGTTGTATAAGTAATCTCATGGTACTATGAAATAAAGAGACATCTAAGGATTGTTACACTGTTGTCTTTCCTTGAGTTTTGAAAGTGTATGATTAATGGTACCAATATCCATGAAAGGTTATTCAGATATTTTTGGAATGTAGATGATATGCGCATAATGAAGGGATAAGACGATAATGAGATGTTTGATTGTATTCATGAGCTCATGATTGATATAAGGACTAAGTGATATAATGGTTTGAGTATAAGTAATTTTGAGGATTTTGGTCGATGGAAAGTGTTAACTTTTAACTGCATTCATATTTTCACTAAGGTTCAATGGGTATTCAAGAGAATACATGATTAAGGCCTTTGAATTTTTGGAATGTGACCAACAAAACATATCATATGACATATGGGGATCAATGATGGTATTAAATCTCTGGTAATCATTTTCACTATATTATGAGAGTGGACTACAGTATTATGAATAAGCCTAAAGATTGGAATGGATTATGTTGGACATAAGTTAGTATTGTTTAAGGATAGAAGATTTTCGATATTATTGATGGGATGTTATAGTAATATAGTTTTAGAAAAAGGACAACCTGCAGGACGGGCGACAACCCATCGCTTCGGACAAGGCTGTGGGAATCGAACCCACAACCGAAGTGCGACTGGCCTTTATCGCCTACCACTGGCCTACAGGAAGTCCCTGTTTATTAGAAACTAGTTTTATTATATTAAGCAGTATGATATATGAAGTATAAAGTCCATTTTAGGAACCATATATGATTAATCTCACTATAGATCAACTTATGTATATAATTTTTGCTAACCTTTTGTTTGAGACAGATGGAATGACCCGTCATTCTATCACATGATCTGCAAACACTTCATGAATAACAAATTCAACTTCATTTATTTAAGAGATGAAGTGGAAATTGTTAAAGGCACGAACAACAGTGAGATTGTACCAAAATAAAGTAAGTATTTATTCTAATTCAAATTCTTTAACTTTAGGGAAACGATCTTGAAAACCAAAAATGTTGTCCTAGTGATCTTATATCTGATGAATCAGATGGTACCTTAGATCGTCACAAATTTATGGCTTTGTGATTACTGGCTTTTACATAGCCATGTTCTCTACCACTCTCCATCAGAACATGATGGTTAGATTTCTCTTCCATATCCATATTTTCACCTATGTGGAAACCCAGTGATTAGTTTATTTTGGTAACCGTTACGTTTCATACTTTTGTTTTTAAAGATAAGTTTTGGTATTCCTTTTTACGATGTGGGTTTCTATCAAAGAAACTTTCAAATAGTAAACCATTTATAACCCCGACGAATTTCGAGGGAGAAATTCATTTTAAGGGGGGTAGAATGTAACACCCCGAGATTTTATGAAAAATATTAATTTAATTTCATTAATGTCTAATGTTGTATTCTACACCAAGATTACCCTGCGCTATACGCAACACCGTATTAGCTTGCAGTATACGCAACACTATTCTTGGACCGTGTTACACATAATTTTGATAATAGTTATTCTACGCAACATTGAGTATATATATATATATATATATATATTAAGTGTATAAATGAAATATGGTTGGATTCTGTTATACGAAACAACGAAGGATTCTTTCACAACACGCAACCCTGACTTGGCTTGCATTACACGCAATCGCGACCTTCCTCGATAGCGTGTGTTGTACGCAATACTGGGTTTTAATAAACAATGTTATATTATTATAATATTGTCATGAACTAGCCGTTATGAATAGTATTAACTAAATTTTGAATTTTATAACATTATTATTCATCTACAACATTTCTAGAACATGGTATAAGAACAAAATAAATTTTTCGGGTAAAATAAGTATTTTTCAAAAAATGCAGTTTTACCACCTTTTGATGGCGCACCCACTTTAAATATAGTTTTTGACATGTTTATATGTTCAATTTGACAAAATAATATTCTTCTTTTGAATCAGGATATAAAAATTTACATTAGATAATGTTTTGATATTTTTCCAATAACTTTCATATTTTAATGAATAGTAAAAACACGCTATATTTTAATTAAAAACAACTTTTTTCATCGTAATATCTTATGTGGTTAAATTATAATATTGAATGGTTTTAAAGTATAAGTAGAATATATTTTTACCATTTAATATAATGCATGTCATTAGCATTGATTTTACCTTGAATTCGTAGGTTAAATCAATTCAATCTTTTGCAATGTTTTAAACAAAAACCCGTTTTTATTCGACAACGGGATTAATTTCAATTTAATTTCTGCAACTTCTGTGTTTTGAATTTTAAAAAAATGGATTCCATATT
Organism: Viscum album; assembly: GCA_963277665.1. Classification (NCBI taxonomy): domain Eukaryota; kingdom Viridiplantae; phylum Streptophyta; class Magnoliopsida; order Santalales; family Viscaceae; genus Viscum; species Viscum album. The sequence goes on along the minus strand of OY728128.1, from coordinate 1,316,753,313 downwards.
TGGAATCAGTGGGTCCAAATTATGTTAATAAGCTACTTTTTATTTTTGGGAATTATGAATAGTAACTACGATAAATTTTATTTACCATAGTTAATGGTAAATCGGGTAATTAAGGTTAAATATAATATTTTAAAATTACCCTAACAAATGTCAAAATCCTATTGGATGACTAAAAGTCGACCCATATCACTTAAGGGTTGGATTAGAATCATTTAATGGACATTTGTCCATGAAAATAACTTAATTATTATTAAAACCAAAGAAAGTGACAACATGTCACTCTCTTAAATCTTATAAGTATGTTAATTTTAATTTAGTGATAAACTTCATGAAACTTCATACATGAATAGTCTCCAGAAAGATAATGAAATTATCTACATCATATAAATTTATTTATAATTTTTAGGGATTAAATAATTATCATTAATTATGACACAATAGTGATGCAGAAATTGTTTATCTAGTGAAAAATCAAGAATATTGTTTTTATTAAACTAATAGTGACCATAAAATGCACAAATACCTAAACAAAACTTATTTTCCATGTAAAGGTAAACCATAAGCATCCAATGGTCGAATATTTGACCATTTGGAGCCTTATAAAAGCGATTATGACACTTATATTATTTTATTTTAAATGATGCTAAAGTTGTCACTTTCATAATTTAATAAATATAACAATTTAAATATTGTGATTTTAAGATGATAAAATCGAGTAAAAGTATTATTGTGAAAGGTAATATATTTATATTCATCATAGGATTTTATTTTAAATTTTTATACAACAAATAAGTATATTAAATAATTATACAAAAATGATGTAGTAATTATTTTATTAAGAGATAAACCAAATAAATGGTTTTAAAAATAATAAAATAAATATTATATGAACTATTTAATGTGATAAACTAATTTTATAGATACATATGACCTTTTATTAATATATTAAAGCTTTTAGTTCGAACATATCTTCTGTATATATTTTATTTAAATTCAAATAAATGAATAGTGTCAAAATTGACACTATTGTTATTTTACAAAAATAACATATTATAAAATTGTTTAAAAATCACAAAAATATTTAAAAATTATAAATTTATATTTATATGGTCTATAATGTTATAAAGTAAACAAGTATGGAAAATTCACAACAAATTAGTAATTATTTGTTATAATTTAAAATTTAGAATTTTATTACCACAAATAAACTTAAATAGATTAAATAAAGATAAATCAAAATGATAAGGTTTAAAATAAGATCCAAACATGTCTAAATTTGATTGGTTGATGAGATTACAACCCTATCTCATCTAATCTTAGAATATGAGTCATTTTTGGAGGTTTTTAAGTGGGGTTAGATTTATTATAAATTAATATTTTTAAGAATTCCTAAGGTGCCCCTCTCCTCCCTTATAAAAGGGTACCTCCTCCCCCTCCTCCTCACACCAATTTGAGCACTCAATCTCGGCCAACCCCTGCCATTTTCTCCTCTCCACTTCTCTAGAATAATCTTAGAGGTCCTGGTCTTCTCCAAAGACCAATCTTAGTTCCTTAAGTGGAGGATTCAAAGAGGCGTTCCAAAGAAGAGGTAATATCCATTACCGATCTTTTCAATTTCTTTCTTCTTCAACTTCTTCTTCTTTAGTTGTTTCATGATAAAGTAATAACATCAGTATTACATACATACTGATATGTTATTATAAATATGAAACAACCCTAATTCACCTTCTATCCATCCTACGGAAAAATGAAATCACCGCGCGTGCGTACGTACGGAATATCGTCTCCACGCCGTGGTGTAATCTATTTTCCACCATCACCTTACAAGGATGGGTATAATGGTGTAATGAGTAACTATATATGATTATTATGAAGTAATATTGATACTGAAATAATATATATATACTCCAATACAATTCCACGATCATAGGAACGATATCATCACTCGTGCGTACGTACGGAATACCCTCTCCACGATGTGATGCGACTCGTTCTACATGATCCTCATTTCATAATGATTATATAAATGAATTGAATGAATGAATATGGTATATACTACACTAATACCATTCTGGAAATGAATTATCTATAACCTAAAGATAAGAATAAGAATTTATTCGACAAAACACGCATAAGAACAAAAAGTTATAAAGACCCGAGTAACAAGTAACAATGAAATATTACTAATAAGAAGCTAATAATATGACCATATATGATCTCATATCAATATGTATGATTCTGGAATAAGTCAATAACATTATTTAAACCATTATACAGGAGTTTCGGACACGAACAAAGCAAATCGGACCTAAGGTAAGGGAAATATCACAATCTCATTTTTATCCGAGATTGTTTATTCGTAAGTATTTACGGGGGTGTATTTTATCATCCACATCCATGTTTCATCAATATGTAATATTATTTTCATCCACATACAATTGTTTAAATCTATTTTTACCCTTCGGTGAGTTTTTAGTAATATCTATGAAAGGAATCTTTTGTCGTACGAGGTACTTTTTGACTTTTCCGACAAAAGTACGAAGAATGTTTTTTTAACTTATACGGCATGAATGGATTTTTAAAACATTAAATCCAAGAAGATTCCTTTACAAGTTTTCAAGTTTATTTTTAATCAACTTCTTTTATTTTAAAGTCGTATGACATGTTACGAAAGGAAAAATGTTTTTGAAGAAGAAAGGATATTTTCCTCAAGAATGGAGTTCAAGTGTTTTATCAAAATTATTTTCCATATAAGATAATAAAGGGTTATGTTTTTATCCCTATTATTACATTGGTTTGATTATGTTGTGATGGAAATATTTTTATCTTATATGATTTGTTTTATGATGTCATGATGTTTCAAGAATCCCATTTTTGTTACATGTGTTATGTGATGATGTATGATTTATGATTATGTGGCACACATAAGAAAAGATTCATTATAAGATGGGTGGGACCTATATCTCCCTCCAATGCATTGGGTAAAGATTTTATATCTCATGATATAGACATGGCTGGAATGGTAGGTTATACCGGTTCAGTGAAACAGGACTGAAACGAGGGTTACTCGATTCAGAAAGGGACTTTGTCCACTAAGATAGTCTTGGCAATGAGTCTTGACTAACAAAAAATGATTCTCTATGATTATGTGTGAATGCCACAAAATTTCATGTTTTATGTTATGATTATTGTGATTACATCTCACTGACATGATTTACCCCATGTTATGAAATTATGCTCTCTTTTGCAGGTTAAGATTTCTAAAAGTTATGTTCTTATGAATATGATGTGATTGATTTTTCTTTTGTTTACCCTTACTGAGCATTTGAGCTCACCCTTTTATGTTTTATTTTCCCCAGGATATAAAGAAAGGTTTTAGGTAAAAAAAAAGGAAGATCTTTATGGGAGATATTTAAGATCTTTCACCACGATTAGAAGATTACGTTCCGAGTTTCCAAAGACACTAAACTATTACAATCCTTGTGTGTGTGTTTTTGTTATGTACTAAGTATTCCGCAAATTTAATGTAATGTCCATGTACGTCAGGCTTCGGGTCTCTACTCATCCCAATAAACATAACTGAGGTTCCCAGTTTTACTGGCTTAGAAGGTTACTATCGGAATTTTGTTTAGAATTTTTCTCGACTGGCTTACCCGCTAACCAAGATCACATGTAAAGGAGTTAAGTTTGTTTGGACAAAAGATTGTACAAAATCCTTCTAATAATTGAAAAGGAGATTGGTCAATGATCCAATTTTAACTCTTTCATCTTGAAGTGATGGATTTGTAATATACAGTGATGCATCAAAAAAATGGACTAGGTTTCATCCTTATGGAAAATGATAAAGTTATTTCTTATGAATCAAGACAGTTGAAGATCCATGAGCAAAATTATCCAACTCATGATCTTGAGTTAGCGACCGTAATCTTTTCTCTAGAAATTTGAAGACATTAACATTACGGTAAAAAATGTTAGACATAGAAAGATCACAAGAGTTTTAAATACATTTTCACACAAAAAGAACTCAATATGCGGAAAACAATATGGCTTGATTTACTCAAAGATTACGATTGTTAAATACACTAGAACCCAAGAAAGTAGAATAAGGTGGAAGATTCTTTATGTAGTAAAGATCATGGACTTCTGACTCAAATGAGGATTGAGAAAGATCCTATATTTTTTGATATACTAAGGATGGATATGGGAATTGTTAAGGAAGGGGAAACATATTTTCTCTTTTAAATGATTACTAAAACATATTTACTAGATAAGATAAAAAGCTCTCAATCTGATGTAGAGAATATGGACAAGAAAATTAATGCAGTTAAGGATGGGAGACTGGCTGACATTGTGATTAAAGAAGGATTTCTGAAATTTTGGAAGAGGTTATGCGTTCCATCAGAACCTAAGCTAAAAAAGGAAATATTAGATGATGCTCATAGCTCAAATTTCTCTATAAACCTAGGTAGCACCAAGATGTATATAGATATGAAGGAATATTTTCGGTGGGATAATATGAAGCGGGAAATTGCTTACAACTTGTAAAGGTGTCTAGTTTTTCAACAAGTGAAGGCAGAGAGAAAACATCTCAAAGGACTGATGCAACATTTAACTATTATTATGTGGAAGTGGGATAACAATACAATGGATTTTATCACCGGACTACTGAGGACACCTAGAAGGAATGATGCAATGTGGGTAATTGTTTATCGTCTCACAAAATCTGCACATTTTATTCATATAAGAGAGGACTTTCCACTTGAGCTCTTGGAAAGAAATTATATTAATGAAGTTGTAAGACTCCATGGTGCACCTCTATCAATTGTATCTGATCATGATACCAAATTTACATCAAAATTCTGTAAAATTATCCAGAAATATTTTAATACTGAGCTTCGTATGAGTACTAATTTTCACCTCCAAACCGACAGGCGGTCTAAATGGACTGTTAAAACATTAGAAGATATATTGCCATCATTCTCTCTTGACTTCCAAGGTATGTGGGATCAATACATTCCTTTGGTGGAATTTTCCTATAACAATTGTTTCTGTTCTACTATTCAAATGGCTCTATATGAAGCATTATATGGAAAGAGATGTCGAACACCAACTTTTCAGGACGAAGATGGTGAGAGGAATCTTATAGGCCCAGAACATAATAAAGATACCACAACAAAGGTGAATACAATAAAAGCCCATATTAAAGAAGCCCAACGTAGGAAGAAGAGGTATGCTGACAATCAGAGAAAGGATTTGTAATTCTAGGTGAGAGATCATGTCCTTCTTAATGTATCTCTATGGAAGGTTGTCTTATGCTCTGGTAAAAAAGGGAAACTAAGCCTTAGGTATATTGGACCATTTGAAATTTTGGAATGAATTAGAGATGTAGCTTACCATTTAGCAATGACTCCAAGTATCTCTAGAGATCAAGATGTGTTCCACGTGTCATTGTGAAAGAAATACATGCCAGAACCAATGCATGTACTCATATATGAAGAAATAAAACTCGAACCTCATTTTTTATACTCTGAAAATTTTATAGGGATTCTTGACACAAGGGTGAAGGTATTGAAAAATTGAAAAACTCATCTAATAAAGGTTCTTTGGAAAAACCAGAATATAGAGGAAGCGACATGGGAACCTGAGGATGTTATGAAAAATAATTTCCCACATCTTTGTGGGGAGCTTTATAAATAAAATTTCGAGGATGAAATTTCCAAAGGATGGAATAATGTAGTACCCCAAACACTTCATGGTATGTTTCTCTTAAATAAATTCTAGTTATAACCTATATTTCATGAATCACTAAGCCTATATGGATCAAAACACGGTTACTTATAGGATATATCCATAACCCTGCCATGTAAACCTAATTTTGTCACTTCTATGATGTAAATTTCGAAACTCTGACATATATGGTTGTGATTAGTAAGTTATTTGATGCTTGATAAGGAAAAGTCAATTTTCAGTGAATATTAACTTACCCTTATGAATAGTATCCTACCCTTATGAATAGTAACTTACCCTTATGTATTGTAATATGACTCTTATGAATGGTATCCATACCATTGAGTGTATAAATAAATTTAGGCACCTGAAAAATGAAGTTGAGAATTTTAAGTGTTTATATTTTTTAATTAAATAATGATTTTAATTATATATTTAATTAGTCATATTAAGAAAATTATTTTCAAAAAACTGACTACCTTTTTGGATTCTACACATCAAAAAATGGTTAGGGTGAAATTTTTAGATTTTTCGGAAATACATGAATTTTTTATGAATAGTAAAATCCGATAATTCACAATAAATGATAAATAATGGATTAATTGAGACATTGATGATGATATAATAATGTAAGCCCAATTGGTTCGAAGTCACATGCATATGTTACTATTCTTGGTCATGGTATACTCACTATTGTTTGTCTTGAGAGGAAATAATAAATTAATGATTATAAAATTAAGAAAACTCATCTCCCCCCCCACTATATAAACCACCCCTCACCCCCTCTTCCTCCCACACCACTAAAACATCAATACGTGACTAAATTCTACCAAATACATTTCCCAATCCCTATCTCCACGTCCAAGACAAGCTGGTCTCACCAAAAGGCCAAAAACAAAGGCCTTGAGGAGATTCTCTAGGAGGTGTACTCAAGAGGTGAACCTTCGTTCCCTTTTCTCTCAATTTCTTTTACAATGTTCCATTATTTTGTTCTCCTTTATCACCTCCCCTAATACAAATTCCATGATAATTCTGATACCTAACATGTACAAGATATTCATTATGATAATGGAATATTTAATTATAATCTCTACATTTTTCCTCCTTTTATACAAAAAATGAAAACACCGTCTGAGATGTGTAAATTTATCACACTCAAGGAAGACGGGTTTTCAGTTTTCATTACTATCATTAATACTGGTCATTAAACATTATAATGGGATGAAAAAAGTCATTATATATTAATTTTAAATTTATTAATGTTCAAGAATATTTTCACATTCATAATATGGAATAATAAAACAAAACAAGTTTATTGTGAACAAAATTGCCATGCCAAATCCAAGCATTTATTTTAACTCATCGAACAAGTCATCCTCATAGTATATAACCCGAATTATTATAAGATTTTTTATATCTATTTAATTTCACTAAGAATGTATATTGAATATTCTGGGGTTTTCACCATATTTCAATCAAACTTCCATTCATGAATACAAGTAAACAAATCATTAAACCAAGTAAGAAAATGCTTCCAAAACAATAAAATTGAATATCTTAAACCCATCAAAAGGACATTAATGAAGATAATAAAGTTATAACATATAAATTAAATATTTATTAGGTTATTTAATTATTAATTAATTAAGCTAAATTTTATTATTCAGGTCTTTAGCAACAAACAAGAACACCTTCGAGCGTAAGGTAAGCGATCCTCTCTCTCACTTTTGTTCAAGAATTTCCCATAGGTTGTGCACCTTTATTTTTAATTCCTAATGATGGGTTATGTTTTTGAACCTCCCCCATTATTACCTTGTGATATATAAATAATGTAATACCCCTTTATCTCTCATTAATCCCTCGTAATAACACTCGTTGCAATGCCGAAATGTTTTTAAGGGGATTCTCATCTCACATTCATTTCTATGATATTTTCATTGTTCGCAACTTATTTCTTGTATGTGGTATACGTGTAATAACATTTGATATATAATAACATTATTCTATTTATATTCATGTTATTATATGATTCATTTGATGGTTATTAATTTCTGTTCATAGGATTCGACCGATTACATTGTGGTAAGACACTTTGTCTCAACTACTATTTCGTTGTGACTAACATTGTATGGTGCAGCTAATAATATTTATGTGGTGTACCTACTTCCCATTTGAGATAAGTTTTCATTTAAAATTATATTTATATTAAATATCCATAATCTCATATCATGGATATGTTTGTCCTCTAAACCATATACCATTTTACAAACGGTGTTTATTTGCAACTGTATTTTAATTATCAAAATATTGATGAATTCATATTCTCTACACTATACGGATATTGAAAAGGAATATTTCTCTTCTATTGAATCAACGTATAAATAATGCTTTGGAAATGAAGTTGTGGGTGGGCCCACTATAGACCCTCTATGAGTCGGTAGGTCTCATTAGAGAAATCAGTTTGGCGACAAACCATTCGAGTTTGTTTCCAAAAATCAGATGGGTTTCTACCAACATAACTAAACCGTTTTTACTGTATTATGGTTTAATGTGCCAGATACTTAACGTCCAAATAATAAGAATTATCTTTATTCAATATCAGTTTTTACTATCCATGAGGTTTTCACTATGAAAAAAATCTATGGATGCGGTTTCATTCTTAGTTTATTAATGTTGTGAGTTTCTCATTTATTCACCATGCCATATTGATTATGTCAGATTGATTATGATTCCCTTATTGTTGTATTCATGATTCCACTATTTATAACCCTTACTGAGCATTTGAGATCACACCTTCCATTGTTTAACATCAATAGGTGATGAAGAGAAGGACATTTATTGAGTTCAAGTGGTTGTAGTTTTTAGTTTTGTTATGTATTTTATCTTGTAACCTTTTTCAATGTAATTTGTGTTACATCTATGAATCTAGTTTCTTCAGGACTACTAAACTGATCATTCCTTCGAGATTAATAATTCATTATAACCATTCCAATATAACAATTAATGCACTGGATCCAGCCTAGAGGGTTCGGGGTTTTACACATAGGGCATCTACCTAAGAGCTGGCCATGTAGGAGCTGGCTTCTTAGGATGGTACACAGAGGATTTGGCTGCGTATGATGACACGCGGAGGAGCACTCCGGGAACTGTATTCTACATGGGGGAGGGGGGTCAATGAACCATTCTTATTATATTTTTTATGGTTGGATGCGGAGGGTCTTCCTAATATAGTTTGCAGGGAGGACATTCACGAACTGATTTATGTATATGTTTCGTGGGATGGATTCCCGCGAACTACTTCTGGGGTAGGAGAAATTTCTCATAAACCCTCTATGTTCTTCATCCATTTTTCTTCATTCCTAGATCTCTCTCTCTGTATTTTTTGACCTTCCCTTCAGTTCCTCTAAGGATCTGTTTATAGAGTACTGGGGAAAATCATATCCTTGGGCTTATGGCACCATCGGCAGAAGCCCATGAAGAAAAATTTCGATCCATGTAAGACTCAATCAGTTGTGGTTATCGGGGGTGCGGTAAACCGTTGGAATCTCCTCATACATGAACCACATCATTCATGGGGATGGTGTGCAGGGCGTACCTCTGTCATATTATCACTAGAAAAAACAGTTCACAAAGTCTTCAGTTCACGGATGGAAATTCACTATGAACAAATTCGTTTTATTGGCCAACGCCTCACGGGCCAGCGTGTCATAAGCCATCTGCCTACCAGTGGTTCACGTCTTTTTCCTTCTATGAACCTTTCTCAGTAATCGGTATGCAGTTGGGACAAATCCCTTTTCAAAATTTTATTTCTTCACTTTTATACTCAATTTCTCAATGAAACATGCATCCATCTTCATTACCAAACTATTGGGTGTATCTGCCTTCTGTTTGCTGAATTTGTGGGACCCTGCATCCCAGTAAAGTGTTAGTGTAAAAATAATTACATCGCTTCAGGAGGCGATAGTCCATCGTATGCATGAGTAACATTATCATATCCCCTACAAAATAAAAAGTAAAAATGTTATATATGATATTATTAAAACAAACATGTAATTATTTTATAAGTATAATATTTATATATATAATTTATATCCATTATCATACCCAATCATGAGATTTGGTAATCAAAAAATGAATGGCATATGTTCACAAGGTGATAGTTCTCTATACACACGATTAATAATTTCATAAGTAATTTGATGGAAGTGGAGATGGTTGTATATAAAACCCAAAAAATAATAACATCTTCATATATATAATATAATGAGTCTATTATATCATAATTATTTAATAATAATTTAAGGAGGTGGAGGAATAAATAAAATAAAAACACTCTTTAAAGAAAGTCAACATTCCATTATGTACCCCCCTTAGGTTTTCACCAAAATCCTTCCAAGGTTAGATTTATGGAAAAATAAGTATAATAATATGTTTGGAGAGAATATGGAAAGCTATTTTTTAGTTATTTTCTTAACCAAAAGGGTTTTATTGTGTGAAGAATACAGGAGAGGGGTGACCTTATATAAGTGATTTGAGTGGAACACTTGTAATTTCTTAAAAATAAAATGGTTTACCCTTCCTTTTCACAAGCTAAAAGGATCAAAAATTGTGTATTCAAGATAATGGGACATTATATGGTCTAAATATGGACAAAAAATGGATTTAATTTATTTTTTCGGTCATTTTAATTATTACCATTTTTTTAACCCCTTAGTAAATGATTTATTACCTTAACCGTTATAACCAATATTTATAATTTTTTTAATTCACAATGGAAAACAATTATTTACAAATTATTAGATAATATAAATTTTTACTATTCTAAAAATGGAATTAATTTTTTAAAATTCAATCCTCATAATATTGGAAATTTAATGTAAAATTATTCCGGTGGAGGCTATGAAAAAGTGGGTTCTCAAAGAGAAAATGTTCAAAATATTACAAGGTTTTTATATTCAAAATAAATATAAAAATGATTAAAATTAACTAAATTGGATTAATAGATATATAATTTAACTAATATTAATCTAAAATGAATTTTACATATAATATTACTTTATAAATAATTAAAACTAAAATCCAGTTTTTAATTAAAATTTAGTTTCTTTCACTATTCATTGAAAAATTAATTTTTTCAAAAAAAATCCCTAAAATATAAAATTAGTTAATTTTTAAATGATGATTTAAAATATGAAATTTTTTAAAGTACAATTTCTAAAATTTGCAACAAAAAAATTAAAATAAGTGCGCAAAAAGATGAAAAAACTAATTTTTATAAGATTGAAGTTTTAAGCGTAAAATTGGATTTACTCTTGTCTCTTGTCTAGAAAAAAACATAAGATGAGTGTTAAATATTGGATTGAATATTTAATAAACACATTTAATTATATATTTCACCAAAATTGTTTTTATTCAATTTCTTGAGTTGGAACATGTTTGTTTACATAAAAATTGTTTTTCATAAAATGATTTCCTTTATTTTAAAATGTTTTTTAATTAAATTTTTATTTAATTAGTCACTAATGAATTAATTTTATACACTTTTTTAAACCGTATATGTTTATAATTTATTCAATATTATTCCTACCCACTATTATATTGTCTAATTGATAACTATCATATTAAATAATAATATTTTAATAGTATGTCACATTTATTTTAAACTCGGTGTTGTGTGTAAGGAAATTTAAACCCACTATTGCATATAACACAAGATAAAATCAATGTTATATATTAAAAAAATATCAATGAGGTTATATTTAGTTGGAAAACAATATTTACCAAAATCTCATGGTTTTAAATTTATCACACTTTGTATTAGTATGAAACTTAAAATTTAAATGAGCTTTATATTATAGACATATCGTCCCGAGGAAACCACTATTCCAACCATCCATAAAAAATAAAACAAGGAATATTATTTCTTCAGGAGGAGTCCCACTAAAATAAATAGTGTGTATTTTGATGAAGACCATATCCTAACCATTCCTATTTCGTTCCCCCAAATGGCCACCCAACCCTAAAAATTCAAAAGAAGCTAAGCACGATAATGACATCTTGGAATGTTTTAGAAAATTTATGTTAATATTATATTGATTCATGTTGTTAATCAGATATTATGACTTGTGAAGTTCATAAAAGTTATGTGAAAACATCACCGGATATTTTAAGGGATGAAATGTTAGCTTAGGGAGGAACTTATTTTTATTGATCTGACTATCACTGCCTACTAAATGCTAGGATCCTGGAACATTATTAATTCTAAAAACTAAAAGGGGGTATTTTTTGTAATTCCACACTTTATTTAGGTTCCTCAATAAAAATTATGCCTCAATATATTTCCTATTTTTAAAGGTCAGAAATATGAATCCTACTTGAATAGTAATTCAACTAGTAAACCAAAGTGTTACACCCCCACTAGTGTGTTGGAGGATGTTTTTTAGTGTAAAAAATTTAATTTTTTCTTAAATATTATTATTTTATAAAAAAATGTAATAGGATAAATATACATTCCATAATTATATGGGTGGTAACATTATTTAAAACATCTAAATCCATAATTAAGATAAAAATATTATAATATCTATTATTATTATTGTTACATTTCCCAGTTTAACATCCTTGATTCCATGAAGAACCCCTTAGAAGAAAATTCCTCTCAATCATATAATTTAATTGATGGACTCCTCAACCCTATAATATCATTATTTCATTCCCTCAATACCCTATATTAGTATATATAATTTGATAGGATTGATATATAATGATTCATTGGTTGATTATTCTATAAATTTGGAAACTTTTTGTGCATATTTTTTAATTGATGATTTCTAATGCATTGAGAACCAAATGATCATCAATTTTATTACTCATCTAGTATAATATTATTACATATTTGGGGTTGTTACCGTTGAGGAATTATATGATATCATGGACCTCGATATTTATTGTTCCCTCATATCAATCCAAAATCCCCCAAATTATAAACATTTACAACTACCTCAAAATTTAAAATATATATTTTTTGACTACGGAAACATGTTTCCTATTGTTATTTTTAGTTTACTATTTATATAGTAGGAATTTTTATTGATTCGAATTTTGAGGGATTATTAAATATTATTGGGATAGAAACTTGTCGAAATTGTTTATATTAGTCCATCAATTATTATGAATTGCATATTATTAAAAAATGAGGCTAACTGAAGAGGAAGGTGAAACATCAACGGAATGAAAACATCATTGATTTAATTAAAATGAGGTAACCAAATAATTGATGACTAGAATAAATTAATCGATATTTAATAGTCAATGGTTCAATTCATTGCATATATTTTCTAAGGAATCTAGTCTATTAAAAATTAAAATTAAAATAATAAAATTATACCAACCTGTGGGTAGAATAGTGTTTGTGTGTGTGTGTCTTCATAGACTAAAGCTTACTAAATCAGTATTCTAGGAAGGTCTATTTCCCATCTTCATTCAGTAAAAATACTATAGAGGTTAATAGGGAGGTCCCACTAATATTTCCTCAATGGGTATTCTAGATATTTTCATATTCATATTGACATATTGGATCAATAAAATAATCCTTCACTTGATATTTTAAAACATTTCCATATTAGAGGATACCATTTAGTCTGTGTAATGATGATGAAACTTTCTAACAATTCATAGTTAATAATTTTTCATATTATATCGATAATTTCCTAGAATTAGTAACACATAATTTCATTGGTTATGATTCTTGTTTTCATATATGCATGAGTATTATAGGTGAACTACTTCATCATTATTTTAAAAATAATCATTTATTAAATTATGATAAATGGTATTTCATGGTACAATAAGTGATATTACATAGAATTGAAATTTTTAGAGATAATTTCCAAATAGGTAAATCAAAAGATTATGTAATTTATTCCATTTCATTACTCAACAATTTAAGAGATGTGAAATAATTATTAGGCCACGTAGGATTGTATCATCATTCCATTCATGTTTTTGTAAGATTAAACTTCTTATCTATAAATTAATATAAAAATATAAGTTTATTTTATTTAATGAAAACAATGATGATGTTTTTAATAATATGAAATAGAGTCTCACTTCACCATTAATAATCTAAAAACCTCAGTGGGATTTATCTTTTGAGTTCATGTGTGATGATTCGAACTATATTGTTGAGGAATTTATTCCACATCAAGACAATCAAGCTCTACATGTACTTGAATAGGCCTCACACACAGAAGACCCTACCCAAACAAACTATGTTATAACTAAAAAATATTTTTTATTTCTATTTTTCTTATTCAAAATCAGGTCTTGTCTTTTCATATGTGAAGTGATTGTGTATTATAACCATGTATGTAATCAATATATCCTTATGAAACCAGAATCTAAACCATATCTCATTTTTTGGATACTCATCTTTCAGGTATTCAATTTAAAAATTTCAGATAATAATGGATAAAATTATATGGTGTTCACCTTTTTTTATTGGATCCTTCAATGCTTGGACATTGAATCATCCCCCTGCATTCCCATAAATTATATGTTTTCTTAATTGGAAATCCTATTGAGTTAAAAAATTTATTCTATGGTATACTGACATTGGAAATTATTTGGTAGTACCTTTAATTCCATCTTATTTTAATAAAAACAAATTTTAGTGTCCAAAATATTATTATAGATGGAATATTTTTGAATAACATTACATTTTGTGCACAAGTAGTGATCAATTACTAAGTAATTGTGTTATTTTTAATTATTTATAGTCCATCCTCGTGGTCTACCACACACTTGAATGTGGGGTTCACTTCAGTCCCCAGTGAACTGATTGTAAGGTTATTGATTCCGGGCTATTTGGGACAACATTATTTTGAGATACCCATGATTTTTATAAATATTATTTTCATTATCAAAGGATTGGGAATGTATCTAAAATAATTAACATGAAAAAAACCCTTTATATTCTAGGAAAAATACTATTTTTTGGGAATGGAATTTATTGGTCCATATCATGATTCATTTGAAAACTTGTACATTCTTCTTATAATGGATTACATATCTAAATAGCTAAAATCATTGGCTATAAGAACTATTGACTCTAAAATTATTGATGAATTTTTAAGAAGCCAAATAATTTTTAGGTTTAGACTGCCTATGTTAATCATCAGTGCCAAGTTTTCTCATTTCCACAACAATGCAATGTAAAAACTTATTCATTGTTATGGGGTCGGGGATTGAGTTTACACAACTTATCAGACCCAAAAAATAGAAAATAAAAGGTTTATAATATATAGATAAATCAAATCCTTGATAAAATGATCCATTATAACATAAATTATTGGATTAATAGACTTGATGGTGCATTTTGGGTTTACCAACTCCATTTAAAACTCTCATTTAAATGTCACATTATCAGATTTTATTTGGAATCTGGTGTTACCACCTTGTTGAGATTGATCACATTACCTTTGGGCTATCAAAAATTGAAAATATAATCTTTTATGTATATATTATGAAATGAGACTATATATTTTGGTGTTGTATAAAATATTATAGGATAAATATGAGAACCCTAGAATTTCCAATGAAAGAACTAAACCAGTACATAACATTTCTATCCTCCACCATCATTTCCACATTTGTGAGAAGGTCCTTCTATATAAAAAATAATTGAAGTTTCACCCCCTTAAGATTTATTCATACTGTTTAAACCCATACACTATTACTAATGTATATCTTTTTGGGTTTATGGATTTTAAAAAAAATGTACCCAAAAAATGTTCACCATAAATGGATAGAGACTAATAAACATTAATTAGACCATTCTAGGTCCCAAGTAAATGAAATCCACCATTAGGAATCTATCTATCAGTGAAACCCAAATGGTTATATCCTTTATTCTCACATGCCCTGTAATTATATTGAGGAAACTATAAATTCTAGTTGTGGGATTAGATACTTTCATGAGTTAGTTAGAATTTTTTCACATGAATATTTTATTAATATTTCATATATTCTATTTTTCTATCTTTCTATTTTGATACAAGGTATTTTTATATATATTTAAAATTTATTATTTTTCATTGTTTTTTATTATTTCTTAGTATTTTTTTGTTTTTATTCTTCTTTTTCTCTCTTACTTTTGTGTTTCAATACTAATATTAAATCCTTTTCTCATTATCTAAGTTATTGAAAATTAATATATAATTTTCCTATTTCATTTTTTTAATATTTAATGAAATTTTACTTTAGTATAGGCATGTGATTATGTGTGGGATTTTACATTAATGGGTTATTTTAGAAAAAATATTTATTTGTAAACAATATTATTAGTTATATAATTATGAAACCATTGATATTTTTATACTATCTATGTGAGTTTTTGTAGAAAAAAATGAGTTTAATTTCTACATATATAATTTCATTTAATCAGGAAATATATATCATTTACAATTAATTATGGTTATTTATAATTTTGTATAATTTCAGTCATATTTCAAAAAATGATTTTTCAATAATTTCGTTTCTTATCTGATTAATTTCATTACTGTGCCTAATTGACCAATAGATGATACCTAGTGTTTTTATTAAAAAAAATATTAATAAAAATATTGGGATAAATAAATAAAACTCAATATATAAAACAACACCTAAAGTTTTCAATTAAATGAATGATTAATTGAGTGGGTTTTTAAATTTGGTTGTAATGGATAAGAGTGTGTTTTGTGGAAAAGAACCAATAAAGATGAATTTTTTTAAAATTACTTATATTTATAGTATAGTGGAAAGATAATCATAAAAAGTTTGTCACACAAACATGGGTATAAGATGAATATCATGAATCTCCATGAATTTTATTCTGATATATAATTTACGATATGCTCATTTCAATATTTATTGAGATTGACTCCTTGGTATGGTTCTTTCATTGATCACAAACCTTGAAAAAATTACCTTTAAATGTCAAATATTCATAAAATAATAAAATTATCATGAATATATCATCATAATATTATAAACGTAATGAAATGTGACTTTTCTTAATATTTTAAATGTTTAGTTATGGGGTCTTGATTTCACATCAATTCTCTATTCTTTTCGACATTTATACCATAGTTTTAATCTTCCTTTGTATTATAATTTCCCATAACAATAATAAATTACACTTCTCCTAGGATTCAATTAATTATTGTCAGATTAAATTAAAATTTTAAATTTCACTTTTTTGGGGTTTTTATTGTTTGTGGTTGTTATTTGATGTTCCCAAGAAGAATTTAAAGAAAAATGGGACAAATTGCATGAAATCGTAATCATAGATGTGAACTGATATTTAAATTTTTTAAAATATTCCAATAATGTTGGAATAATATTTAGTGGTTTCATTTTAAACTATTTGTTATATAAATATTTCAAAGAAATCTAAGGATATTTCATCTATTTGGTGGGATAAATAAACTAATTTATTCAGAAAATAAATAATTTTCAATGTCAAGAGTATAACTCAGTATTTTTCAAAAACACTCTTTATAAAAGTCCAATGAACAAAAAATTTTATGAATAGGCATTAAAGAGTCTAGATAAAAAACCGTTAGTTTTGTTAAATTATATATAAGTATATTTAATTTTATAAAACAAATATATTTGTGGAATTATAAATTTCTTTGAAAGAACAACATTATATTTTTTTCTTATACCTTGAAATAATGGGTATCATATGTATAAATTCGGCCAATGGGGTTAACTGATGACATTTTAAAGAGTTATAGGCTTTATATTATAATTATAGACATTAAAAATCTCCCTATACACATAGGGATATCAAGGATGAAGTTTTATTTTAAAAAATCTTCCACCTCACTTAATGGTGAGTAAATAGTGAGAGATCATTAGAATAGAGATACACACTTGGGGAGGGAGTTTCAATACCTAATTGGATACTAGTTTTTTATAATTAGAGTTTTTAAATGGTTTATGGGATTATATATAAATATAAATTATATTTAAAATATAACATTTTTTTATAATTAATGAAATGTACTCTTCCATATTAACTAATTGGTTTTGTGTTATAAGTGGGGAATATTGTGTTATAGAAATTTGAAAAAAAAGAGACACATTATTTTCTTATACATATAAGATATTAGATTATTTTTGTGGTACTCACACATTATATAAGTTAGTGAAATTAAATATATGATAATATCACTTAATATAACATCCAAATGTATCATTTCAAGGGGGTTTGAAGGTAATTGGGATTATGGTTAACCTTATCCAAATAATCACATAAAACCTATTCAAATTTTTTGAACAATAAACCTATCAGAATGCATAGAAACCTTGTGATGATATTATTACCATATCTCAATTAAATACTAATCCTTATTCTAAATTATAAAAAATAATTTAGGATGTTTTTGTTTCATTTTATTGTTTTGGAAACCCATTCAAAACCACAACTTTTAGTTTCAACCATCTAAACAATATAAAATAAGCACTCTTTAAATGATGATGTTTGATGTGATCCTTAGTTTAGCTATCATATAGACAATATTCACAAATTAAGTGAGGTATAGGGACTACTAAAGTGAATTTATTTCCTGTATGTATGAGAAAATAAAGGGACCTTTATATTTTCGAATTACCAAAATACAATTTTTCCCACTCAGAATACAAACCCAATTTTTTAATATAAATGAGGTCATTTCATTAAATGTATCAAAATATAATGTCTAAAATGGAAATTAAATTTATATACAACCCATGAAATGTATTATTGAAAAATATTTTCTAATTTGATATCATAACTTTCTCTCTAAGTGTGTACCTCCCTTGAAACAATAACCTACGATTTAGCTAACCATCCAGGGGAATAGGAAAATCATATGGAATTATTACTTTTTCCTTCCACTCCTAATAAAGATATTAAGATATATAACATATATAATGATAATAGGAACCCTATAACTCTATAAAATGTTAGTAATTAAACCCTTTATCCAAAATTACAATTGATGTACCCATGATGTCAATTTATATCCCAAAATGGAAGGTGGTTTTTGTACAAAATTGTCATAATACCACATATATCTATGTTTTTAGGTAAATAACTATATTATATTAACTTCGAAAAAAATAAAGATTTTTTAGGCCACTTTAATGTATCTCAAAAATATTTTAAGGTCAACATACTTATATAATTAGAGATATTGTAAAAATATCAATTTATACTATTGAATTTGAACAGTTTTAGTTTTATAAATATATCACTTCATTTTTTCCTACACACAAAAAAATTGGGATTAGTTTTTTCTGAAGAGTCTTAGCAGACATAATTAAGGATCCACCCACAAAATTTTATCCCAATTAGATAGGAATATTTTTTGAAATGTAAATATAAATTAAATTTTGTTCTGGGTCTTCCATAAAATTTTTCCCATTTTTCATCAATATTATCATTGGCTCTAAAAATATCCTCCACGAAAAATGAAAACTTCAAATCAAGTGAAATTTTCATTTTTACCAATATTTATACCTAATTATTTAAATCATATGATAATTTAAATTCATTGTATATTTTCTAAATTATAATAAAAAAGTAGTTTAAAATAATGGTATAATGGTGGGAATGAATAATGAATCATTAATGTAATCATCAGTCAGTAATAATTGTTTCACACTTCTTTCCTATGGGGCCCCTATTGGTTATGGTCCTGGAATTACCACACCCATACTAGTAAAACATTATATACATTCAATACCTCTTTTTTGGTCCATTATATATATAAATAATCTATCAAATGATGAACCTGAGTGAAATTGCATGTCATTGTGACTGAAAACACAAAAAAATCATCAATAAAGACCTTGTTAAAGTAATTTTAATTGAGATATCAAAGGAAACACACAACAAAATTGAATAAATTCATTGAATCAAAAACAATGAGTTGATATTGGTGACATTCAAGTCTTACCCGATCACTGATGTCGAACTCCCATGGTTAGCGTTGTCTGTCTATGCCAAACCACCAACCAATCAAAGCCACACCCAAGCATATTAAGATTATACCTCTCTAGATTTTCATTCTCCCACTAAAAAATCTTTCTATCCCATAAAATTTCATCCTATGAAATTATCCCTTGTACCCTCCATGATTATTTATATTCTCAAGTTTTAATCACCCTAACTATTTTTTAGTTGAATTTACTTCTCATTAGTCACTAGATTTACTAACATTATTTGATAATCGTAGATCAATACACAATCTTCATAATTTCTACTCTCTATAAAGATATAGGATATCTATATCTAACAACAAATGGAACCCACAAAAACTATAATATTTCCCTTATTCTTAGTCAATGAGAACTAACTTTCTGTGATTTCATCAATACCCAAATACCATCACTAATGATCCATACATTCTTTTCCCAAATAGATACATCCCATAAGCCACAGTCAAGATCCATAAGCATCATAGTTCTCTATGTTACAACTATCTAATTTCAATGATGATCCATTATCATAACACCCAATTAATCATGTATATATCAAAAAACAATTTACCCCATACATTTTCATGTGAATCTAGAATTTCCACTTAATGTGTACTCCATACCACCCCACTATAAATTATGTGATTTCATTACTACCTAACACACCATAGTTGAGACACTCTCCAAGTTCCTCTATAATCATGTTGATCCGTACAACCCCCTAAATATTATTTCAGATTCATTGATTTTTTCAAAACCATTAACATTAATTAAGATATTCCATCTCTTAAACCAATCATATCCCAATTTTTCATATCTCACTGGTTCATCAACACTTAACCATTCCTAGAATGGAACATGCACTTGCTCACACTCAATATAACACAGAAGTGATTCCCACCTTATAAATTTCTAGGTTATGATGAGGTATCTCATTCACTTTCAAGGGATATAACTTACCTAGATAAACTTTAAGTATTATCATTAACCATGTCTCACAAAAATCACATGCCTTAGGCCCAAACAGTTATCAAAAAATAAGGAGTCCATAACTTTAACATGATATAACTTCCTATGAGATTCACATTCATCCTCCAATAATAATGTTTAAAATTATACCTAAACATGATCATGCCTATTTGGTCACTAATCTCATTATGTATTACTAATCCTAGAACAAACCATAACACATGTATCCTTTAAAATTAAAAATTCCCACATTCTTGTCCACATAGAAAAAAATGGAAAAAAACTTTAACAATTGTGTACATATTCCACCATTGTCTATAGAATCCTAATTATTGGTGGGAATATTCCCTCATACTACCCTACTAACCAAATATACCCATGTCATCAAGATCCATATCAAATTTATCCTAGGACCACTCTCCTAAATATTTGATCATGCCTCCCATGATTTTAAGTCACCCCTTAGAACATTTTTTATTCTTTGATTCCATATATACTTAAGACATTCCACATACAAGTACCAAGAACATGATTATACATCATATGTATGTCATTATTACATCACAAATAATTAAACCATATTTATCATCTCTAAGGAATCTATATTCCTCGACTAACATTCCCTATAGATATCATCACCTATCAAGACCCATCTCTATTAGAATTATGGAGTTTCATACATCTCTATTTACCTGGTAAACTGACCTCACCCTAAGTCATGTCTTATCATAACTAGGATCCCACACCTATTCAATGAACCATATCCTAAAAAGATAATAGTTCCAAGAAGTCTCTCATGATTTAGTTTGATATAACTCTAGGCAGCACATATTGAATCGCCCACATCCAAGGGATATCTTCCTCATTGGGTATCCCCATACCTATACTACTCATGTTGGGTTCATCATCATATCCATTTGAATATCAATGATGTCACTGATATCTAGTGATATATATCTCAAAATTGATCATGACTAGTTTAGTGATTTAATGTGACACTAATGAGAAATTTGGGGAAGTTCCAAATAAGTTATTTTTTATGCTTTAAGTAACCAAAATCAATTTCTAAAAAAGTATTTACCAACTACAATCAAGAATACACATTCCTTGTGAACCTAAAAGCTATGTTTGATACATTCATTCATGCCTTTATCCACTATGGGGCATTAGTGAAATAACAAACAATAATTAATAACACAGAACTTCATTACAATTGCTCGATTATAATTATGTGAAATAATAAAATCAATCCCAACTCCATAAAAACATGGATTTTATTTATACTTATGGTGATTGGAAAAAATTATAGCTTTTATTCCACGTTATAGCCAATCCCAGCTCTATATACCATATCTCATATCATAATTCAAATAAGTACAATGTCTTGGTATCATTCTGTGATGGCCTAACATGGGTAACTGTCTGTCGACCTGATCCACGACAGCACGTTACCACAAGCATGTCTCCTCATATGTGAGGGGTTTTGAACCTGTGGAATGGGTTGTATAATGTATTTTTGAGTGACTATACCCTAATTATCATCACATACCATAATGAATACTTAACTAAAATATCCATAATTGACATAAAGATCAAATTTTATATATATATATATAATTATAATGGAAATATAATTGTAAACAAACCATACAGCAGAGATATAATGAATGAAACACATGCTATATATATGGTCACACCCATAAAAAGGGGTTTCCTAATAACCAATAATTTATAAGAAATAAAATTAACTTAAATAAAAGGATACACTGTTACCAATGACCTCAATATCACCTGAGTAATATCTCATAATCCGCATTGAAGTTCTCCAGTTCATCTACCTATACTAAGTTCATCACCCTGACTGATATTAAAAACATAAAGCATGAATATCCATTAATATTCATGTGAAGAGTGTGAGCATATGACTTAGTAGGACACCCCCACAACAATAAAAAGGGACTTTATAAATCACCAAAAGTTGTTTCCAAAGGCCTCTAGTATCCACCCAATGACCATCAAATGGAAGTTTATTTTGGCTCATCCTTGTTGGTTATAACAACCACCATTTGGAATTCATTATAGCCTATGATGTAGTGGACTATAGTGAAAATAATTAGGTAGTTTCTATAATCTAGAAAGTTGGAACATATTGTGATAACCTAATGGTGGTCCCTATATGAAATTAATCTTTTCTAAATATGTGAAATACACACAACCAAGGGTATTTAAAAAAAATTCTACCAATCCATAATTATAAAATTCAGTACATATATATATATAATGTATAATTTTATAATCTCAATAAAAACTTATTTTAATCTTTTTCCAAGCTCCACATGAATAAAATCGTATAATTAAAGTGAAAATAAATTAAAAATAAAATTTAGTACAAAATTATAATAATGAGAACCTAAAAATTATAATCCAATGGATTATTAAAATTAAACTATAGTACATAAAAAAATTCATGGTAATTTTATTTTCAACATATTAGTAGTCTATACTCATTTTTTAAATTTAAAAGTAGTAATTCAGTCAATCTGAGAACACCTCCCATCATGTTGACATGTGGTCTACCCGAAGCATCATAAATATTTCAAAGATAGTTTTTTTATTTCACAATAATAAAATATCAATTTTTTACCAATAAACAATTTTTTAATCATTTCAAACAATAAAAATGTGATTTCACTAATCGCATGAAAACAAAAACTCATATTTAGGTGGTTAAATTTCTTATATTTCAAAAATAATTCCACTATTTTTCCTTTGATTTCACAATAATCATTGGTTCTTTGACTTATTTTAACTCTCTAACGCAAATTTTTAAAGACTGTCAAATCATTAAAAACTAATTATTCAATAAATTTTAGCACAACACCCAATGGATTTCATTTATTTCTACTCATATATATCAAAAATAATTCAATTTTTTTTTTTATGATTTCACTTCATTATTATTTTTTTTACATGATTTTTATTTTTACACACATGATCTGGTGTTTAAAAACACTATAAATATGTTCAAAATAATACATGGAAAATTAAAAGATGTATTTATATTTTATTAGTTCATATATTTCATAAATAAATATGTGGTTGTTAATATATGGTTTAATGAAAATCATAAGTAATTTTCTTAGTTTTTAATCCTTGGCACACCTTTTTAAAGACTTCCAAATCATTGAAATATTATTATTCAGTTATTCCACGAATATTGCAGATCTTATTGAAGTTATATCAATATATACGCATAATAAATAATTAAAATACATTTTTCTTTGAAATTTTTGTCAATCCGATGTCATTTTATATGGTTCTGACAGATACATGCCTATTTTATTTTTTTTAAAACACCAAAAATGTGTTTTTAATCATATTGGGAAAACAAAAACTAATACTAAGAGGGTTTCCATTGCTATGTTTTATAAATAAATCCATGATTTTTTTAGGATTTCATGGTATTCATATGTCTTTTTATTCGTTTTGACCATGTAACACATGTTTTTAAAGACTGCCAGATCATTAAAAACTACTTATTCAGCTAGTTTAAGATCACAACACCTCGGATTGGTGTTTAGTAAACCCATAAAAATTAAAAATAACTCAAATATTATTATTCCATGATTTTATATTAATCCTACTTAAACATATATGGTTTGGACTATTAAATGTACGTTTTAGTGTTTTAGACCAATAAAAATATGTTTTTAGACATCTCAAACAATAGAAAACATTAATTGAAAGTCCATAAAATACAACATTTAAAAAATCAATATATGGTTTTTTCTCAATGATTTCATGGCTAGCGAAGGAAAATTTCATGGTTTTAACACCTTGGAACATATTTTTAAACACTATTAATTCTTTAATAACTAATTATTCAGTTAGTTCGCCAACACCGGCCATAAAATTTACTTGCCTTATTCTTGTACATGTCAAAAATATTTCGAATACACTTTTATTATAATTTATTGTAAGTTAAATTTTTTTTCTATGGGTTTGACCATTACGTGCATGTTTTAGTGTTATAAAACCCTAAAATGTGTTTTCAATATTTTCAGGTAGAGGAAAACTTATATTAAGGTTATTTTAGTTCCTACATATAAAAATAAATCATTGTTTTTCCTATTATTTCATGGAAATTAGAGGTCATTGTTTCTATTTTGACCCACTAAAACATGTATTTAAAGACTTTCAATTCTTAAACAGCTTCTTATTCAGTCATTGTAAGCACACTGCATGTTGTATTTCCATGAAGACTACTCATACAAATCAAAAATGATTCAATCGTAGGTTTCATGTGATTTCACATCATTACAACATATTTTTATATGATTTTACTCTTACCAGATTGTTTTAGTGTTTTAAAACATAAAAATGTGTTTCTGGTCAACCTAGGAAAATTTTATGTCAGATTATGGCAATGTGGTTCCATTTATTTAAATAATAAATACATCTTTTTTTCTATGATTTCATAGAAATTATATGTTAGTTTATTCATTTTCATCCCCAAGAGCACTTTTTAGAAGTCTTTCAAGTCATTAATAATGTCTTATTTGCTTAGTTTTTGCACACCTTTTGTTAGATTGATGTGATTTTTCCTTGTACACATAAAAAATAATCCAAATATAGTTTTCAGGTAATTTCATGGAAATAAAAAATCATTTTCCTTGGGTTTGACCATTATACAAATGTTTTAGTGTTTTAGAACACTAAAAATGTATTTTCAATAATCCTAGGAAAATGGAAACTGGTGTTGATCTGGTGTTATTTCCTATATTTTAAAAATCAGTAAATGTTTTTGTTTTATTATTTTAGGGAAATAAATGGTATGTTTCTTCATTTTAACCCCTGGTGTATTTTTTTTAATATTTCCAAATTGTTTAAAACTATATATTTAGTTATTCTGGGAACATTGCATATCTAATTGATATATCATCTAATTATACATGTCAAAAATAATTTGAAGATTATTTTGGTAAGATTTCACATCAATTCGATGTCATTTAATATAGTTTTAGACCATACACTCATCTTTTAGTTTTTTAACACAAAAAAAATATTATTGATGGTCATCTTATGAAAAAATATATTGAGGTATTGTTGGTTCCAAAATTTCCAAAAATCATTTAGAATTCATTTTGTTGGTTTTAATGCTTAGGAATACATTTTTAAATACTAGTAAATCATTGAAAACTTATTATTCAGTCAGTCTGGGAACACTACCCATCATGTTGACATTCTGTCTACTTATACACATCAAAAATAATTCAAATATATTTTTCCTATTATTTGAAATCAATACAATGTTTTTTTTCTCGGGTTTTTATAGTAATACAATAATTTTTGTTTCTTAAAAAAATAAAAAATGTGTTTTATTAATCCTCGAAAAATGAAGTCTAGGATTAAGGTAGAGTCAGTTTTAACATTTAGAAAATAAATATATTGTTTTTCTCCTTGGATTTCATGTAAATCAGTGGTTTTATTCATGGTTTTCACCACATAATATGCATTTTTTATGGTAGAAAAATCATTAAAAAATGATTATCCAGTCATTATGATTACACAACACATAAAATTGATATGCTTTAGAATTATACATGAAAAAAATCATTCAAATATAGTTTTTATATGATTTCTCATCAATCCGACATCTTTTTAAATGTTGTTGACCATTACGTGCATGTTTTATTGTTTTAAAACACAAAAAATGTGTTTTCTAACATCTCTAGAAAATTATATATCATATTAATAAATATTTGATTAATATATTTCAAAAATAAATCCATTGTTGTTGTTCTATTATTTCATATCAATCTAAGGTCATTTGGTTAGTTTTGACCCCCTAGCGCTTGTGTTTAAAGACTTTTACGTCATTACAAGTTTCATATTTGGTCTGTCTGGGTATACTGTGCATCATATTTACATGTCACATTCTCATACATATTAGATATAATTAAAATAATTTTTTCTATGATTTCACAGAAATCTGATATCATTTGACATGGCTTCAACCATTTCAAATACATTTTAGTTTTTTAAAACACTAAATATGCATTTTTTTTCATCCTAGTAAAACGATAATCTGGAATGATGTATAATCTGGTCATACATCTCAAAAGTTGTTCAAATATTGTTTTTCCATAAATTTATGTTAATATATAATCATTTTTTTGTTTTTATTTTTACATGCATGTTTATGTGTTTTAAAATAATAAAAATTATGGTCATTTCAGAGAAACAATATGTCGAATTGAGGTACAATGAGTTCTTATATTTCAGAAATCAATCCACGGTTTATGTATGATCATTTCATGGAAATAAAATGGTTTTATCTTGATTTTGAACCCATGATGCATTCTTTTAATGAATTCCTAATAATTGAAAAGTACTTATTTGGTCAGTCCAAGAACATCGCACATCAGATTGATGTGTCTTCAACTTATATTTTCCAAAAATAATTCAAATAAATTTATTCTTTGATTTCACAATTTAAATAACATTGTTTGGTTTCATTTTGTCTTTTTCACACACATTTTATTATTTTAAAACACTAAAAGACTTTTCCAGGCATCTTAGAAAAATTATAACTCATATTCATGTGTCATCAGTTCTAAAATTTCATAAATCAATATATATCCATTTTGATATGTTTTCACACAAAATGGAGTTTTTTCTTAATTTCTACCCCCCTCCACAACAACATATGTTTTCAAAGACTGTCAATTATTTAAAAAGTATTTATTCAAATATTCTAAGCACACTATATGTATAATTGATGTTTTATTTACTCACACAGATGATAAATAATTTAGAGTCATTTTTCCTATAATTTCACATAATTATAAGTTTTATTTCGCTGTTTTTGATCATTATATGCATAGTTTTTCTTTTTAAAACCCTAAAAATAATTTTTTTTATACTGGGATATAATAACATCGATTCAGGAAAAGTCAATTGTTTCAATTCAAAAAAAATCTACAATTATTTTCTGAAAATTTCATGGGAATCAAAGGTTTTTTTCTTGGTTTTCACCCTCTCAAGGATGTTTTTGAGTACTATGTAATCATTAAATACTAAAAATTTAGTCATTTTGAGCGCACCACAAATCTAATTGATATGTTTTCTACTAGTATATATAAAAATATTTCAAAGATAGTTTTTCTATGATTTCACAAATATCTGACCTCATTTTATTTGGTTTTGAATGTTACATGAATATTTTAGTGTTTTAAATCACTAAAAGTTTGTTTTTAGTCATCATGGGAAAATGATAACTCTAATTGAGGTGGATCTATTAATAAATTTCATGACTCATTCCATGGATGTTATCCTATTATTTTTTTGAAATTATTGTTCATTATTACATGGATTAACTCAATGTCAATTCTTACAGTTAACTCTTAAAATGGAAAGATAATACTTGGGAAACAGTATGAACACATAAAATGAGAACACATATACAACATACATACATTATCTATATTTTGTTACTAAATTGTGAACCAATGATATACTAATAGTAAACTAAAATTGTGCATATGATTTTTCTTATAAGTGTGTACTCATGAAATCTTTAAGAAATTTTAAATAACATACTGATTCTTTAAAATATATATTTATGTCAAATAGTTGTTATATCATCAATCTAAAAGAAATTTAGAAATAGGATTATTATTTAAAATATTTAAAATAAATATTAAATAAAAGGATTGCATGACATGTTGATCAATAATTTTTCAATAATTATTTTTTTTTGAGGAGAATTTGGGTAGATAAAATAAGAAAGGATGGAGAGAAAAGTTGTGAAAGAGTTCCTTAATAATTAATAGTACTTTCTAAAGTTGTCAGTAAAATTTCATCATGTGTTTCATGAAATATTTTTTAAATTAAAAACATAAACAATCAAATAGGAAATTAATAGAGTATTTTTGGAAATTAAAAATATTGATATGTGATCAATCATGACGTTTATATAGATTAGTGAATATTATATGAAATATTTTAATTTAATAATAAATTAAATGAAAATTAATAGTATAGTCTAACTTCATATCATAATGATATAAAATTTAATATATATATTATTTTTAAAATATTATCATTATAATAGAATAAGTATTATTATATAAAAAACAATGTAGTAACAAATATATTAATGTCTATAAGCATTTGTCGAATTTATCAATAATTAGGATAATATTTAAGATTTTGTGTCATAAATAATGTGTTCTTAATAATAGATATGTTCATTTTTAAGGTAATTATTTGGTAAGATATTTGATCTTCTTGTTAACATGGGTGAAGCTATCCATCATTTATGAATTAGAATCCAAGGTAAAGGAAAAATATTCCCAAGCCAAAAAAATTAAATTAGGAATGATTCTTGATATTTCATTGACTAAAATCATATGATAAAAAAAGTTATTCTATGCACCTAAAATTATTAACTACCAATAAAATTAGTCTATTAAGATATTCTTCAAACAATCACATTCTAAAAAATCATAACTCCCCTGATTGACATATACTCAAAATTTATATTGTATATTATGGGAAATATCTTGTCAGGCATCACTATAGAATATAAATGAATACTAAATATAAAAAATATATGATATTTAAACCTTTACAGTTCATGGTTTTAAATCTCTATTAATAATTTCATCAATATTAGTCCCCAACCAAAACGGAATTTCTCAATAACTAAAATAAAAACTAAGTGACGTCACAAATACATTTTCTGCTACAAGAGTTAATAAAAGAGTAAAAAAACTTCGAATGAAGTCTAATCGATAGACAAAGATTATTAAAATAGTATAAAAACTTGCATATCAAATAACATTCCAATTAATATCCATTAAAATAATGACTATAAGATGAAATAAAAACAACCAATATTACAACAATCAAGAGAAATTCAATAATTTTTATTAACAAATGTTATCCAATACGACATTATATACAAGGAAAAAGAGGCATGGAAGTATTAAAAAATGATGAAAACTATTATAAAGGGATCATAATTTGATATCAATCTTCTACATAAAAATTTAGTCACCAATATTAAATATGATAGTGTAATAGATTAATTGGAAGGTGCACAGACTATTAGTTTTAAGGTAATTGGTGTTTTGATTCTCTATTAAAAGTTATCCCTTTTACTATAACATATACCCCTTTATATTTTATTGGAACCCTTTTTTATGATTATTAATTAGTTATTTAAGGGATATTTTGGGTATCATGTGTGTTCGGAAGTCTCGGGATCGGGATTTGAGACTACCAAAATTTATTGTAGTCCCACCAGCTTACCAGTATAGGTCCATCGACAAGCTGGTAGAGTGGGAATCATACTTGTAATCTGAAGGTGTCCAACATATAGCTAGTGACATCCCCTAGCTTGCCAATAATATATGGGAAGTTTTTTTAAGGTAAAATTCCATTTCACCCCTTTTCAAATTTCATAAATACCTTATTTTTTCCTCTTTACGGCCAATAATAGTAGTGTGCAAGGCCTCTTCTCCTCCCTTTAAGCTTGGGTGATCCCCCAACAATCATCGTATGCTTTTTTCTTCTATATTTTCCATTAGAGAAATCATGGTAATTCTAGTACTCCTATATCATCCTTTATTTTTCCTCTCACAATCTAAATATCTTCTTCCATTTTTAACCTAAATTCCATATTTTCAGGTCTTTTGTCTAGTTTTCCATTTCATCCTTTTTAACTAAAGTAAAATATTGATTCAGAATTATTTCGTCCGTATAAGTTTGAGTTAGGTGGTATAAGTATCTTACCTATAATGTATCACTATTATATTTCATTTTTTATTGTTTTTTAATGCTGACTCCTCATATTCATGGCATAAAATTAAACTAAATATCAATATCTTCCCTAATTATTCCTTGGAAACACCATTGGTCTTGGAGAATCATGTTATATTTGTTATACCTTTATCAGAGACACTAAAGTGTTGAATTCATCATTTTCCTTGAATGTTGGTTTATTAATGGGGTGGTTTTGGGATTCCTTGTTAGTATAATGGTTTGGAATGGAATGTGGGTTACCTAGGAAGATTCTCAGGAGCTAATAGTTGTTTTTTCCATGTAAATATTTAATGAAAATCTTAAATTACCAAAAGTGTTATATATTGAATTAAATTTTTCAAGTAATTTTTAATTATATCTTGGTTAATGAATTTTTAATTTTTTTTGAATATAATGGTGGGTATTGTATGCCTTTGAAAGTTCCTTGGGTTCCTTATATTCTGTATTAGTGTGGAATTCCTTGGATGAGATTTAGATTTCAATATGGGACTCATGTGAATGTCATGAGTGAACAATTACTTGGATTAAATGTAGTAAAAATCAATGTAATACCACAGGTTAGCCAATGGATTCTTCTTAGTTTCATTACTGTAAATTCCATGGGATGTATCCCCCTTCGACTCTAGTAATTACTACATTTAAAGAATTCAAGGAAATAATGTAGTTATTTCTTAGAGGATATCCTTATTAAATAATAATGGATGCGATCCCCAGATTAATATTGATCTTATTGGTGTAGAATGACTCATGCTTGATCCTTGGATTCCACTCAAGTCATTCTTCAGAATGTAAAGGCCAGTTCCATGATTTCAACCTAGAAAAATTGATTTCATTTGGAATTTCTGAAAGGGAATTCCCATATGATCCATGTGAATTAAATTAGGATACTAGATTGTGGTTGACTCATGGATATTCCTTATAAATGACTTGATCTATGATACTTCCACTGAGATCGTAGATACTGGCGTTGGTCAAAGAAGGAAGGGTTATCCTAGGTTGTCTCTTTGAGGCCCAGGGCCTGATTTGGTTCTCTTTATTTTCATAACTAATTATTATTACCGTTTAACTTATCTATTTCTCATATTTATGTTGTAAACTTATATATTTTAATTTTATTAGACATATTTGGTGGTAGTCTACAGAGTTGTATTCACACATTGATCAACCCAACATTTTTTACACGGTTAAATTTCAAGGATCACTAGTGGAATTAGGGCCAATACCAATACTTATTTCCAATGGTTTGAAAAAATTGTTGGGATAAATAAACTATACTAATAGTTCCAATAAACCTTTGGTATAGGGTATTATATGTTGGGATTTCCCAACAGTTTAACAAAACTGTTGGGAAAGTAAAATTTTAATTACAGTCTTTATTAATCATAGGGAAAAATACACCAAATTTAGGGCTCCCTCCCAACTCTTCATCCCGCGTGAACCATCCTCGACCTCCGCCTCCCAACCCCCTCCCGATCTTGATCTCCTCCTAGAATCCACTTCCACCTCCTGGCCCCCCTCCCTCTCCTCCGGTGACGTTCCCCTTCCCATCTCAGATCCCTCTCCAACAACGACGTCTCCCTCCCCACTCGGCTCCCGGGGACGTTCCCCCCTCCCCTCTCATCTCCCTCTCCTAGCGATATCCCCCTCGCCTCTTGGCTCAATATCCTACAATGATGTCCCCCATCCCCCTCTCTAGTCGCACGTGAGACCCCCCCATGGTCGAACACCCTATGGGACGTCCCCCTCTCTCGACTCCCTCTCCTCCCACAAGGGTTCTTCATTGGTATATCAAGGTAAGAATTAGTGTTCTTTTTTAAAAAATGAGGCAACAAGGAATGCATTGTTAGGTTTATAGTTAGGATAACCATTCATATCAATCGTATATTTTCTAGTGTTTTGGGTAGTAACCAACTCATTTTGTGGTGAATAATTGGGTAAATTGTGAATTTTTTCAAAATAGAGTCTTCCATAAATGTAGGGTTAGATTCACAGGTTTCATTACATTTATTTTAATAGTTAATTTAATAAAAAGTTTATGATTTTTTAAAAACCTCATATTTTCCTCTATAGACTTCTTTTAGACCTTATATTGTGTTAGATTTTTTTGTTAATCATGATATATATGTGATGAGGTTGTACAATCATTAAGATGTGGAATGATGTGGGTTAATTGGAGTTGAGTGATGTTATATGAGATTTTTTGGGTTATTGTGATGAGGTTCGTTTCCATTAATTGATTGGTTCATAAAACATAATTTGGTGCTGCATATTTTATGTAAATGGAATTGGTAAAGTAAAATGTTGGTCTCAAATTTCTGAGTGGGTTATTTGAATGGTATTCTCTATAAAAATTGGGTATATCTATATTGATTATGGGTGTATTTTTCCAATTAAACAATGTATTTATTAAACTGACCTTCCAATACAAATTTCCCACAATACGAAAGCACCACAAGAATCATAGATAGACACTACACACCACAAGACAACCATGGGAGACACCCCTTGACATCTACGGATAGTTAAGGGGCCATTAACTTAGGAACTGAAGTCGATTGGAACTCAAGCCTTGAGAAAATTTCATTGCTGGTAGAAAAGATACCAACACCTTTATTCCTTGTATAGTATAATGAAATGGTTTACACCATCATTACCAAGTTGACCATCTGGTTCATGGACTGGTGCCCAACCAGGTTCAAGAGTAGGATCAACTATTAAACATTTATTATGGTCCCTATGAGGTTCTTTCCATAGTGAATAGGGTTATGTGCACAATATTCAACTCAAATAATGTATCATAGGTGCATATTCAATGTCTAAGTGTACTAGTATGGTATTTCCAACAATTTTCTATATAAAGAACATAATGAAAAATGAAGAGATTATTAAATGGAACTATTTCCCCTTTGCTTGCAGGAACATGATTTGACCAATGGGGCTTTGTGGTTCTTATATATTGGGAGGTGAAATGTATAGTCATAGGATACATGTATTTTTTTTGTTTTATTTTTATTTTATTTTCTTTATTTCATTGGCCACTTAGGTATTTTACTTCTTTCTATGGATGGAGGGTAGTGATGCTATCCTGACTAGTTGACGTAGATCACTTGTATACTGTAATACCATGATGTTTGAGTGTGAGGAAACGCTGGAAGATAGAGGAGCCTGGGGTCCTCCATGAGATGCAATTTTTTTCTAAAACATTGTGTGGGAAAATATTCAGAGTATGTTGTAGTTAGAAAATAACCCCCAGTGTCTCCATGAGGTAGCATAAATAACCCCAAGTGTCTCCATATTTCTCCATACATCGTATCATCCTCGCATGGGTTGGCCACTCACCCAATCCTATCAAACCTATACTAGTCTATCCACTCAGTCACATATTCTAGACTCATCTCTCGAGGATTATCCCATGCCTCGATGCACATCTCATCATCCAACTAGACAAAGAGGATTATTCACCCTATGATTGTCCTAGTCACAAAAGCACACCAAGTCGAACCCATCTACATTATATTCTCAATAATCCAGTCTAGAACCTCATCAAAATCGTGTATTATAACATAACCCCACTAACTAGGTTCGATCCTAAGCAAAATCACACCATGCCTCTTGGAATTATAATGCTTATCTATCCAACAATACCCAATACCCACACTATAATCTCATCCTTCATCTTTTTAGTTGAACTCTTGAATCATTAAATTGAGTAAAAACTTTCATAATACATTTTATATACTCAGAGGGACCATACCACTGTAAGAACCTACCATAATTCCAATCCATCCTCATAATTATTTCCTCATCAAATGATAGATGTACAATTGCCACACCTGTCACTACAATGACCAATCCTCTTTGGAATATTTTACTTGATCTGAATCCTCATCGTTAGTGACATCAATCACATTAAAGCGCATAAATGTAAATTGAACCCTACATTCCAAGAATTATTCGTATGGACAAGCCCCATAGAAACAGGCTAAGAACTAAAACCATGAATAATAATTCAAAATACATGCATCATTTTTAAATAAATATCTCAAGTGTAAACATAAAAACCAAGGATAACAAAACATTGACCCTTGTATCAAAAAAAACCAAACTAAGTTGAAACATGGGCCAAATTGATTATATAATATTAAAAGGAAGAGTAATTGTTAAATAATAGGAATGTACTATTTTATAGTATCATTTTGAAACATTGATCTGTTTCCCCTTTGCTTGCAGAAACATTATTTGACCCATGGGGTGATGTGGTTCTTATATGTTGGGCGATGACATGTATAGTCACTTGTGATAGGTATGTTTTAGTTTAGTTTTTTTCTTTATCTCATTGGTCACTTATATCATTGACTGCTTTCTATGGACAGAGGGTAGTTATATTCTACGAAGGGGGCTAGAAGGAGTTCAGATTGATTCAGTCTACTGGCTTTGATATGAGGTAAGATTTTATGGTTACTAGTTGTCTCTCACCTCATGTATTTGGGGATTTAGTGTTTTTTATTTCATATTATGTTTTTGGTATGGCGTTGGATCATTTCGTGTTGGTTTGGGTGGATTTGGTTCTCCGCTGCTAATCTAGGCGAGGCATTAATGCCATTGGATGGTTTCTCACTATTTATGTAGCATCATTCTTGTGTTTTAATGTTCTTAATATCCTTTGTGTAGTGTGTTGATCCCTACTTGTTGGTTTCGAGTCACCAAGTCAAGGGAGACTCTCCTGTGTGTGCATAGGTAAATAATTATATATATGTGGGTTCCCACATTACGTGTATAGCCACCCATAGAAGTGATTATGCACATATGGGGATAGTTGTGTTCATTTATATATATATATATATAAATGCATACGCAGGTGAGTGGACACTGGTATATACATATAAGAATATGTGCAAGGATCCCCTTTTACAAGCTCATGGCCATGCGGGTGTGTGCATAGGTGCTAGGTGTCCTTGCATGTGTGTGATGGTGCGTATACTCGGTGGAGGAGTAGCAGCTTTTAGTTAGAAATCTCCAAGAGCCGAAGTGGATGGCTTGGTTCCACCTTGAGGTAGAGTCCCTCTTGTAGCCTCTTTAATTTATGAATGCTTTAATTTGAATTTAGATTATTTCTTAATTCTTCTTAATTATATATAATTGCATATCTTGAATAAGTGTTCTTTAATATAATTGTTTCATTTGATAAATAAATTCATGTTTTCATAATAAAACCCCTCCAACAGAGGTGCGATGTCTACAAAAACTCACAGTGATAGTTTAGGGTGTATGATTCTTTTTCATCGTATTATTTCCCTTTAGACATTGCATCATTATGCCGCTCACTACAACCTTTTGACGATCCCTTGTTATAACATATTAAATAGTTTATTTATTCTATCATGTCCATTATGACCATATCTTATGGTGAAACCCGTTTCAGGTGTTTTCCTAGCCTTGTGGACACCCCTTTGGTGTTTACCCGAGCCTATATATCTAAAAGCACTATTAGTGTAATTGTTTAACACTTGTAAGGCTTATGGTTCTCCCCACAATAAGCTCCATCTTAATACTATTTGGGGTGTTTTCCTGGCCTTGATGCACATCTAATTTTTTTACATATATTAATTCTCCCATAAAATTTGTGTTGCATACTGAAATGTTAAAACATACTCAAATTCTATTGTTCTCAAGGTGACTGAAGATTTATTGTTAGAGTTCCAAGAAATGCATATACCATTGATAAGTAATACACCTGCATAATGTTACTAACAATCAGTAGTTTCAACTACCTAGTACTACTTTTAAAAACAACGAATATAAAATATATATCATTATCACACGACAATCCCGACTCAAGAGTCTATTTTTTATAACATAAGATCAGTTTCTATAATGTGAAGGACAACTAGATAGGATTTATTTGGAATCTTGGGTGGAAGATGATGCCCCACGGATGTTACTGGACAAGGATAACACGTCGTGGTCACGCCGCGGTCACGCCGCAGTCACACCACGTTCACACCATGGTCACGCTGCAATAATGCTATGATTTGGCCTTTCTCTAGGATGACACCCCGCGGCGGTTCGCAGACTTGTTGGAATTCAATGTATGATATCCAGATAGAGTTTTAGATACAGTACCCACCCATAGTTAATGGGGAGGGAGGCGATGGCCGGAATGTTTCCCCACCTCCTCCCGCTCCCTTCACTCCTGGCCAATAGATGTTGCCCCGCAAATGTCACTGGACTGGGCAACACGACGCGGTCACACTGCAGTCACGCCATGGTCACTCCGCGGTATTGTTGTGATTCGGCCCTACTCCAAGGCGACACCCTTCAGCGGTTCGCAGTCCTATCGGAACTCGATGTATGATACCAAGATAGAGTTTTGGAAACATTACCCACCCATAGTTAATGGGGAGGGAGGTGACGACCAAAATATTGCCCTTCCTCCTCCTGCTCCCTTCACTCCTGGTTAGAAGATGCTGCCCCACAAATGTCGTTGGACCGGGCCAACACGCCACAGTCACGTCGTGGCGACACCGCGGTAATTCCATGATTTGGCCCTTCTCCAGGATGACACCCTGCGGTGGTTTGCAGTCCTGACAGAATTCAATGTATGATACCCAGATAGAGTTTTAGATACATTTCCCACCCATATTTAATGGGGTGGAAGGCGACAGCCAGAATGTTTCCCCGCCTCCTCCCACTCCCTTTGCTCCTGGCTGGAATATGTTGCCCCGCGGATGTCACTAGACCGGGCCAACACGCCCCGGTCACGCCGCGGGCACATCTCGGTCATGTCGCGGTCTTGCCGAAGTAATGTCGTGATTTGGCCCTGATCCAAGACAAGACTTCCACAACCACTATCATCCATCCACCAACAGCAAAGAAACAGCCTCCACAAGAAGATATGCAGAAGAAACACGTGAACATCAAACTAACATCCATCGAGAGACCCCCAGAATCAATCGAAACCGCCCCGCCATCATGAAAACACCAAGTTCCTCTTAACTCAAGAGACAACCAAGAGGAAAACACATGCACCAACCCACACGAACCCACACACCCACACCATGGAGAGCACACACTTCCACACTCGAAAACACACACACGCACCCAACCACACAAACACACGCTCCCAACCACCAACACAAGGAGGCCTCCACAGTCCACTTTTGAACCATCATCCACCACAAACACCACAATCCAGCCTGCACCAGCCACATCCAGCCCACACCATCCCCCTTCTGCCTTCATTTCAGCCCGCTGCCACCAGCATTCCAGCCCACAGTAGCCTCCCTGCCACCTTCGAATCAGCCTGCACCATCCTCCCACCACCTGCAACCAGCACCCTTCCACCAGCATTCTAGCCCCTTCCACCTGTATTCGAGCCCGCACCAGCCCCCATCCAACTGCAATCCAACCCGTACCATCCACCACAGTAGACATCACACCAGCCCCACCCCCTAGCCTCCTGCAAAACACTCATGCCAGCCCTCTTCCACCTGCAAAACAGCCCCAGCCACCAGTTCCAGCCCTCACCAGCCCCCATCCTCCTACATATCATCCCTCACCATCCCCTTCCACATGCCCAACAGTCCCCAACCACCTGCAATACATCCCACACTAGCCCCTGCCACCAATTTCAGCATGCACTAGAACCCTACTATCCCCCTACCGCCTGCCTTCCCACCCGCACCAACCAATCCAGCTCACACCAGCCCCGTCCTCCTACATTCCATCCCACACCAACCCCCTTCCAACTACAAAACAACCCCATATGACTTATTAAAACCTGTACCATCCCCCTGATATCCCCCTTTTACCTACATTCCAACTTGCAAATCATCAATGAAACTTGTAAGCATTTGATGATGAAATAAGGGAGTCCAGGATGTGCGAGAAAAATAACATGAAAATCATAAAAAAGAAAGGCAAAAGTGGATACCCTTTCTTAAGCCCTATTTTCCCCAAAAATTAGCCCTATAAACTACCATTAATGTTCACCAAGAATATTGGGTCAGAGACGCATCTTCTAACCGAAGACTAGAACCTAGCCAGAAAGATGAGTACATCGAAAGAAACCCATAAGAATTCCCACCTGACTGAATCAAAATCCTTGAATAAATGGATATTTAAGGCACACCTAGGAACCCCATAATCAAGAATGCACCCCACAATAATTCCTAGGTAACAAGATTATTTGGAGGGGTTGTTCAGGGGGTGTCCATGGGCTATCCGGAGGGGGGAGGGTCTACAGGGCAGGGTGTAGGTGGGGTGTCCAAGGGCTATCGGGGGGGTGTCAGTGGGTCTGTAGGTAAGGGGGACGGTGCAGGTGGGTTGTCTAGGAGGGACTATCCAGGGGGTGTCCAAGGGAAGATTGGGGGGTCTGCAGGGTAGGGTGTAGGTGGGGTGATTAGTAGGGTGATTTCCATTTCTTGGAGTATGAGGCACTAAGGTTGAGGCTGAAGGTATAGATGTAGAGGTAGGAAGTTTTTGGATCACAATAGGTTAGAGATTCAAGAAATATTCAAGATAATACATATCAAAAGTCTATAACTAATGAGTTAGAGGATCAGAAGAAGAATCAAAGGTGAAGGATTTCATGGGAATCACCTCGGGAGAAACCACTAGAGTATTGAATACATATAAGAAAGGATTCATAATATTGAAAAAGTATTTAATAATATTTCCTCATCTCTTCATACTACTAAAGAAATCTCTCTTCTCTTCCATGAATAGCTTGAGTAGAGTTGTCATCCCTTTCAATTGGTTAACATATTCCATGAAAACCCATTCTACAGAATCTGCCTCAATTAATACTGATGAGATGAATGTAAATCACCTATAAAAACATGGAGATACTCTTTGAGTATAGAATATATCGGACCAGCATCAACTAAAGCTGAGGGAGTTGGATCACTAGATGTAGATGCAACAATAGGAACATTATCCAATCTCTTCCATAATGAAATCAAGTCTGGAAACAATGGAGGTCCACATTTCCTCCATAATAGATCAAATGTTTTCTACCTCATAGTCCAGCCTTCAATTTTAAATCGTATCTTTCTGAATAGGAAAACACATCTTGGGATGAATATGACATACAACCATCTCAAAAATGTGTCTAGCATCAGCCTAAATAAGCTGAGTGAATGGAGGTTACTGAAAACACAAAATTATTCTAAAATATATAAGAAGTCTTTCTCTAAAATATTATACATTTATTATGGATAAAAAATATGAAGGCAATGGGGAAACAACTATATCAACACTTTGTAAATAAGCCTCTACATGTTATGATTTGGTAGGTACATCTAATGGAAAAGCCAGATGCTCGGGAGCTTGGTCAATCTGCTTAACTAAGGATTCCATAGGATATATACCAACTCCAAATGAGATAGTAGGTCCCCCATGCTCTGGTGGAACACTGGGGTCATCTCCAACACTATATCCTTATGAGTCTGGATATGATAGTCCAAGAAATTTCCAAGGAGAGGAGGGATCCCCCTTACATGACACCTCATCCTCTACCAAGGTAAAACCACCTATAGCATCTATATGCTCTCTATCATCATATTCAACATTTTTAGACTCAGAATAGTCTAAACCAAGATTGAAAAAACCTAGTGAATTTTCCCACTCATCATGTGAAGCTACATCCATATGAGGTGCCTGATAGTGCAAGGTTACAGGTGCTTTGGAAGACTGTTAGTGGTGTAGGTTTACAGTTAAAGGTGCATGTTTATAGGTCTAAAGTGTGATTTGGAAGACCATTAGGGGTTCTGGTTTACAGGTGAAGGTTTTAAAGGTTTAGAGGTTTAGGTTTACTGATCGAAGTGGGTTTATAGGTTTTCCCAGCTTAGGTTTTAATGGTTTAGAGGTTCAGGTTTACTATTCGAAGTGGGTTTACAGGTCTGGCCAACATTGATGTTTACTGTGGAGTAGAGTTACAGCTCTACCCAGATTTAATGTGTGTTGTGTTGTACTAGGGAGTATAGGATATACCAATGATTCATAGAACCATTGGTATTTAATATCCAAGGAAACAAATTCCAATGGTTCATAGAACCATTGGTATTCAAATGCTGGACAACAAATATCCCAAAGGTTTCAATGAATCCATTGGGATAGAATAAATACCAACGGTTTTTTAACTATTAGTATGTATGTTGGATGGTATGTATACCAATTGTTTTCGAACCGTTGGTACAAATATACAGCAACGGTTTTACTTAAACTATTGGGAAGATTAATTTCAGACCACATATACCAACGGTTCTCTAGAAACCATTGGTATAGGGATATTGAAACACCCCGCATACCAACGATTCATGAATCCATTGGGATAGCCTATCCCAATGGTTTTAGAGGCTATTCCAACAATTTAAAATTGTTGTAATAGGTTAAATTTACAGTAGTGGATGTAGGTCTAGATAAGGGAAAGAGACCTACTACTAATGTATGATTATATTGCTGGGTTGGAGTTTGGGAGATGAGATCTATCCTAGAGATCAAGGATTCTAGGTTTATTCTATATTTCATTATTTTTTCCCATTTGTTATTTCAGATATAAATATATACCCTACCTATATATTTGTAGCATCATTTTGATATTGCATGGGATGTGAATTTATATTTTCCCCATATAGTTTATTTGTTTGGATATAATGTTATATGAT
The DNA here is from genome assembly GCA_963277665.1 of Viscum album. Lineage (NCBI taxonomy): Eukaryota > Viridiplantae > Streptophyta > Magnoliopsida > Santalales > Viscaceae > Viscum > Viscum album. The sequence continues at coordinate 1,316,712,112 of OY728128.1, read as the reverse complement.
GTTTCCCTTATTTTTATTGTGTTATGATAAGACCAGAGTGTATAGTCTCCATATTGTTCTACCTCTAGACCATCACTTCTAGTCAATAGCCTCCTGTGTGTTGGGAGATGCACTTGAGGCCATGTGGTGCACAGTCCTAGGGCACCAGTACAATGGCCTCCAGATCAAGATTATATAAAGTGGTATTAAAGGCTACTTATTTTGTATTAATATTTAGGCATGGTAGAAAAATGACTAGGTTGTTGTCAAAGCTTAGTAATGAGCTCTTTCTTGGAATCTATGACCCCATATATGGGGGGTCCATGTTTTTAGGGTTGGGAATTATATTTGTATTATTTTTTTACTATTGATGCATTTCCATTTTGAGGGGTGAACTTTTGAGTGATGTTATTGATTTATCATATTTTCACTCTTAGGTCAGTGTGGAAAGGGGTTGTGTTCATTCAAACATCATTTTAGGCACATTGGATTTATATATCATATATATGTTCCCTATGATTAATAGCTTACTAGGATTCATATATGTAGGAGTATTTTTTAGACTTTGGATTATATTTTCTATATATTTATATCTACACGGGGATTTAAATAACTAATAAGGTTGGTAATTTAATGTTTCCTCATCCATTTATTCATTTTCATTCACATGGTGTAATTTTAATTGACCAACTCTTCATGTGAATTATTGTTAATAGAATGATATAAATAGATTATTAAAGTGATGATTTGGTTAAATAAGTTTGCAGGGAATAACTTATTTGGTGTTTTCCATTATAACATGTGAAGTGAACTCTAAATCCAATCTCTAAATTACAAAATATTTGAAATTATGACATATTAATGTTGTGTCTAAATTAGTGTTAGCTAAATCGGGTTTCAATCACCACATAAATGGTGTTTTTCTCAATAAATTATGATTGTCACTACATATGATGGAATTGTGAGGGTGGACCTTTAAAATATAAACAAACTTTAAAATGATAAATAACTAAATGTATATAATATATGAAACATAGATAAAATTAAATGATGGCCTTTGTAAAATAAAACTTGAGTAAACACCTTATCGGGTATTTTTAATTATAACTTGTTAGTGGAATCTTATTTACCCAAGATGGGGTATGTGAAACTAGATAAATAAACATAACAATGTGAATCATTCTCGAATAGTGGTGGTGTCCTTGAGTGGGAGGTGTGGCAAGGAGGAGCAATATTTTTGCGACCTTGTGGGAAAGGAGTTAAAACACTTATGAAAATGTTGGGATAGAGAGTGAGATAGGGTTATGATACCTTTAGGAAATGTTTATTTCTATGTTTATATATATGATATACTTAAGTCTAGTTTATTTAGCATGTTGGATATTTCATGATATTGAGACGTGTTAGAGAGTGGTGCATGAGAACTATGCCTTGTTTTTTAGGTGTCTGAGTGCGGAAGAAAGAACTAGTGACCCTTAGATATGACACTAGTTATTAGCTAGTCAATGATTATTATTCCATAAGGTTGACCATGATAAGGTTTAACCCATCCTTGTGTATGTTTGGATTCATGGACAAAATAAATATTCATTGGATGGTGGTATCGGGGGATGGGAGATTTTATCAAGTGTGAGGTTTTGGAACATTATGTTCATTCGGTTTTACAAGGAAGATCCCTTAGTGTTCTAGAACATTTATTTATATGGCATATTTGGGAGGTAAGGATCATTCATATTCTTAATTGGTTATCTTCTAGTGATGTTTCAATGGCATTTTTGACGGTGGTCTTAGATGTTTGGGTATAGGATAAGTAAAGCATGGGAAAACAATTAAAGTTGGAATCAAATCATGAGATGTGCTCGGATGTTGGAGGTTTAGGCATTGAGATTCTTGATAATTCCTATCTCATGTGAGTTAGTTCAAGTGAGGTGTTTTAGTTTGGGTGTGAGGTTCCCTATGAGTGAGGATACCCTTAGAAGGGTTTAGAAAAGGATTATGATAACACTTTTATTTTAGGGTATAAAGAACCCGGAGTGCTTGTGATTAGGGTGTCTTGTAATGATTGTGATGGAGAGATCAGTTTGATGCCTCTCTTGGTGGGTTTTAGATATGATAGGGTATGCTGTGATGGAAGATATACACTCTGGGAATGAATGATAGTAAGGTGTTGGTGGTCATTGAAGGATTTTTTGTTTGTTCAAATGCTTAACTCAACTTATGAGTGTGTTTTTTTATTTTACGACTCAATGGATTATGAGTCCAGGGTTGGAAATAATCACTAGTATGCATTTTTTCACGATGTTTTAATGATATCAAAGTGTAAACTATTGGTTTAGGGGGTGTGGTTCCTCTTAGGCTATGTGACCGTATGGCATGGAAGTGAGCACTTGTTTTTTTTATGGTTGAGTTAGTTCAGAGTAGCTATGAACATATTCTATTTGGTGTAGAAATTTGGTAAATCAGACTATCTATGGGTTCATGTTGAATCATGTGGGTCTTAGAAGTGCTCAAATAATGATGATATTAATGTCATGGTGAGCGTCAGTTCATGCCTTCTTGGTGGAGAGTTGTGGTACCATATTCGTTTCTATCGAAGGGTTCCTCTCAGAGTGTGGTGAACCAGAAATTTTCTATGCTTTCTGCCATGAATTTTTATAGATTTTGATGAAAATTAAGTTTTCTCCCTGATTTGATGTTGATTTCATGAATGATCAAGATGAATTATCACCATTGAAACTAGTTACTTCTAACATTGTCATTATGGGTTGATGATGTTGATGAAAGTGGATCTATAACGACCCATACATTATATACACTATTATTACTTAAAAATTGAAGCACACTTATTAAAAACTTATAACAAAACCAGGAAAGAACCGTATAGGTATAGAGTCTTTAGAAACTAGGAATCATAAACAACTGGTTCATAAAGCATCTACTTTGCCTCCCATTTATTTCATCATATCTAGAGTCCCTTTTGGAATATTATACTTAATAACCTTCTTCTAGACCTGGGGAAATAAAACAGACAAAAGGCTGATCTCAAATGGTCAGTAAGGGTAAACAAAAGAAAAATCAATCACATCATATACATAAGAACATATCTTTTGGAAATATTAACCTGCAAAAGAGATCATAATATCATAACATGGGATAAATCATAGAAGTGAAATGTAAACCCAATAATCATAACTTAAAAAATGAAACTTTGTGGCATACACACATAATCATATAAAATCATTTCTTATTAGTCAATACTCATTGCCAAGACTATCTTAGTGGAAAAAGTCCATTTCTGAACCGAGTTCATTCCTTGTTTCAGTCCTGTTTCACTGAACCGGTTTAACCTGTCGTTCCAGCCATGTCTATCTCATGAGATATAAAATCTTTACCCAATTCATTGGAGGGAGATATAGGTCCCACCCATCTCATAATTATACAATTCTTATGTGTGCCACAAAATCATAAACCATACATCATAGCATAACCCATGTAATAAAAATGGGATTCTTAAACATCGTGACATCATAAAACAATTCATATAAGAAAAAGGAATTCATAAAAATAATTCCATCACAACATAATCAAATCAATGTAATAATAGGGATAGAAACAGAACCCTTTATTATCTTAGATGAAAAATAATTTTGATAAAACACTTGAACTCCATTGTTGAGGAAAATATCATTTCTACTTAAAAAACACTTTTCCTCTCTTAACATGTCATACAATTCTAAACTAAAATAAGTTGATTAAAAATAAACTTGAAAACTTGTAAAGGAATCTTCTTGGAAATAATTTTTTAAAAATCCATTCATTTCGTATAAGTTAAAAAAAGCATTATTCTCGTACTTTTGTCGGAAAAGTCAAAAAGTACCTCATATGAAAAACGACAAAAGATTCATTTCATATCTTTTACTAAAAACTCACCGAAGGGTAAAATTGGATTTAAACTATTTTAGAAGGATATAAATATTACATATTGAGGAAACATGGATGTGGATGATAAAATACACCCCATTAAATACCAAAGTATAAACAATCTCGAATAAAAATGAGATTGTGATATTTTCCCTTACCTTAGGTCTGATTTGCATCGTAAGTGTACGAACCTCCTGTATAATGATTTAAATAATGTCATTGAATTATTCCAGAATCATACTCATTGTTATGATATCATATATGGTCAAATTCTTAGCTTTTTATGAGTAATATTTCATTGCTACTTGTTATTCGGGTGTTTATTACTTTTTGTTCTTATGCGTGTTTTGTCGAATAAATTCTTATTCTTCTTTATAGGTTATAGATTCCTCATTTCCAGAATGGTATTAGTGTAATATATATCATATTAATTCATTCAATTCATATATATAATCATTATGCAATGAAGATCATGTAGAACGACTTGCATCACATCGTGGAGATAGTATTCCGTACGTACGCACGAGCGATGATATTGTTCCCATGATCGTGGAATTGTATTGGAGTGTATGTATACTATTTCAGAATCAATATCACTTTACAATAATCATATATATTCATTATTTACACCATTATACCCATCCAAGTATGGTGGTGGTGGAAAATAGTTTACACCACGGCGTGGAGACGGTATTCCGTACGTACGCACGCGCAGTGATTTCATTTTCCGTAGGATGGATAGATGGTGAAATAGGGTTGTATCATAATTATAATAACATATCAGTATATGAGCGATAATGATGTTATTACTTCATAATGAAACAACTAAAGAAGAAGAAGTGGAAGATGAGATGAAGATGAAAGAATCGGTAACGGACATTACCTCTTCTTTGAAGCGTTTCTTTGAGACCTCCTTTTAGGGCACTAAAATTGGTCTTTGAAGAAGACCAGGACCTCTAGGATGTCTCTAGGGAAGTGGAGAGAAGAAATTTTCAGGGGTTTCCGAGCTTGAAGGCACAATGTGGAGTGAGGAAAAGAGGGAGCAGGTGCCCTTTTATATGGGAGGAGAGGGGCACCTTTGGAAAAACTAAAAATATTATTTTATTGTAAAGCCAAATTCGGTTTTAAATAGCTCAAAATTGATTTCTTTCGAAGCTAAGGTGGGTATGGGTCCATATCCTCTCATAAAATATAATTTAGACAAGTTTAGTTTCCTATTTTAACCTTATAATTTAGATTTAAAATTAAGTTAAATAATTTTACTTTTACCATGTCTTATTGTGTTCTTACACTATAATGTTAATAAACTTACTATAACAAGCCAAAAGAACCCCATGTTATTTATTATTAATATATATAACCTTATCTAAGTCATTTGGCCGAACCTTAGATTTTTTGGAATAAAATAACAATTAATAATATAATATTTGTTTTAAAAACTATTTTATGTCAATTTTGACACTATTTAGTAATTGATTTTTGTGAAAATCATAACAAAATGATTAGTTCGACAAAAGTTAATTAACTCAATACTGACATGTAATATTAACCTTGAAAATTATTTTAATTCATAAAAAGTCTCAAATTTCATTTATTTGGGTATTTATAAAATCAATTATTTCAATATTTCATTAATAAGGCAATTACTGCATCATCGTTGTGTCATAAATAAATTAAATTATTTAATGTCTAAAAATTACATATAAAATGCCATTATGTAGGAAATATTTTTATCTTTCTAATGAATATTTATAGTCGAATTTATCTTATGTATAACCCCATATTAAAAATTATTTACTTATTAAACTTTGATTTTAACTATTTTAACCCTTCTTTAAATAAATTAATAATAAATGTCCTAATTTAA